>JAHWFO010009686.1:0-103987 GCA_023313115.1 Rhysida immarginata | reverse complement strand
TAGCAACTGTTCTTCACGTTACCTTGTACTACATAGCAACTGTTCTTTAGTGATGACAGCACCACAAATGGACCAAAATAGCGTCTCCAACGACTTTTCCTTCAAGCGTCTCCACTTTTGTACTTTCTCGCAGCATAACTTTCTGGCCATGGTGCAAATAACTTAATTGTAAAGTAGGATCCTTGAGTCCGATTTTATGATATTGCTGCTTTATGTTTATCTTTCTATCAACATATAACTCTAGTCAACTGTGTGAACCATCTGTGATGATTTTTCAACTGGCATAATTGTGGCACACTGAAATGACAAGCCCCTGAGAATGTCAATTCCCACCATACCGTCATAGGGACTGTCCTCAAACGTGTGCACAAAGAATGCTGTGTTTCATTATCTTCACTTGAATATTTATGTCAAATCTAGTACCATTTTCATCGTTGACCTCTTTAACGGTCATGTCAACCTCATAAAATTCTATATGAGGAATCTGTTTACTTGCTGTAGCATCAGAAAGAGATACCTGACAGCTGCTATTGGCCAGTTAAGCGGTATCCCCTGGATTATCACAATAACTAGTTATAATTTATCCTCACCACATTTAACTGTGATTAATTTGTTTTTGTCCATAACGAACAATTCCCAAGTTGACTTCACACTCACCACTCGAAATCTATTTGCTACAAAATGCCATAAATTCAGGTCCAAACCATTAGTAGTAACGATATTCCAGCATTTATCTTAGAAGTCACTATCTCAAATGAGAGTTCCTTGAGGTTATGATCTTAGACGATTCAAAATAATCATCAATCATAAAGGACTGCAAAAATATCATGGACTAAATAGTTACTTTAAACGAATTTCCGTGAGTAAGAAGGACAAGCTCCATGTTAATAATCCATGCAGTAAGGTTTTCTGGTACGGAATGCTCAACAATACCACCGCCCGTCATTTTTATCCAAAAATTTTCGAGTTTCCGCATGTGTACCAAAAAAAACTACATTTTAAACAAACTACACATTGTCACGGCTGCTGGTAGAAACAATGAACTTCCAAAAACAGACGAAATTAAAAATTCAATATAGTGAAGATTATAATAACACTAACATTATAATCACTTTAATGTCAAAGCTTTAAAACTAATTTGGGGTCCATTCAAATTAATATTAAAAATAAAATTCTCACCGACATAGCATGTAACCATCTAAACATTTTCAACAATGTGTATTACATGCTTTAACTCACATTTCAGCTTATTTAATCTAGCATATTTCTTTTTAAATTTTCTTTAATGTTAAAGAGTATCCTGAATTAATTTAGTACACAATTATCTAAGAATATATGATGTTTTGAAAATGAACCTAATTTACCTGTATTATATCTGAAGGAAATATCCATCACTATAAGATGAATGCCATTTCTCGTGACTGTCATCTATGTTGATTTCAGCACCACTGCTGGGATTATCAAATCAGGAATTAAGCATGTAG
Organism: Rhysida immarginata; assembly: GCA_023313115.1. Lineage (NCBI taxonomy): Eukaryota > Metazoa > Arthropoda > Chilopoda > Scolopendromorpha > Scolopendridae > Rhysida > Rhysida immarginata. Next base: position 102,503 of record JAHWFO010009686.1, on the reverse strand, counting down.
CATTGCCTGTAGTAGCAGTTCCGAGACTATTGTTTCTAGTCACTGTGACATAGCCCTCGTGAAATATCTCATTCAAATTTAAATTCTTGGAACAGAACAGAAGAAAGGGTAAAATGGGGGAAAGACGAGATACAAGAGGGCAGGTGGAGAAACAGGAAGGGAGGGGCTTCAATAAGGTCTATTGTGACCGTGCGTGATCTTCTTTCAAACCTAGTAGCACTCCGCCTGAACAAAAATTCGCCTTTCAATTTTAGTTGGATAGGTTAGGTTATTTCTGAAACTGTTGACCTCCCTTCCCCGACAGGAAAGGATACTTTGTTTGCAATAACAAGATGAATAACGTAATGATGATCTTATACCAGGAGGGAATAATAATTTATTTAGCTCACGTAACATGAAAATCTGAAATAGTTAAATAATTGATCACAACACTTAATGCATCTAAAAGATTTAAAAAGAGAATACTTGAATATATTATTATTATTACTATTATTATTATTATTATTATTATTATTATTATTACTATATCACCTGATTCTGCACAGAATACAATAGCCAATAAACCATGCAGAAAGGAGAAAATCAAACAGCAAAAGCCAATTAAATGACGCTCCACACAAAATGTAAGAAAAAATAAAAAAATCATGAAAAAATAAATCAATCATCAAAATTGATACAGCAATAAAAATAGGCAACAAATGTTAAAATCTATTTTCAGATAAATTTTTTTAACAATGATGAAGATGACAAGAAAAATATCAAAATCTAAAAAGAGATCCAAAATTGAATTGAAATCGTTAATAATAAAAATAAAGCAGAAGGCCCAAAAAGAGAAGTTTGAAAGTGAAGATGTTGAAAAGGTGATGGGCGAGACCGGACAATGAACAACACACGAGATAAAAGAGCAGAATTAATATATCGACGAAAAAGTTTAAAAAGAAAGAAAACATTAGAGCAAAATAAAATTGTTTAGCCCTAATTGTAAGGACACGCCCGGACTCCTGGGTAAATAAATATGAAGCATAATAGTCATTATTTAAGTATCTGAAAAATGTGATGCAAACAAATCTCCTTTCAACTCGCTGGGGAAATTTAAGGTAATTTTGGGCACAAACAGACCAAACTGGCGAGGCATAATTAATCATAGGAAGAGAGCAATAACATCAAAGAGTTTAGAGAAAATATCAAGATTACATAAATTTTTAGTCATCCGACAATCTGTCCCAAACAGGCAAGCCTTTCTTGACTCTATCCAAAATATGTGCTTCAAAAAACAATTTATCGTCGAGAATCACTTTCAAGAAACAAATAGAGAGAACTCCCACAGTAATGTCATGATCAAGAATATAGCCATAGATGATAGGGTGGTGTTGTTTAGTACAAGTAACTGTTTTCATTTTATCAATGTGCGAAGTTAATGCATTTGCAGAACACTGCTGCACTCTTATAGCATCCTGCTGTAGAATCTGACGGTCTCTGATTGAGAAAATTTCAGAAGCAATTTTAAGATCACCAGCAAATAAAAAGTGGTCACAGGATAGGGTAGAGGATAAATCGTTAATAAAAAGAAGGAAAAGAACTGGACACCAAGGACAACCCTTGGGACACCACCAGCAATAAAAAAGGAGGATGTCATAACTCTACTTTTCATATTAATAAACCACTACTAATATACCATTAAGGAATGACATAACCAAGTACCGAAAGGTTAAACTTAACCATTTGCAGAACCATATTTTTCAGCTGCCCTATGTTAACATTGAATATTTCTAATGGACCATAATATTACCATTAATAACACCACGTACTTATTAACCAATTTGGTTTATCATTAAGTTTACATTATATTTATTCATGATCCATCATTCCAAGTTGTTTCATATATCACTTTCCTTATTTTAATATTGAAAGTTTCATATGGACAATAATGGTAACATTAAACCACATAGCCTTCAACCAATTTTGACTATCATTAATTTAACTTTATATTTATTTATAACTCATCATTCCAAGTTGTTTCATATATTACATGCAATATTTAAAAATTAAAATTTCCAATGGATCATAATGATACCAATAAACCACGTACCTTTGAACAAATATGGATTATATTTACTTTTACATTATATTCTTTCGTGACACAGCATTCTAAGTTCTTTGATATATTACATGCCTTATCTTAGCATAAAAAGTTCCAATAAACCATAATAGTTCCATTAAACCTGGTGCTTTTGAACCAGTTTCCGCTATCAATAATTTTACGTTATATTTATTCACAACACATCATTCCAAGTTGTTGATATATTACATGCTATATGATAGACTGGGAAATTGGTTTTTAGCCCACAATAGATTTGGAGTTCTGGCAGCAGATTCTATGCTAAAGATTCCTGCGGCCAGCCATTTAAGATACATTCAGAAGCCGATTTCCATCGTTGTGAAAATTCGTAGAGTTTAGTAATTTCTATTTTTTGGTATCAACATTCACTGTTTCTTTATGGATTACTGTTAATTCTTGTTTATTGTAAGTCGATTTTTTCGGCAGCCCTATAATCTATTATGGCCTCACTCAGTGGACCTATATTAACTTATAACAAATATCCTATTACCAGGTTGTCTTGTTTTATTTTACTAATACCCAAGAATAACACAGAATGGACATCTCAGCTTTTCGATGGTAGTGAGCTTGAAGCAGCGCTCCTAGTGGCTGGGTGGACTAATGGGATTGCTTAGCATAGAAACAGCATTGGGAAATAGGTTCTGTTCGGATATACTTCATTATTAAATTTACTTTTCTTTCATCATTTTAATTTTAATCAATAAATAGTTAACTTAAATCCGTATATGAATTTATTTCATGTATATAATGAAAATAACAATATTTAAGACGTGTTTGTTTATCTATTAAAACTTTCAAAGTGACCCGTCTCTTAGAGTAATATTATTTATCAAAAACTTAACTTTTTATTTAACACATCTTTTGTGAAAGTGTATTCAAAATTTTTGTATGTTTATAAAGAAAATAAAAGGCTTTTAGCATGATGTTTGCTTAATTGTATAATAACAAAAACGTCAGTTTCTTGCGTCAATTTCGTTAAATGAAAAGTGAAAATTTATTTTTTAAGCCCTCACGCTATTAACGAAACTGATCAGGATATTTTCGGGATGACATGAAAATAAAAGCATTTTAAACTTACATTTTGCTTATTTTTAAAACTGAAATAAAGCTACTTTAACCTTTACCTGGTGGATTAAGAAAATCTGGAAAACACTTTATATTACGTTGATGCAGAAATAATTGTTTTCTTACTTTCTTTCTTTTTTTTTACTATTATCATATATGCTGATTTTAGAGTAACTCCTTAATCAAGTAGATTTTTAATATCCATTTCAAGTTCCTTGACATCATCTGCATCAACGCGCAGAATTGTGCCTTAAAAATTCTGTAAGAGATATCAGAAAAAAAATTTAATCTCCTTTGTGGCTAGATAGGAAATTATAAAAATTCATTTTAATTCAACATAAAATTTATTCGGATTGCAAATTGTAAAATAAAATGTTTCCTTGAAACTTTTTATTTTTGGCCGTGTATGAAACCAAAATAAATAGTAACTCGTTCCCCATTGAGTTTAAAATCAAATGTAAATTAATTATAGTCAACTGTCATTTTTTTATGAATTGTGTTTTTGTTATATCGTTGAAGTGTGAAATTTTTTAATTTTTTTCAACACCATTTACTTGAAAGTATTATTATCAGTAATTATACAGAGTGATTATAATTAAAGTTATGATTTCAAAAAACGATAATTTGAAAACTACTCGTCAGAATGACCTGATATTTTAGCAGAACAATCGTGGGGCAATGCAATTTTGTTTGCAGATACAGTAGATACGAAACCTGAAGATTACCAGGGACTGGTATGAAAACTATTGGAATCAATTAGAGACATTGAATAATAATAGTTACAAGTTATTTTACATATCACATTCTCTATAAAAATAAATTAAACTATGTCAAATTAATTTTGTTGTTGAAACAAAAAAATGCGGTAAAAATGGCGTCCAAGCAAGCCGCGTTTGCTTGAGCTCTTCGTCAGAATTGTGCATTGCTGAGTGAGAAATGTTAATGCTTCAGACTTCTTTCATTGGAGTATGATTTACATTTACTATTCTTCATGTTGTGATTTGGACTCGCTTTATGTTGCGATTCTGTTAATATTATTCTCCATACTGCGATTACAAGTAAATGATATTTTTTTTTGAATTTTTTATGGCGTTATGTAACCGATTAGAAACTTGGATTGTTCCCTTTGTTCATTCTTTGAACTGAAAGTGTATTATGCTTTAGAGGAATTAATACTCTTGACTCCACTACATTTTGTTATTTGATTTTTATTGATTGAGCTGTAATTAATCAAATAATGCCAAAGCCAGCCGATAAAGGGAGCAAACCAAATAATTCACGCAATCTGCAATCCTCGGGCCTCCCGGATGAGTTATCTGAAGATTCTTTAGTACAGCTAATTGAGAAGACTCTAGATTCCTATCTTCAAGACGATAGTGTTTTAGACAAATTGATATCCCGTCTACTTTCTAAGTCTGGAACTCAGTTGGAAAATCAATTATCTGAAACTTCGAAACGAGTGCAACCCTTGATTCAGTCAATGGAGTTGTCCATTGCTCGAATCTCTGAACTCGAGAAGCAGATTCAGAATTTATCTACTGATATGTTGCGGTTTCAGAAAGAGCTTTTTCCGGACAATTCGTCACAGTTTGAATCTATATGGCATAAGCTGGATGAAATGGAGCAATACAGTAGAAGAAACAATCTTCGCTTTCTTGGGGTCTCAGAGTCTCCTACTGAAGATCTTAAGGTTAAAGTGATGGATCTCTGTTCTTCGGAAATTAATGTTAATTTAACACCAACCGATATAGTCGCTGTACATCGCCTGGGTCAGCGCCGTGAAAACAGCATTCGCCCTATTTTAGTGCAGTTTGGCTCTTCTATTGTCCAGAACTTAATTTTAAAGAATCGGAACAAGTTTCGCCCGTCTCCCGTTGTCGTCTTAGAGGACCTTACTAAACATCGCTATGGACTCCTACGCGAAGCCAAACGAATTTTAGGTCCGTCAAACGTGTGGGCTTTTCGAGGAAGAATCTTCACTAAAGGCCCGTATGGGAGGCCGGTTAGAATACATTTTGTCTCTGATATTGTGAAGTTCCGTGACTCTGGCCACTGCTAGTTGTACAATTTAACGTGTTTTGTTTATAATGTATTATCTTGCTTGTAATAACTTGTTAAGATTTATTTTCTAATGATTTGTTGGGATATGTATGAGTTTATTCTCAGTTTATGCTCAATTCATTTTTTTAACGTTAATTTTTTTTCACCGTTTTTCTAGTTTTTTTAATTGTTTTTGAGTTTGTTTTTTTTGTTTGTTTATTCTTTTTTATTTTGTTTGGTTTATAATTTTTTTCAATATGTCTTTTTTACATCCTATGAAATTGGAGGTTCTGAACGAAATATTAAAAAAAGATCCTAGCGCAGCTTCCCCACGTAATTTGTCCCTTTATTATTTAAACATCAGAAGCATTAATGCGAATTTTACCAATATGCTCTTATCATTACACCATATATCTGTAATTCCCAAAATAATAGTTCTCACTGAGACATGGTGTAATGATTCGTTCGCCTTACCCGATATTCCTAATTATAAAGCAATCTCAGTGTATCGGACTAATAAGCGCGGACGCGGCATAAGTATGTATATCTACGAAAATCTAACTTTTGTCATCTTGGATCAGTTTTCTTTAATTACACCCAATGTTGAAATATTAACAATTTGCCTTAACGATAAATATTTAGTCATTGCAATTTATCGTCCTCCATCTGGCAATTTTTCATCTTTCTGCTCGTTTATTTCTTCACTTCTCTTTGATTTACAAGAGCTCCGTAAAACTATAATACTTGTAGGTGATTTTAATATGGATTTTAGTAAACCTTCTTCCAGCCTTAACCTTCTCTTCGATCCTATTATTAGATCTGGATTAGTTCCTACAGCCTTATTATTTTCTCATTTTCCTTTACGTTATCACTCTTATTCCGCGATTGATGCTTGTTTCTCAAATTTTAACTCTATAGTATTTAGTAACACTTTAGTTTTATCTATATCTGACCATTTTCCAATGCTCACTATATTCAATACTAATATTCAACCTACTTTTCTTATTAGTTCACCTACCTCATTTCGAATCATATCACATACACGACTAGCTATTTTCACTTCATTTCTGGCGCTTACTGATTGGTCCACTGTTTTACCGAATACTAATGACAGCGATCTCTTGTTTGATTCTTTTTTAATTCATTTTAAGCTTGGCTATAACCGGTATTTTACGCCTAAAAAGTCTAATCACTTTATTAATGAAAAAACTGTTATCAAACCTTGGATTTCTCCATACATTCTATCATTATCTAAAAGAAAAAACTCTTTATATCGCAAGTAACGAAAAAAACCTTCACCACTATTAAAGAGAACTTTTAAAGACTGCTCAAATTATTTAAAAAATTTAATAAATAGATCGAAGGAGTGGTATTTTAATACTTTGTTTAATCAATTATCATCTAATAAGCATAAATGGAATCTATTAAATAAACTTTCTAAGAGTTCCCACTCTTCCAATTCTCCGTTTACCCATCCAAACTCAATTGATTCGTCATCTTTGACTGATTTTCTCTCTTCTCTATTACCCCCCTCTTCGCTCCCAAATAGCCCTATTTTAAATTATCCTCCTTATATCTCGACTAATGTTCCTACTTTCTTTGCTATTCCGTCTATACCCGAAGAAGTTAGCGAAGTAATCTCCCAGTTAAAATTTTCTTTAGCCCCTGACCCTCTTGACTTATGCTCTGAAGCCATTATCGCCGCTAAACCTTATATAACATTACCTCTTTCTCATATTTTCAATCATTCTCTGATTTCAGGCTCATATCCATCCTCTTTGAAAATAGCGAAGGTCACTCCATTATTTAAAAGAGGTGATGTAAAATCGTATTCCAACTATCGTCCCATTTCGTCTTTGCCTATTTTTGCTAAAATTTTTGAAAAACTTTTCTATAATCGCCTTTCACAATTTGATTAGTCCTTTTCAGCATGGATTTATTCCTAGCAAAAATGTTGAGACAGCGATCTATGAGCTCACCGAATTTGTTTCTACAGAGCAATCTAATAATAAGTTTACTGCAGCTATTTTCATTGACTACACAAAAGCTTTTGATTCTATATCTATTCCTCATCTACTTTCCAAGCTCTCTTCTTACTATAACATTCGCGGACCTCCTTTAAATCGGCTCTATAACTTATTACTTAGCTTTTTCTGGCAAATCCTCTGCAATCTTGACCCGTAATCTCGGTGTCCCCCAAGGGTCGATTCTATCCCCTATCTTGTTTAATCTTTTCATTAATGACCTTCCTAATTACCTTATTTCAACTAAAACAATTCTTTATGCCGATGATGTTACGTTACTGCTCTCGGATAGAGACGTTAATCAAATTCTTGAGTCTCTTAACACAATTCTTTACCGCCTTAAAAATTGGAATGTAATGAATCAGTTAACTGTCAACGTTGACAAAACTAAACTAATGTTTTTCTTTCAACGGAATAAGAGTAATATACCTGATTCTCCTCCAATTTTCTACGATAATCAACTCATATCTTGTATTAGAGTATTTAAATACCTGGGTTTAACACTTTCCCATGATTTGACATGGGACTATCATATTGATTCTCTTGTCTCTAAATTGAATAGGAAACAGGGAATGACCTCCCGATTAAATTACCTTCCTTATCATATCTTGTTATTACTTTATTTTTCTTGGATTCATTCCGCTCTCTGCTATTGTATAATTTTTTGGGGATCGTCCACTTCTCATAATTTAACAAGACTACTGAAACTTCAAAAATGGTTTCTGCGAACCTTACTTAAAGTTAGTAAATCGTCTTCTATCTCACACTATTTCTCAGTCGTTGGTATTCCTACAGTCTATCAGATTTATATCATTCAACTAAATTCTTTTATTTACAAAGCCATTAATGCTCAACTAATCATTTTTCCTTCTCTCAGAATTAATTTACATCAAGATATTCATGGTTATGCTACTCGTAATGCAGGAAGTATTTACTTGCCTATTATCCGACGTAATTACCAATCTAGGTGCATTTCAATAATCGGAATTAAGTGTTGGTCCTTGTTACCTTTCGAAATTCGCTCTTTACCTATTTTTTCTGCTTTCCGTAAAGCGTTAAAAAATTTCATTCTCTCTGGGAAATTATGTCAATTTACAATAAATTTTGGTGACCTGTTTAATCAACTATCCTAATACCTTTATAATTATTCAAATAGAACCTATCTTTGTTCTATAGCTTAAGATATTATATTTTTCATTTGTTTTTTTGAGTGACCTCTTTTAATTTGTCTGATTATTAATTACTTTAGTTATATTTATTTGTTCATTGTTTTTTATTATATATGACTAGGTGTAGCCGTTATCATGTTAATCTTGTCAATTAATCTAATTTTTTTATTTTATCTAATTTCATGTATTTTGAAACTGTTTTTAGCATTTAAGTATTTTTATTTGTCTATTTTTTTGTATTTTAACTAATTACTAACTGTATTTTTTTCATTGTTCTGTGTCGTGCCCTCAGAGACCTAACTAGTCGGTCTTGGACCATACTGGCTCTATTGGGCACTGCTGTATTATTATTTTTTCCCGTAAATTTTTTCCCGTAAACTAGTTTAGGTTTGAAGAGAAATTACTATATTTCGGAGAAAATCTTCTATATGTATAAAGAAGGATGTTTATGGGTTTATGGGTTTGTGTGTATGTAATACAAATATACAGTTTTATTCCGATTTTGATAAAATTTTGCATACTTGAGCTTCAAAGCATGAGGAAGGGCATTGTCTACCTCAGAATTCAAAAAATAAAAATTATTGATAATAAATCGATATTCGTTTGATGGCAGGCCATATTAATGAGAAATAGCGCATGACCAACAATGCAAAGATAAGTTTGTGCAACCGCAGATATCATCAATGGTATCAACATGCAATGCACCAACAGTATGCAGGGGTCAACAATATATATCTCATGACCGACATTGAATCAAGCTGCATACGGGGCTGCATAGGGTTTCTATGACCTCAAGACTCTCATGGAATCAGCATATGTCCTATGCTCTGAACAAAGCAAAGAGGGCTAAGTACAGTATCATAGCTCTCATGGGTCACCACCCTCAGCATTGACAACAAGCTACTTTTGTACAAATCGATTATCCAGACCATACTCCTCTATGGCATACCTGCGTGGGCGACTATCTGTAAAACCAGATGGAGTGAACTACAGTCATTCCAGAATGTTACCCTGAGGACCATTGCCGAGCTGGACAGAAGGACGGTAAAAAACCAATCCATCCGTGCTTTTTGGACCCAATTTTTTGAACAGCAGGTGCTTAGTGACAATCTCATGCAACAAGGATCGCGATATCTGCAGAAAATGGATGCTCAGCTCCGTAATAGTGAAGCGACGGTTCTCCATCATGTGCTGCCGCTCAACAAGATCATCATCTGCTTACTCATGATGTTCGGCCCATAGACCTGACAGCTGACGATGAATTTCAAATGGCACAATGCTTTGTGCATTCAAGAACTTTATCACCGACCAAAACCTCGCAGGCGGCAGGAGAAGAAATAAGAGCTTCCATTTTGGGCCATTGCTACCACGCTACTGGTACGAGGCCGGACCTGTCCGGCTGGCATATGATTGACACGTCATAGATCTGTTACGCATGCGCAGTTGACATGGCTAATTACGTTTACTTTAAGGGGAAAAACATCGGGAAACTTTCTGGATGTGCCTCGTATATTGCTGATCCGTGAGTAGTATAGACAGCCCTTTGTATACAAGGTTGACCTTTGACCCCTGGATTTATATACCAAGATGGCGGCACTTCCGGCCACGCCCACCATGCCCTCGCCTCAGGCGGTGGTATACAAACCGGCCTCCACGTGACCCTTTTTTATCAGCAGAGATAAGATGAAGAGATAACATAAGCCCAGCGGACCGCCATTTTGGTTGCCATGGCAACAGAGCGGCCATTTTCGATGAGGAGATAAGATAAGACCAGCTGGTCGCCCCCTCCTCCTGCCATTTTGACAAACGACGGCCATTTCTGTTTTTCTTATAATATTTAATCATTTTTTAAAAAATAATAATTCTTTATTCAATATTGATAAAAAGATAAGAAAGATGAAAAGATAAGAAAAAGGAAAGAGAGAAAGAAGAAGAAACGGAAAAAAGAAAGAAAGAGAGAAGGAAAGAAAAAGATGGAGAGAGAGAAAGAAGAGAGGACAGTGGAAAGTGAGGAAAGAGAAAGTAGTAGAGGTAGAAGAAGAAGTGGTTTTTTGGGGGTACGCTGCCTCTCCCTCCAACTCTGTGCTTGGTGTCAGTGGTCCTGAACTGCCTGTTATGTCGCCAGAGTGCTCTAGTGGGGACATACCAGGGATTCCGGTCCGCCCACACCTTTGCAGGCGGGCAGTAGGTTGAGGCAGCTGGGGCACTCCGACGCTCGACCAGGGCGCTGATACCTGTGCAGAAAATGGAGGGCAGAGCTTAGGTAGTTGTAAAATTCCATTGAGATGCCAAGCACCACCGCTATACACACGGGCAGCCGTTGCTGTGAGCCTCGAAGGGGATTGATCTGCACCCCCCCTTATGCCATGGCCAAGGGCATAAGAGCCGTTGTGATTCAGTTAACTAGGGATGGTAGGCAAACCACTTTTGAAGTGGCGGGGCAGATGGTATTGCCTCCACAGGTTTTTAAGATCTGAAAAGATCTTCTGGTGGCATAATGCTACACCCAATGTAAAAAAACACCTCTAACGAGGCTACATGAGCTTGGCCCACAGCTTTCGCTGGTTAGAAGTAAACTTCTGACACCTACTCGCTTTGGCCATTCGAGTAGGCAAGTGATCCTGTTCAACCACTGGCTAGTTCGACCACTGGGAACAGATGCTTGACCGTACCCGAGTCTGGGGAGCCCTATCCACGGCCGTGCCTTATTCTGATCGGTCCCTAACAAAAACAAAATTCGCATGTGTTAATTGTCTATGGGTGAGAGAAACCCACACGTTATAAATTCGAGTTACAATGGATATTGGAAAGTTTACTGTAAAGTCGTTTGGTGCTGGGGTCGAATTTGGCAAAGTTATTAAGAAAAAACATACTTATTTCCCTTTGATTGGCAGCCCAGTGAAATCTAATGTGGGTGTGCAGTTCCCTTGGTGGACGCACCATTGTATGGCGCTGCGTTCACCGTTCCTTCGCAAACGATGCATTTGTGCGTGTTTTCAGGGCCATTGGCCGAACATCTGGGTTCTCACACCCTTCACCTTACTGATTACAGGGTGGCTGACTGGTTTATAAAGACGGGAAGCGGTTAATGTTATATAGGGCGCTGTAGTTCAATTTCTTTTCATGTGTTTCGACAACGGCGCTCCCTAGGACACATGGTGTTTTATTAGTACCCTTGGCTTCCGCAGCGTGATGATGAGGGCGCGGTATTCGCACTACGCCTCACTAAACAGTTAAAAAATCGCTAAATAAAGGATTTTTCAGCTCTTTTCGACCGTTGTCGCGCATCCAAAGCGGTCTATGTATTGTTTTTAAACATTCTAGTCATGTGATTTTCTTTTCTACACTTTAGATGGCGGGAAACATTTGCGGGAAACGAACAGCGCTTTATTACAGCAAGGTTGTCGGCCATTAGGCGCTCGCACGACGCGAATAAAAGTTTCTGAGCGTGAATAAAGGGTCTGTGGGTCGGATTTTAGTGTGTCTGTATTCGCAAGCGTTGTGGCACGACATCTAAGAACGTTTCAAGGATCTGAATACATTTTATCGAACCCATTGCGCTTTAAACTCCAAGTTCACGTATTCTGACTCCGTGTGTTGTGTTAACGAGGGCGACGTTCGTGCGCAGCTTTCTTTCGTACTCCATGTGGATTTGAGAAATTCTGGGTGTTTTATTTGCTTCCTTTGATTTCTACACACACACGCACACATGTTAATCACTAGGATTATATGAACCGTCTATACAAACGGAAAAGCTTTATTTCAAAAGCGAAGTTGATGGTAACTTCTCCGACGCCCTTCGTTTCACTCATTATACACCAGATGCTGACGTCATTTTCTTGCTCCTGCGCATGCTGATTTCTCGTCAAATACATTGGGAAACAGTTTACAATGTTTTGTGGGGCCTAATTCCGTTCTCTCTCTTATGTTTGGCAGAGTTACCCTGTTCTAAATACGAGTTTTTGGTGTGTTGTTTTAAGGGGAATACATCTACTTTTATCTGTCGCGGCGCTCGCGCACAGCGGCTGTGGGGCTGATGATTACTTGGTGGAGAGGGTCGATTCACTGCTGTAAAAACGTTAACTTTTTAAACCATCGAAACCGAATAAATACAATACTGACTGTACGTTTAACACATTGTGATTCCTGAAGAATCATCCAATTTAATGCATTCTGTTTCTGTACATTCACATGGATTGGGCTGCCTCGGTTTTGGAAACAACGATTGACACATGTTACGGTTATCAAAACAAAATTAAATTTCCCACATTCAAAAAATAAATAAACAAATAAATAAATAAATAATTTTTTCCTCGCAAAGCAAAATTAAATTAATTATTTTTTATCGCTAATAAAAGTAATTTTATTTTCTCGCATAAAAATTTTAATGAATGTTTTTCCCCGCATAAAAAATTTTAATGAATATTTTTCCCCACATAAAAAACAAACAAACTGTCTATTAGCATTATTATTAAATTTTTTTTATTATTATTATGTTTTGTTTTGGTTTTTTTTAACAACAGATGTATTTTACAAGAATTACAAGAATTGTACAAATATTATTTACAAGAGAATAATAAATATTTTACAGAAAATTTTGTGTTCTTTTACAATACTGTACGTGTTTTAGAGGTGAATACCCATCCTTGCCATTTAAAACTACTGTGGTTGAGTTTGTTTAGTGGGGTTGTTAAGGGAATTCACTGTTACAAACACGACGATGAAGTTACACATTCGTACTGCAATTGTATGAAAAGGAGATTTGTTATTTACCGTTCCCCCTTGTAACCGTATGGGTAAGTTTTGCTTAGATTGCCTGGCAACATGAATCTCTTCTGATTAGTAACCTGATAAATTTTTCTTGTTGGTTTGTTGAACAGGTGCCCCTTTGTTTTGGCACGACGTAAATTAAAATCTACAGGTACGTGAACCCTGTGTAGGGAAGATGAGGTCGTGTCTTCTGTGTTTTGAGAATCAATCTTTGCCATAGTAAGCACCTCTAATGCGTTCCTTGTTAATGAGATCCCTTTGCATTTTATAGAAACTTCACCATTCGAAAAAAACAAACAGTAATTTTTCGGTCCGGCGATGACAAGCTTTTTGATGAAAACACCAGGCCCGTACTTTTGTAATGTTTCATCCGTAAGCTGTCCTAAATTAGAACCACGGGAAAGGAGTTCCATTTCGACCGGTACGCTATAGAGAAGAGAATCCGTGTCGCAATAATACAGACAATGCCCTAGTTTTTTCATTGCTTTATAAAGTTACGAACGATGCAATGACCACATTACCTTTTTGGTTAGTCGTGGGGTGAGTAGAGGCGTAAGTTACAAGAACTATTTCTTCATTCACAACATCCGAATCAGTTACCTCCAAGGAAGGCGTCGTCATAACTTTAAAAAACTCCGCATAATTGTTTATGTAACGTGTTGTTGTCTTTGTTTGATTGTTTAATCCCAAAAATCCCCAAACGCTTTTCAAACATAGCTTGCAAATTGCACGGAAGCCTGGATTTTTCTCTATTCTTTCTGGCTTTAAGTCGATGCCTTCCTTGGACTTCACTTCGGCCACGAAAGCCTCTTTTTCTTTTTCGGTTGTGACAGAAGCAGGCCAGTCAGAGGCTTCTATTTCCCCCCTAAAAAAGGTGCTTACATATTCAGTGAAAAAATGCATTTCACCACCTTCTGTGTCATAAGTGAAACGCTGCTGATAGTGCCAAACTTCATGAATATCTATCAAAGTGTAACCCTCCTCCAAGGCTTGATAGAATTCAGGGGACGCCCATACAGAACACAACACGCGTTCACCTACATCGTGCGAGCAAAGCTCACCGTTTGGCACCTCTGCACAGCTTTTACACAATGGGAAAAGCAGTCGACCCCTACATCTGTAAGGCAGAAGCGGCAGGAAAAGGTCTTGTGGCGGTTAAACTGTGGTATATACCAACCCAAAGTACGCATTCAAGGCCTTGTTGAAATTCGACCTGATGATTACCGGATGTTCGCGTGCATATTGTTTGTACTTGTTAACGGCAGGATATAAGGAGGTAAAATCTAAATAGGTTAGGCCCTCTGTTTCAGTCAATTCGACAAGCGCCGAAAATGCCTCCGTTCTTCCGCCGTAGAATGCATCTCTGGGACTTATGTGGCGTGATTCGTTCACCTTAAGACCGTTGCAAAAGGTAGCCATGGCCGCATCCCGTTTCAACGCGTCCTCGTACTTGTACTCCCACAGAACCTCAAACTTGTGGTCAGGGAGTGCACTTCTCAGAAAACGAAGTCTGTCGAGGGGGCATTGATAATTCTCTCTATTTGATACTTTCCCATATGGACTCCTCACGTACGATAGCGTGCAGGTCGAGCAGGAATGGATGAAGCACCCGTTGAATTCATAGAATGTTTTCTCACGGTGGTCAATTCCAACTAATCAGTATGGTCAATTCCATCTAATCGGTACCATCAGATGCAGTGTGAATGAGACCACCGGTGCTCTTCATTTGCTGCTACTGCCATGCCAACCACCGGTGCGCTTTCAAACTCTGGCGGTCGTTCGCGCCTTAACCGCCAGCAGGGATGATACCCATTGAATGTGGTTCGAGGAATTGCTCTCGGAGCACTCTGTTGCAAAATCCGGCAATCGTTACATCTTTACGTAACGGGTCATAGCCCGTAAAACATTCCATAATAGAGGAGAAGCGTTCGCAACCTTCAGCCAACAATTTGATGTCGCTGCGACAATAGGCCTCCAATTCCTCTTCCAAT
Organism: Rhysida immarginata; assembly: GCA_023313115.1. Lineage (NCBI taxonomy): Eukaryota > Metazoa > Arthropoda > Chilopoda > Scolopendromorpha > Scolopendridae > Rhysida > Rhysida immarginata. The sequence continues at coordinate 87,325 of JAHWFO010009686.1, read as the reverse complement.
GACCAATGGTCACCCACGCGCACTTTCTCTGCCGCATACTATGCGAGAAACTCCTGGTACACATGCGGTTTCATACCCCCCACGTCAAAATATTTAATGTCGGGGAGAGGCTTTTTGTAACTGTTTCTCTTTTCGTTTAACAACGTGAAGGGAAAAAACCCTTTTTTCGCTTCCTTCAAAGAAAAAGTTTTAGGAAATTCGCGCAATGGAAGTGTGATGAGAAGCAACTTCGATCCACGAAAAATTACTTCGGGCGTGATTCCCTGTTTTAGCAGGTAATTGAGCACAAAATTCAGTCAAAAGATTTGAAATTATGTGCCAAGACCGTTGTATTTACGAAAGAGATTGTATCTTTACCACGTTTGCGGCTGCGTTTTGGAGTCCACTGCAATAAAAATTCCATAAAGGCATCGAACCCCTGCTCACCCCAAAACGACTTATATTGGAACTCCCCCTCCCCTGGTTTCTCGCGAAACCCCACGACGACGAGCACGAGCTTCAATTTCCCTGACGCAGCGTGCATTGTAGTTTCAACATCGAAATATATGTACCTGTGTGTGGGATTGAATGTTTTGACAGTTTCAGTTTACCACAACACCTGGGACAGCCTTTGGGGATACACTCATGTCCTTTTGATTTCTGAAACTCACACCCACATGTGACGCAGCGATTATGTGTGCTGAATGTTTTCAGCTTTGGTAGCGTTGTGGTAGTTACAGTAGCCAAATGATTGTCGAAACATCCGATCCCTCTAAAGTATCTGTTGCATACGGCGCAGTATTTGAATTCGGGTTGCTGATGTGTGTAGTGTTGCCCACCGCAATAGGAACACCAACCACCGCATATGTGGTTCTTCTTTTGGTGGTAGTTGTGAAACACGATACCGCAACGATCGCAAAAACCCGCCTTGCCGTAGTATCCTTGGAGATTTACAATAACATCGTAGTGATCGTTGTGCCGTAACAAATGCAACATATGCGGCGGTCGGGCTTCTGTGAATTGGGGAGGATAAAACAACTCCTTGGAAACTGTGGAAATTGGTAGATGGACAACGATTTGATACGTTGCTGCAAAATGTTTTTGACATTTGTCCAAACTTTCCATGGTTCCAGGACAGGTGATGTCTACCTGTGCCGCTTTGCACAATTCAAGTGCATTTTTCTCTTGGTGTAGGTCACGATCAGGTCTTATAAGTGCATGGTATTCTTTTACAGCTTTCGCCGCCCGTGCTGTATCACCGCTGGCTCTCGCCAAATACTTCTCCACATTTGCCCTTGCAACGACCAGTGCACGGGGAAGACACAAAGCATCAGAATTTTGAATCTGCACGACTGAAGTCTTTCTCATTAACTGATCCCCCAGAAGTGCAGGCTTTCGAGCATTTTGACCTGTGGGTGGGCGAGGGCGGTGAAGAAGCACCACGTTCGAGTGGTTTGTTCGCAAAAAGCCCCGAGTGTGATTGGTCTAAGGCCTGTAAAAAATCGAGCACCTTCTCGGCCGTGTATTTGTTAATTTGCCTAAAACCCAAATTAACAGCATCCGTTAATGAGGGAGAACGAAAGACGACACGTGCGTATTCGTATTCTGAATTCCCTCTTAACGTAAGGTCGAAAACAACCTCGAAGATAGACCTGAATTTGTCGGCCGACTCCCCCGAGGGGACTTGGTGCATATTCTCGAAAGAGAGTCTATATGTGGTCACATCTGTTCTATATTTACGGGACCAACTTCTTCCGAGCTCCTGAAGGGAATAAAAATGGCCGAGATCTACCCCCAAACCGGGCGAGGGACCATCTTCTCCGGGTGATGGCGGATTTCTAAAATGCAACGTGGTGCGAGAGATGGAGGTTGAGGTTGTTCGGAAACAGGTATAGGAGAGGGATGGTTAAATTGGGATGACAGGATGGGTGGCGGGAGCGAAGAAGTCGGGCATGAGGCTGAGGAAGCAGAAATACCAGGTTGAAGAGAGAGGGTGGGTGGTGGAGGAGTTGACGTGTACGAGGCAGAGGAAACAGAAAAACCAGTTTGAAGAGAGAGGGTGGGTGTTGGAGGAGAAGGAGCGGGTTGAGGTTTCCCTCTTCCCCTTCGTTGAAGTTGGTATGTTAGAAAAAGTTTCCTACATTTGGATGGAGGGGTATGGGTCACCGGATCACTCAATGTGTGGTCTTCCCGTCTCACACAGAGTTCGAGCAGTTCGGACTCTGGAGGATAATAATACGGAGGTGAAATAATGGTGAAGGTTGTGGCGGATGTCGCCGTCATCGTTACTATTGAATTTGTCGTAGTGGTTGTCGTCAGTGTAGGTTGGTCGCGGACACAGAGATTCAGAGGTTGTGACGAATTAAACATTTTTTATGGAATTACTCTGTTGCAGTCTGCGATTAAAGCAGGGTATACAGCGAATATTACCCGGACCTCGACAGGAGTTAATGCCAAAGATTTCTCGTCCTCCTTATCCTTGTTTTTGTAAAAGTAGAAGGTAACCTTCTTCGTCTGGTATACACAATTTAAATAAATCAACACCCACGGAGAAAGTTCCAGGTCCTCTGAAGCGATACAGCACACAGCAGTAGTAGGAAGGAGGGGGGGCTCTTTCCACGTGCAGCTTGTAAATGCCTTTCAGTTTGCTCAGGATTTTAATGTAATCGTTGAGCTTTAAGAAAATGTTACTTTTTTTCTCCTTAAAACCTCTGCATACAGAAAAGTAGAGAGTGTCATCTGCTTTTTTTTTTTAACAGACCAAATTTAAATTTAAATTTTTTAACGACGCCAACGATGTAAACTGTGGAGGGAGGGGAATAAAAATATTAAGAAACGACTTGGTTACCTTAGTAATTTATTAATGAAAGAAATGGTAATTCAATTTAAAAATAAAGAAGAGTTAGAGAGAAAAATACTTCAAATTATTTTAAATAAAATAAGAGTTGTTGAAATAAGAGTAACGCGTAATTACATACTCACCAAAGGTGCGGCTTTTCCCGAAGGAGAAGTGCCAACCTCAATACTCTGTGTTGCTGGGTCTAACACCTCATTGTCGGGAATCTCTACTTCGGTTGTAGGTGGAAATAAGTCGCTGAAGTTCAGCACACGTGGCGCAACGGTTATTTGTGTTTTGGGAAATTCCTCCAAAACCTCGGGAGTCGGTGAAGTTGATCGCCCACGTTTCCTGGGAGGCGTCGGAGGATGAGGTATTGTTGCACCCTCTAAATCTGTATAATGCCCGGGAAACAAAGGCTACGAGAAGTAAAAAAAAAAGGTTCTTTTAAGATTAAAAGAAACTTTTTAATTAAAATACACACCGAAAAAAAAAACAAAAAAAAAACTCCCAAAAAAAACGACTTTTAAAACACCAACCTGGTCCAAACCCTCGAAAGAATCGTCTTCTGAAGCAGGTTCAGAGAAGTTTCGTGAGGGTAGTACGATATTTTCGTAAGCAGACTAGAAAAAAAATATCATCACTTGAGAAAATCGAATGTTAATCATAATATATATACATATTAATTAAATCACAAGAGAAAGAGAGAGAGAGAGAAAATCATACGGTCAAATCAGTAAGCGATTGGGTTCGATAATCTGTGACAGATGTTTCGTTAAAGAAAGCCACAAAAAATTTCGAAAATGTGCGAGTGTTTCATGTTCTATTATGGGTAGGAGAGAAAAAGTTGGAGAAGACTTAACTAATGAAAATCGCAAGAAAAACTTAAAATAAGTATAAAATAAAACTTACTTGTATGAGATGAGCTAACTAGTATCAAAACACGAGTATTTATACGGTTTTCTGTTTCATGATGTAGTACCCAGCAGCGTATACTCATTGTCACGTTTTTTGATTAAAACAGGGATTTTAGAATTGTATTTGTTGTATCTTGTTTTCATTACGTAGAACACATTAGCGTATACTCATTGTCACGTTTTTTGATTAAAACAAAACTTTTTAGAAATGTATATTATGAAATACAGTTTTCCCCACATCAATGTCTTTAGAATACCAGCCGCCAAAGATCACAAACATCACCGACGGTCATAGAAAGAGAGATGTATCAAGTGATGAAGATAAAACGTTGATTCAGATCAGTTTTGTTGATTAAGAACAATACAGCATCCACCTTATCAACAAAGATGAAGCCGGCTGAAACACACACACACACACAAAAAGAAACTTTCAGAAAATGTGTCTGTGCATGAACTCGTGATTGTGTAACATGAAAATGTAAAATTGAATAATTCAACATTAATAAAAACTAATTTTCTTCTTCTTCTAAAATTACAAGCAGAAATCCAAGAAAATTATTCTAGAACATGTACTATGTATACTATGTCCACAAACAAATCATACGAACAAAAATAGTGTTGTCAAAAAATAGTGTTGTCAAAAAAAAAAAATTATTTAATAAACTTTTTTATGAAAGTGATCGCTGCATCTGTTAGATTAACAAGTTAATGTGATGAACAGAAATTAATCTTTTGTTGAAGTTGTCATATTAAAACATTAGATTAAAAATAATAGTGTGTGAAATTCATTTTATTTACACTTAATCGAAAGGCAAAACATTTGTATTACAGCACTCTTGAACATAAACTTTTGTACGAATGTTCCCATATAAATGTGTTATACTGTTTGGCACATAAGAATGTGTCTTTTATACCTAGACAAGTGAAGAAAGAAGAACACACAGACAATATATTTCTTTACTGTTTTATTCAAAAATAAAAGCAAAGACTTTCATTCCATTTCACTCCAACCTAGATATGATGAAATTCTTTATGTCGTTTGTAATGAACGAAAAAGAAACAGAAAAACGTAAATGCGTTTGTGAGGTGTCCTATTACTTGTTTGAAAGCATGAAACGTTTACATTTTTGTACGATCATTAATTCTAATATACTTTTTTATGTGGGGAAAAACATTCTTTAAAAATTTTATGCGAGAAAAAAAAAATAATTTTATTAGCAATAAAAAATTATTAATTTAATTTTGCTTTGCGAGAAAAAAATTTATTTTATTTATTTATTTATTTATTTTTTTTGAATGTGGGAAATTTAATTTTGTTTTGATAACCATAACATGTGTCAATCGTTGTTTCCAAAACTGAGGCAGCGACTACTGCTGCTGTTGCTGTTGCTGCTGTTGTTGTTGCGCGCGCATACCTTCAACCAAGTCACCATGTGAATGTACGAAAAAGAATGCATTAAATTAGATGTTTCTTCAGGAATCACAATGTGTTAAACGCACAGTTAGTATTGTATTTATTCGGTAAATTTTTTTAGGGTTTAAAAAGTTAACGTTTTATCAGCAGTGAATCAACCCTCTCCACCTGGTAATCATCAGCCCCACAGCCGCTGTGCGACAACGCCGCGACAGATAACAGTAGATGCATTACCCTTAAAACACCACACCAAAACACAGTAACTGTGCCAAACATTATAGAGAGAACGGAATCAGGCCCCACAAAACATTGTAAACTGTAAACATTAGATTTCACTGGGCTGCCAAGCAAAGGGAAATAAGTATGTTTTTTCTTAATAACTTTGCCAAATTCGACCCCAGGACCAAACGACTTTACAGTAAACATTGTAATATCCATTGTAACTCGAATTTAAAACATGTGGGTTTCTCTCACCCATAGACAATTAACAAACGCGAATTTGTTTTTGTTAGGCACCGATCAGAAAAAGGCACGGCTGTGGATAGGGCTCTCCAGACTCGGGCACTGTCAAGCATCTGTTCCCAGTGGTCGAACTAGCCAGTGGTTGAACATGATCACTTGCCCACTCGGGTGGCCAAAGCGAGTAGGTGTCAGAAGTTAACCTCTGACCAGCGAAAGCCAAGTTCATGTTGCCTCGTTAGAGGTGTTTTTTTACGTTGCGTGTAGCATTATGCCAGCTGAAGATCTTTTCAGATCTTAAAACCTGTGGAGGCAATACCATCTGCCTCTCCACTTCAAAAGTGCATACCATCCCTAGTTAACTGTATCACCACAGCTCTTATGCCCTTGGCCACGGCATAAGGGGGGTGCAGATCAATCCCATTCGAGGCTCACAGCGACGGCTGCCCCTGTGTGTAGTGGTGGTGCTTGGCATCTCAATGGAGTGTGACGACTACCTAAGCTCTGCTCTCCATTTTTTGCACAGGTACCAGTGCCCTGGTCGAGTCTCGGACTGCCCCAGCTGCCTCAATCTACCACCCGCCTGCAAAGCTGTGGGTGGACCGGAACCCCTGGTATGTCGCCAGAGCGGTTCAGGACCACCGACTCCAAGCACAGTGTGGGAGGGAGAGGCAGCGTACCCCCAAAAAAACCACTTCTCCTTCTACCTCTACTTCTTTCTCTTTCCTCTCTTTCCATCTTTTTCTTTCCTTCTCTCTTTCTTTCTTTTTTCCGTTTCTTCTTCTTTCTCTCTTTCCTTTTTCTTATCTTTTCATCTTTCTTATCTTTTTATCAATATTGAATAAAGAATTATTATTCATAAAAAATGATTAAAAACTATAAGAAAAACAGAAATGGCCGTCGTTTATCAAAATGGCGAGAGGAGGGGGCGACCAGCTGGTCTTATCTTATCTCCTCATCGAAAATGGCCGCTCCATTGTCATGTCAACCAAAATGGCGCTCAAATGGGCTTATCTTATCTTTTCATCTTATTGGTTTAAGGAGTTTAAATGATTAATTTAAATTTAAAATGAGTTTAGTCTCCTTATAATGGGGAAATTCGTGAAATAATAAAAACAAACATTAAAATTAAAGTCACCAATCTTGAAGAAACTTGGGAGATGAAAGAAAACTCAAGGATGTAGTCTATTGAAGATGTTGTTGATGGTAGAAATAAGACCAGTCTATTGAGGATGTAGATGAAGTTCTTGTGCAGATAATGTTGATAGGGGAAAACGATAATCTTGAAGTACAGATGAAATTTTGAAGGGTTGATCCAAATTTTTGGGATAAATTTCATATAAAAACGTTTACGATAATTTTTTTCTCATCAGTTGATTAAATATTTGCATGTTGAAAACAGTTGAAATAAGAATTTAACAATTTATATAAAGGTGATGAAGCTAAGTTGATTGTAATTGTTGGTTATGATTATTGGCTATTGTATATTAGGGTGATTGTTGTTAAAAAGTAGTGTCCATTTATTGTTTATTTCTATTGATGGTTTGGCTAAATTTTTGTTATTTGTAATGATATTTATTGTTTCTTTAATTAATCTTTTTTTATAATTTTCTTCTTTTCCAATGATTTTTGTGTTATTCCAATCTGGTGTGTGGTTTTCTTTGATACAATGATTTACTAAATGGTTGTTTTTGTCTTTGTGGCGAAGTGCTCTTTCATGTTCTTTTAATCTTATTTCTAATTGTCATTTAGTTTCACCTGTGTAGATATGTTCACAATTTTTACATGGTATTTGATAAATTATATTTCTAGTGTTCCATTTTTCTTTATTATTTTGACATATTTCTTTGAAATTGATATTTGTGTTATTATTTTGATTGATAAGTAATATGGTATGTTGTTACCTTTTGTTGGATCAACCCTTCAAAATTTCATCTGTACTTCAAGATTATCGTTTTCCCCTATCAACATTATCTGCACAAGAACTTCATCTACATCCTCAATAGACTGGTTTTATTTCTACCATCAACAACATCTTCAATAGACTACATCCTTGAGTTTTCTTTCATCTCCCAAGTTTCTTCAAGATTGGTGACTTTAATCTTAATGTTTGTTTTTATTATTTCACGATTTTCCCCATTATAAGGAGACTAAACTCATTTTAAACTTTTCATCTTATCTCTGCTGATAAAAAAGGGTCACGTGGAAGCTGGTTTTTTTACCACCGCCTGAGGCGAGGGCTTGGTGGGCGTGGCCAGAAGCGCCGCCATCTTGGTATATAAATCCAGAGGTCAAAGGTCAACCTGGTACACAAAGGGCTGCCTATACTACTTCCGTGAATAGTATTGGTGAATTGCGTGTTGATACTATTTATGATACCTATTGTTGCACAAACTTTTCTTTGCATTATTGGTTATGAGATATTTATTGTTGGTGCGTGCAGAGAGTTTGTAAATTGCAAGTTGATACCGTTGTTAATAATTATTGTTGTATAAAATTTATCTTGCATTTTTGGTCGTGAGATATTTCTTATTAATATGCCCTGCCGTCATTATGAATATCGATATATTATCGATAAATATTATCTTTTGAAAACCTGAGGCAGACGGTGAAAATTTTTAATGAAAATTCGAAAAAAAATTTTTAAATGCTCACGATGGATGCACCTCTCCATGTATGCCACTGCTAGTCTATAATACTTCTTAGTCACGTAATCTTACTTTAGATATATACTTGATATTTATATATATGTGAGAGTTAACAAATTTCCGAAAGTCTTAAAGGTGACGAAAATTAATCCATTGTTTAAGGGGGTGACCCTAGGGACATTTCCAATTATCGTCCGATATCTGTCATGAACCCGCTATCTAAAATTGTCGAAAAGTTGCTTTTCTATCGTCTCACAGAATATCTGTGGCCGCGGATTCCACTTCAACAGAAAGGAAGTAGGCCCGGATCTAAAACTACGTGGATCCCATTATATATTTACTTAAAAGCGATAGAGGCAAAAGACCTTGGCCGCAACTTTATTGCAGCCCAAACGGACATTTCGAAGGCTTTCGATACTGTATCTCGTAGCCAACTTCTGTATGACCTGTCGATGATGGAGGTCAATAGTGACTATATGGAATTACTTTCTGATTACTTGAGTGAGAGATCGAACGTTATTAGTTTATCTCCCTTGATTAGTAAGAAATCCACCCGAGGTATAGTTCAGGGATCGAGCCTTGGGCCTGTTTTGTTTGCCGTTTCAACTGCTTCTGTTTATTGTCATTCGTTTAACACCGAAATTATGAGTTACGTAGATGATAACTTTTTGTTTACTACTTATCCCACTGAAATCCAAGATGAAATTATAGGCCTTCTAAATCAGGATTTGGAGTTCCTGTCCAATTGGTATAATATGAGAGGACTCAGTCTTAATGTTCAGAAAACAAAGATTATGTTCGGTCCGAGTATTCTTAGTGTTTGTACAACTATTAAGATCCTCGGAATTTTGTTTGATTCCAGCCTTAGGTTTAATGAATTTGTCGATCAGTTGATTATTATGTTACACTGCAAAATATATTTGACTAAAAGGTTACGGACAATCTTGAATAAGACACAACTTGTGCAGTTTCTAAAAGCTGTAATTGTGAAAAAATTTGAGTATGGCGCTATTTTTTGGGCTTCGTCGACGATTATTAATCTAAATCGGCTGTCTGCTAGTTTTGTTAGTGAGTGGATCAGCTTGGGTGACAACATACGGAAAACTCGACGTTACCATTTTGTTATACCTAACATAATTTCTTCATTTAAGGAAAAAGCTTTCTGTTTAATGCCATTTTGGTTTGGAATGAATTACCATATGATATCCGGTCTTCTGTATTTATGTGTCAGGCTGTGGATTGCACCGTTAGTTGCTTTCATTTTAATCGACGTGTACGCAATTATTTTATCGAAACTCAAGCTTAGGGCTCTAGTTTATGTTTACCCGTAGTCTTGTCGCTTGGTTAAGTTTTTAATTGCAATGTATTCAGTCCTTCGTGGATAATTTTGGACTTGGATTTTTGACGTGGCCCCTCTTCGTTAGGTTCGGCTTTTATTTCTTTGTTACTCTAAGTGAGTGCTCCATTAATATAAAAATAAAAAAAATAAATAAATTAAAAAATATATTATTGCAATTCCCACTATTCTCTCGATGTCTTGAATCAACACTTGGCCATTCTTCAGTTTTGTGTAGTCTAGTAGTAGCTGATTCGTCTATTTCCGTGCTTACCATTTGCTGAATACAGTACGGAGCCAAAGGAGTGCTTCCTCTGTCGTCTTTCCACTCTTTCGCAATAGTCTAATAACGCTCCTTAATTCCGGTTACTGATCATTTTTAAAGATTTTCAAGAAATTGTTAAGAACTAAGAACTCTCTTTTCTAAAAAAAAAAAAGCCCGAATAACAGGAATCTGTGCATTGTTACAAATTGAAATTTATCTATATTGCACAAAATTTACCTTGCATTGTTGGTCATGAGATATATACACTACTGTTTATAAAAATCGCAACACCCTGATGGAATTGTCTAATCTCTATGCATTTTGCAATATTTGCATACAATGGGTCAGAGTATAAATGATTAGATTTTCAGAGTAATTGCTTGAAAGAACACCATGCCTCGACGACGACGAAGGGTACCATATCGACAGCTGACAGACTTTGAAAGAGGACGCATAATTGGTCTGCGTGAAGCGGGATGGTCGTATCGTGACATTGCTGCTCGTGTAGGACGTAATGCAACGACAATTATGCGTGCATGGAGGCAGTGGAGCGAAGAGAACAGGGCACACCGAAGACCAGGCTCAGGAAGACCCAGCACGACGACACCGCGAGATGACAGACACCTCTATCGCATGTGTGTAGCAGATCGTACAGCCACTTCCACAGTGTTAGCACAACAGTGGGGTGCTACAGTAGGCAGGACAATGTCTGCTAGCACTATACGACACCGTTTGATTTCCAGAGGATTGATGGCACGAGTACCATTGTTGCGGATTCCTTTGACTCAAAACCACCGGCGCCTCAGGTTGCAATGGGCCCATCAACACCAACAGTGGCAAGCTGAATGGCAACAAGTTGTGTTTTCGGATGAGTCAAGGTTTAACTTGCAGCACCATGACGGCAGGATATGAGTCAGAAGACATCGTGGCGAGCGCGACCTTCCAGAATGCATCCTGCAGCGTCATTCAGGACAAACGCCAGGGGTGATGGTGTGGGGTGCAATCACTTACCATGGCCGTTCCCGTCTGATCAGAATCCATGGCAATCTGAACAGTGACCGGTACATCAGGGAAGTTGTGCAACCCGAGGTCATCCCCTTCCTGCAGAACCTTCCAGGCGCTGTATTCCAACAGGACAATGCCCGACCGCATGTGGCCAGAAATGTCCTCGCCTTTTTCCAAGCACATCAGACGCCCTTGTTCCCCTGGCCTGCTCGTTCATCAGACATGTGACCAATCGAACATGTGTGAGACAGGGTTGCTCATCGATTGGCTCGTCAGACTCCTGCAGCAGCAACTGTGGATGAACTGTATACCCGCGTAGACAGAGCATGGCAGGACATTCCCCAGGCCCTTATTCAGAGCTTGTTTGACTGAATGCCACGACGTTTAGAGGCTGTAATTGCATCCCACGGTGGTTTCACCCGATACTAATGTGACAATAAAACGCATTGTATTGACCTGAAAATCTAATGGTTTCTTATCTGACCCATGATATGCAAATGCTCCAAATTTAATGCAGATTGGGCTATTCCATCAGGGTGTTGCGATTTTTATAAACAGTAGTGTATTGTTGATCCCTGCATAGTTTTGGTGCATTGCCTGGTGATAACATTATTAATACTTATTGTGGTACAAAGTTAGTCTTGCATTGTTGGTCATGAGATATATAATACTGGTCCGTGGAGATAGTTTGTGAATTGCGTGTTGATACCATTGTTAGGACCGATAGGTAGGTTATGTTTTCACAATGTCGTCCGTCCGACTGTCCGTCTGTCCGGAAGCTTTCGAACGCTTCCGAATTTTAGACTTCCGTTTTTGCCGTTCGACAACTTAGGAAATCAGAAGACTGAGTTCGTTGGTGGAAAAAATCGGTGAACGATTTCTGGTTCAAAAGGTCAAAAATAATATAGCGGACCACGTTTTTCACTATGCAATTCCATGTATAAAATGGCCTGTGCATTGCCAAATGCTGTTCTCCTTTTGGCATTCCATAGCTAAAGCAGAGAAAGGGCTTGTGAATTAAGTGAAGAGACGTGATCGTCTTCCTTGATGTTCAGTACCAGTCAGAATTGTTTCAAGGATATGTGGTTTAGTGGTACCATTAGGTTCCACTGGAACTTTTGACTGCTAATATATGGTATGTATTATATCAAACAGCTTGAAATATGGTATGTATTATATCAAACAGTCATGATGGAATATTAATGATAGTCGACATAGATTCAATGGTGTGTGGTTTCATGGAACCAGTATGGATCAGGAGAAACCTTCAAAGCTCAAACTTGGCGTGTAATATATCAAGCAAGTTGGAATGATGTGTAATGAATGAATATATCCTAAATAATGATAGTCGAAATTGGTTCAAAGGCACCTGCTTTAGTGTATCCATTATGGTTCATTGGAACTTTCAATGCTAAAATATTGCATGTAATATATCAAACAACTTGGAATGATGTGTCATGCATGAATATAAAGTAAAATCAATGATAGTCGAAATTGGTTCAAGGGAAGCTGGTTTAGTGGAACCATTATGGTTCATTGGAACTTTCAATGCTAAAATATTGCATGTATTATATCAAGCAGCTTGTAATGATATGTAGTGAATGAATATATCTTAAAATTAATGATAGTCGAAATCGGTTCCAAGGCAGCTGGTTTAGTGTACGTATGTTGAATTGGAATGTTGAATGCTAAAATATGGCATGTAATTTATTAAGTGACTTGGAGTGATATGTCATCAATAAATGTAACGTAAGATTAATGATAGTCGAAATTGGTTCAGTGGTATGTGGTTTAATGGAACCATTATGGTCCATTCGATACTTTCAATGCTAAAATATGACATGTAATATATCTAACAACTTGGAATGGTGTGTTATGAATAAATATATCATAAAATTAATGATAGTCGAAATTGGTTCAAAGGAACCTGGATATGTTAGAACCATTATGGTTCATTGGAACTTTCAATGCTAAAATATGGCACGTAATATATCAAACGATTTGGAATGACGTGCCATCAATGAATGTAACGTAAGATTAATGATAGTCGAAATTAGTTCCATTAGGCGGTTTTAAAGATACCATTATTGAACCATTGGATACTTTTTATGCTAATATATAGCATGTAATTACTTACGTTTTTTATTATCAAGATTTAATTTAGGTTCGGCAAATTTTAACAATAGTTATTAGCTAATCGTTTGCTTCAATTGTACATGGTTACATAGAAAAGCATTAGAAATTGTATATGAAGAAAGAATACATCCTTAAACAGAACGATTCAAAATTAACGGTTGTTTCATTAAACCTGAATGCTTACAAGTTAAAGGATTCTTATATGTTCTAATCTATAGAGAATTTCTACTTTCTGCATTAAACTTTTCAGATAGTTTTAATCAGTTTGAACTATGCATTTCCCTTAGAAGTATGTCTTGCTTAGCAATCAGAGGCTTCCTTAGCAACCTCATCTAATCTTAACAACCAATGACTTCTTTAGAAATAAAATACTTTCCTTTTTATTCTCGAATGCCCTAAAATCCTATCGGACCTGGGCATTTCGGTTGCCTGACTTGTTGTTATCTATTGTTGCACAAAATTTGCCATGCATTGTTGGTCAGGAGATATTTCTCATTAATATCCTTGCTATAACCATGAGTATCGATTTTTTTTATTATCAATAATTATTATTTTTTTCGAAATTTGATGTAGACAGTGACCTTCTTCATGCTTTGTAGGTCAAGTATGCAAAACCTCACCAAGATCGGTGGTAAAACTGTAGATTTGTATAATAAACAAACAAACAAACCCACAAACATTCTTCTTTATATATATGGAAGTAGCAGAATACACAGCATTGCCCGGGATAATTACAATTGTAGGTAAGCAGAACAATCTCAAGAAGTTTAATTAAAACTTCAAATTGGTTAAATAATAACTCAAACAATACAACTCAGAGCAAAAGGACTATCCAATCTTAGAAAGAAACCGAAAAACAGAAATTCTAGGTGATATACCGGAAGTTTATTTAAAGTCTTCTTGACCTGCCTCAGATTAAAATCTTATCCATCTTCACCACCGGGGAATATCACTGGATTCTTCAGATCCAAGTTTTTCTTGCCCCAGACGAAGAGTTTCTTATACCCTCTTGCTCTAGCCGAAACTCCCGTTGTTCAGATGTTTCCAATGCCCATATAGCTTTTTCCGTTTTAGCTGCAGAGTTGCTGTGACCAATACTCATTCTTTCTCTTTCCTTACCAAACATATAAATATTTCAGTCGTCTGGGAGTTCTATAGTGACCTAAAGGGAGACACGTGTGACTCTTTTTCGTTTTCAATTTTTCGCTGCATTTTTTGTATCGTGTCACTGCATCATCATTGTATGCTCGTTATTAATAATTCTTGGAAACAAACGTTCAATCATCGCATTATCAGCATCTCAGTTTCCAAAATATTCACATTCACACAGAATATAGTCAAAATGTATTTCTAAGAAATGTTTGGATCTACTATGCTACCAGATAAATTTATTTGGTTAACCCGGCGTGACTTAGACTCTTTGTTTTTTGGATTAAAGCGTGCAATATCTTAAAAATAGACATATGGCATCGCTTAGAATTATTACAGTAAAAATTCATAATGAAAATTCGAAAAAAATTTTTTAAATGCTCATAATGGATGGACCTTATCAAGTAATCTTACTTTAGATGTACACTTGATGTTGTGGCAATTCCCACTCTGCTGTCGATGTCTTGAAGCAAAACTGGGCCATTCACCACTTTGTGTAGTGTAGCAGTCTCCGATTCTTCTATAGGGAGTGCATGGGTGACGTGAATCCTGGGTGCTCTTCAGTCACGTGACTCGAATTGATTCTAAAAAAAAGTCTTCTCGCTTCGGTTAAACACTGGTTCCAACTTAGAGATGGTATAAAATCGCTTTGTAAGATGTGAATTTGTTGAGTTCCTCACTGCCCAAGAATGATTCAAAACAGCGATTTCAACACCTATCATTTTCCAAAAGAAAGAAAGAACCGCTAACGATGGCATTCTTTCGATAAGTGATTAAAAGTGATTAAAATGCGTTGAAATATTTTATTTTATAAATTATATAACGGTATTAAATGTTTTAATAATAATATAAATACACAAATTCACATACCGTAAGAATTTAAGAGATGTCGTTTTTATTGGCCGCAAATATCAATCTTACTAGTACGTATATTGCGCGGTTCCAATGTTTGCAACAAGCGATCCCATTTCCTAGGCTCTCGGCCCCTTCATCACGCAAATGATGTCAGCTATGACATAGTCACTTGCAATCTCTATTGACATACTCACCGTTTGCTCAATACAGCATGGAGATAAAGAGGTGTTTCCTCTGTCGTCTTTCCACTCTTTCTTAATAGTCTGCTAACTCTCCACTATCTCCATTTACTAATCATTTTTAAAGATTTTTTAGAAATTGTTAAGTATTAAGAACTCTCAATTCTAAGAAAAGCCTGAATAATAGAAATTCTATGCATCGTTAAAAATTGAAACTAATCTATATTGCACAAACTTTGCCTTGCTTTGTTGGTAATGAAAATATATTGTTGATCTTTGCTTAGTGTTGGTGTATTGCGTGTTGTTACCATTGTTGATACCTACTGTACAATATCGGAATAAATGGAAAACACAAATCCATAAAAAAAATTTTAATGACTCAGATGTACATTTCGGAATTCATAATTCCCTTATCAGTGAGTGATTTTACAGAATGACAATCGACAATCGGCAATCAATCAGTGCAGTGAAAAAGTAGTACGAGTGGTCCAGGAACATTTAGCTCACTTTACACGCTCGCCCAAAAAGTAAACCAAATGAGGTACACTGAAGTAAGAAAGAAGCCTGATGAACCTCTTTAAGACATCCAGAAAAGAGTCCCTTCATGGTAGGGACGAGAATCGGATTGTGGATTGACGATTAGCGAGTCCGAAAAACTAGGATTTAGCAGATCCAGTAGATGGGGAACTCGGCCTTGTTAATGTTCTCGAAATTGACATCCAAGATATGACGGGGTCTTCAAAACCTAAGGGAACCCCTGATAGTGAGTGAGTGGTCCAGGATACCAGCAACCAGGGTATTTTCATGATGTTTCATCTTGGGCAGCATGTTCCTGAGAAGTGTTTGAACATAGGAACCAATGTGGGTCATCCCCAGATATTCATAGATAGAGAGATTGTTGGCAAGTCTTCTGTCTAGTTGAGCAATGGACCGGAGGGTAACATTTTGGAAGGTCTGAAGATCTTTCCATCTAGATTTGCAAATGGAGGCCCAAGCAGGCATACCGTGAAGTAAAAATGGCACGAGTCACTACCTTGTATAACAAGAGTTTGTTGTACACTCTGAGAGCGCTGTTTCGCCCCAGTAGCGCGATGAGACTAAACTTCGCTTTCTTATCCTTGTTAAGCAAATATTCGACATGGTCGTTCCATATGAACTTGGAATCAATCACAACTCCGAGGTACTTATAATTTTTAACCCACTCAAGCTTCCTACCATGTAGGATGAGGGGCCTTGAGGGGTTTTGCGTTTGCGTGTGATGAACATGGCTTTACACTTGTTAACATTCAGCTGTGAGCGCCACTTAGAGAACCAGGTCTCACACTGGTGAAAAGCTTTTTGCAGACGGCTGATGACGTGGACTGGATTACTTGCCCAGATCATGATGGACCCGTCGACAGCAAAGAAGTAAAGATTGCACTTTGTAAACTTAGGAAATTCGTGTATAAAGATATTGAACAAGGCCGGCCCCAAGACAGATCCTTGGGGAACACCAGCATTAACATCAGAAGGGTCAGAAAAAGACTCACGAACCTAAACACGGAAGGTCCTGTTTGTGTCAGAAAGGAGCGAACCAAGGCAATCAGTTCATCAGGGAAGCCACAAGTAATCATTTTATAAATGAGTCCATCATGCCAGACTTGATCAAAGGCCTTTTGAACATCAAGAAAGATGATACCACCAAACATAGAAAGATTGAGAGGACCGCTCAAATCAGCAACAAGCCTCCATACCTAGAGCTGACAGGAGTGAGCTGTGCAGAAGCCGAATTGCTCTTCACGAATAAAGTTGTTTGCCTCGCAGAAGTCGTTGAACCTCTTGAGAATAGTTTGCTCAATGATCTTGGAGAGCACTGGCAGTAAGCTAATGGGTCTGTAGCTGATAGGAAGAGCAGGATCAAGTCCCGACTTGGGAATGGTGAGGATGATTGAGTCCTTCCAGGCGCTAGGGAATTGACCGTTTAGCCAGCAGTCATTCATGATCCTGGTGATAATGCAAACAACATTAAGAGGCAAATTCTTCAGATCACTGTTGATGATGGTGTCGATGCCGGCTGCTTTTTTGTTTTTCAGATGCTTAATGGTGTTCAAAATCTCAGAGGTGCCAATGATATTAGGATGAGTAAAGCGCGTTGAGAGAATCCAAACTTGTCACATACTTCTTTGACTTCACCAGTAATATTAACCAAACAGTCCTCCTTGGGCATATTGAATTGACTTTTCAATGAGGCAGCGGTGAGTTGTCCTGGTCACTGCTAACAAAATCGCCGCTTTCTCTAAGTAGAGAAGGTAGTTTAATGGCCCTGTTGCTTTTAAGGGCCCTGACAGTATTTCAAAGAGAATTGTCTTGGACGGACAGACTCTTGATCTTGTCATTCCACCTTTGATTCCGTAAGTCCTGGATCTGCTCGCTGACCTTCCGCGATAGCCTGTTGTATTTCGTTTTGAAATGCAGGAGCCACAATCTTCTGTAAGTATTTTTTTCCTGAAAGTCTGCCTGATGCGGGGAGGAAGCTCAAGATGGTCTGGCTGCTTGTAATCAACTGGAAAAGCACTAGCATCGGAAGCCATGAGAATGGTGCGAGTGACAATTTTGACATTTTCGTCGATGTCATTGCTGCTGTCTGGATCCTGATATGGAATGCTACTATCTTTTAAAAGTTCCCTAAAAAATTTCCAGTCCTGCTTGTAACGAAGATTTACCCTGAGATCGATATTTATCTCCTCGAAATTTAAAGCAACAGGGAGGTGGTCAGATGATAAGGCATTCTCTGTGTATATGTTGTATGGTTGGAAAAACCCCTTGAGGACAGCTATGTCAAGCACATCACTGACAGGTGAGTGATCACAGTAGTATGTATCTTCAAGGGAACCGACGATGGAAGTGTCAATCTGGTCTAACATCTATCTATAGAGTACTGAGTATCTAAAGAGTATCTATATGTATCTAATTTGTGCTTCTAGAATTCCAGTGAGTGTGCTTCGCATTTAAATCACCTGCCATAACAACAGGAATGGGTCCAGACAAAAGCTCATTGAGATCGCGAGGGTAGAGTTTGTGCCCTGGACCCACTCATGAATGACTAGAATAATAATAGATGATATGAAAAGATGTTCTTAGTTAGGTTTGCGAGGAAATTAATCCCAACGCCAGGGACCCAGAAGGTTAATGAGCATCTTGATATACTGGTTTACGGGAATATTAATTCCAATACCAGGGTCCAGTACATAAGACTTAACAGAAGGTGAATATCACCCTGAAAAGGGCGCACCGTGAAATAAGAGTAATGAAATGATACCTGAAAAGGGAGTAGAGGTCATACCTTGAAGAGCTAGTCCGTCCTGATGCGTGTGTCCTTCGATAAAAGATAGACAATCGACAATCGAACAGTGGAGTGAAAAGACACGAGCGGTCCGGGAGCAGAGCTTCCATAGCACACTCGCCCATAACGTAACCAAGGGAATTACACTGAGTTGGAGGAGAAGCCTGATGTCCCTCGAGAGTCATCCTGAGAAAAGAGTTCTAGCTGGTAGGACGAGGAATAAAAGACAGAACGAGAAGGCCAGAATTTATAAGAAACTGAGGCGAATACAAGCCAATCAGATAACAAACAAGTGAACAGAACAACCGATCAAAAAAGTTATTTATAACAAAATAGAAAACAACAACGAAAATAGAGCAACCAATCAACTTTTTCAAAACAACTCTATACACAACAAAAAAGCAAGGGCCGCTTAAAATAGATAGTCCGCTTGTAATAGCCAAATTCTAACAACAAAGACAGTAAGAAATTACTCTGTCAAAAATTTGGATAAAGGCAACCAAGATGCTACAGGCCGTCATCACTATTCAACAAGTTGTTTGTTCATTGTGATAGATAAGAGTCTTTCAGCAAATGAGTGTTTCAACTCGGAAATACATAGTGCTGGAGTTGGCGGTGGAGCTCCTATAACGTTGTTTGTTGCTCTATTTTTTACAACCTCCATTGATTCAAGTAAATACAGCAATTTATTATTTTTACAACAATGTAAAACCTCGAACAAGTGTGTCGAATAATCATGTTTTTCATTAATAACATTGATCGGCGAACGAGGACACACCTGCGTTTGCATTCCTAATACAAGCAATATGTTTTTTAAGGCGGTTATTTAACTGTCACAAGATGCACATTTTAATTTATAAACGCCTGAACAATCCAAATCTGGGATTCTGTCTTTTATCGAGCTTAAAGTATTCTTAGTGGTATTAGAGCATTTATATACAAGTTTGTACTCGAAATCTCTGCACATTTTCTTAAACCCTTTGTTTAGAGCAACATTAAAAGGGAGAACCAACACCTTTCTGAACTCCTCCTTTTTCTTACAACCCAGAGTGGTGACTTTGTCAAGGTTTATGTGCATTTTAGTTTTTATAGCAAGTTTGTTTACAATTTTTTCATTGAACCCATTGAACCTCGCAAAGGATCGGATTAAGCTAAATTCTTTTTCCCAGCAACATCATTCAAAGGTAGTAACAGTGGAAATTTGATTGTGGAACACTGCCAGTTTGTGTGGCATACAATGGTTAGAGTCCGATCTAATGTAAACGGGGACAAAGTTAGGTTTTCTGTATATGTCAAACTCTAATCCACTGCCAACTCGTATAAAACGGAGGTCTAGAAATGGAAGTGAGTTGTCATGTTCTACCTCTACGGTAAAATTCATATCAGGGGAAAGTCAATTTAAGGCTGCCAGAAATTCAACACAGTCCGATTCTTTGGAGTCAAAAATACACAAAATGTCATCGATATATCTATGCCACACCGATGGGAAATAGGTAAACGTGCTGACTGCTACGTTTTCCAATTTCCTAATAAAAAGATTTACCAAAAAGGAGCTAACGCTACTATCCATCGGTGTGCCATTTAACATACGGTAAAATTGCCCATTAAAGGTGAATACATTATTGAAAACTATACATCTCATCACCATCATAATGTCCCTCACAATATCCAAAGGGATATCATTATCACCAAGTACTTCTTCAAGGTAAGCCAAAGTCTCATTTAACGGTTTGCTGGGGAATAAGCTTTCAATATCAAACGATACTAACCTATCGTCATCCGTCAACTTCAAACATTTGACAGCATTGCTTAACTCTAGGCTATTTTTAAGGCTAAAATCAAAACCAGGTAGTTTCAAGATTGTTAAAAAATTATCCAGCATAAACTTTCCAAGCAAGTGCGTGGGGAAGTTGATAAAGTCGACAATGGGCCGCCATTTTGTTTCCAACCTTGTGCGTTTTTGGGAGACAATAAAGGCGTGGGACCAAGGGGTTAATAGGAACAAATCGCTTCTGTACATCTTTAAAAATGAACACACAATTCTTGATACAATATTTAGTTTTGCTAACCAGTTTTTTTAAAGGATTTTTAGCTAGCTTTTCATATGGTCCTTCCTCAAACATTCTTTGGACCGATTCAAAGTAATCTGTTTTGTCTACAACTACTAGGAGGTTTGATTTGTCGTCCTTTAAATAGAATACAGGCTTCCTTTTAAGTGACGCTAACATTTTACAGATATTTCGGTCTACTTTATGGTTAGGGTATGAAGTTGCAGTTTTTAACTAATTGTTGCGTACACATATCTTAAGGCAGCTTTTGCGGACCCTCGATAGTATTACAATTTAAAATACCAGACACAGAGGACAAAAGGTTATATGGAGGTCTCAGGCTGAGGACGATCAGGACGATCAAAACGGAGTAGCTCTTCAAGGTATCACTCTTCTCTCATTTCAGGTATCATTTCATTATTCTCATTTCATGGTGCGCCCTTTTCAGGGCGATATTCACCTTTTGTTACGTCTAATGTACTGGTCCATGGCATTGGAATTATCATTTGAGTAAACCAGTACATCAAGACGCTCATTATCCTTCTGGGTCCCTGGCATTGGGATTAATTTCCTCACAAACCTAAATAAGGACATTTTTTAATATCATCTATTATTATTCTAATCATTCACGAGTGGGTCCCAGGCGTAGAATTACTTTTCTCGCAAACTTGACTAGTTCTTTTTTCTTAAAGTTAGGTGTGTGTCCTTCTTAGGACGGCTTCTTTAGCACACACTTAGCTGCGAGGTTACTCTCCTCCCCCTGGTTCTATACATTTATATGATGGCTTCGTCCAAATTAACCACGTTGAAGTCGGCTAAAGAGCATTTGCTAGTGGCAGATGGTAAAACTGTGTCCACCGAAAAGGCCTACAAGGATGCCTGCTTGAACGTTAGGTTTGCTGCATTTGACCTAGTGTTCAACAAAATGTTATAAGCCCTCCGGGATGAAATAAATGCTAATTATAGTGCACTAGAGGAAAAAGTTGAATTCCTACACACCAGTTTTGAAGAGGAAAAAGTTCGAATGTATCAACTCTCGTAGAGATGTTACTGACAAGATTAGCGAACTGAAGGAAGCCTTTGGGAAAAGCTCTGGGACCCCGAAGGCAGGAAACTCCACGGAAGAAAAACCGGTTGATAACAGCAAGGTAAGTAATGTTTGAAAAACTCTTTCCTCTTCTAATAGTGTGGAGTCTATGGATATAATGGAAAATAGTGATTGTTCGACAAACGGTGGCTGTAAGAGAAGTCACTCTGACGGAACCAATGAAGAAGTGGATGACAGTCCCTGGATTGGTGTCACTAATAAAAAATTCAGAAAAGGCACGAGGATCGATAACCTAAAGATCGTCTCCAGAATAAACGAAGAAGTCGTCAGCGCGTCTAGAAGGAGGAATCCGAAAAATGTACAGAATCATTCAGCTAATGAAGACCATAGGATCACGAAGAGGTATGTTCCGCCGATTATCGTGCGGATTCATGGCGTCCCATTTAAGACGATTTTAACTGAGCACGAGAAGCATGTCCCCGTGGAAAAGATGACCATTCATACGGGCAGTGCTGAAACCGTCAGTGTTAGATGTGAAGACGAAGAAACTCACAACAGGTTAATCTCTGGAATTAAGTCTGATAATATTTTAAAAATTCAGCATCATCGACTGAAGTCGGAGAAGGTCTTGAAATACGTGGTTCGTAATGTGGATATTACGTATGACCTCGATAACTTCCAAGAAGACCTAAAAAGAGCCAACTACTTCCCGGAAAATGTAATTCGATTGAGGAAAGCCAAAGGATCCATTGATTTGCCGACGGTTTTGGTTCTGCTCCTGAATACAGAACACAACCAGTCATTGAAGAAACGTTACGCGTATTGGGCCGCTGGCAGTGCTAGTGGAGGCCTTTCGAGGGAAGAAGAAGCCATTACAGTGCTACAACTGCCTGCGCTTCGGACACATATCCATGGGGTACAGGGAAAATTCTCGTTGTAACAAGTGTGCAGAGGGGCACCAGTCAAGATTAAAGGACAAGACCCCCAAACCATGTCAGATGTGGTGCAGAGCACACTTCAAGTTACACGAAATGTCCAAAAGAACCCCAGGTTCAGAGGATGCCTAGTTCTAAAGTGACAGCAGACATATCCTATGCTGCTGCTGTGTCTAAACCGGAGGATATAGGCCTCAACATCAACGACCTACCAGGTATGTATAAGCAAGTAGGACGTATATTTCATCTGTTTTCTAATCTAGGCAAAACTTAACCAGAGTTGAGTGGGCTCCTTAGGACCAACTAATTATAGTATGGCTGCAAAACGTTATACATTATTCAACAAAGGTGAACTTTGGTGTGTGAAATGGAACGCTAGGGGGATTCCCCAAAAGCGTATCGAATTTCACGATTTTTTGATAAAGCAATGAATCGACGTTGCTATCCTTTGTGTAACGCACCTCAAACCAAGCCAAGACTTCAAGCTACCTGGATATTGTGTGTAACGTACGGATCGTATGGCATCAAATGCTGCAAGATGTGCTTCTGGGGGCGCTGCGATCATCATTAAGAAGGGAATTCAACATCAAGAATTAGTCTCCAAGTCTTATGCAGGTATGGAAACGGCCTCCATCATTATCAATGACGTCTCCTGTGGTTAAGTGAAGTTCGTGGCGCTCTATAATTCACCTAAACATTATCTTGACGTCAGCAAGCTTGATGAACTTCTCAGTGGTGACACTCCAGTCGTCGTGGCTGGTGCCGTAAATGCCAAACTTTCAAGCTGGAACTCCAGAACGCAGAACAACAACGGCATGATTCTCTATAGGTACATGCAAGGAAAAGATGACATCATCGCTGCTGGACCTGTGGAGCACACCTACCACGGCGACCTTTCCCCAACTAATGACGTTTAGAACATCTCGCTCTTGAAGGCTTTCTTCAAACCATACAATATCTTCACAATTGATGACCATATTTCTGACCACAAGCCTGTGGCGTTGAACTTTGACAATGTTGACTTAAATTTCCCAGAGAACTCATATATCATCAAGACTGGAAGCTCTACAAAGATAGTCTTAAGGACTATGGCTACCATCCCGACGTTGCGCACTGTACGGAGGACAACGATAAACGTGTTGTAGACATCACCAGATGTATTAAATGTGCCATAGAAACTAGTAACTATCCATCAGAGAATAAACCTCCTCATCGAATACAACTCAGTCTTGGAATCCAACGCCCAATTGCTGAAAGAAACAGGACCCAAAGACTGTGGCAACGCTATCGGGAACCTTGGCTCAAAAACAAGTACAACAGGCTAATGCGAAGAGTCCAAGAGGAGATAAACAGCTTTGTGACACTAGATGGAATGACAAACTCAAAAGCTTGTCTGCTAGCGACAATTCCATTTGGAGTATGGTCAGAGCTTTACAGAAGATAAAGAAAAATACACTTCCTCTACTTCGTACACCTCAAGGTTACTATGGTGCAAACTGATCAGTACAAGGCCCAAGTCATTGCAGATTCACTTGAAGTGCAATTTGTTACTCCTATCAACAACAATCTCAAATCATGACTCAGCGTTTGGAAGATGGTCTTGTCAAGTTTGATAAAGTCCCGCAGCATTTAACGAAGAACAACATCGAGGCTGGAGAGATCGCCAACATCATAAGTAAACTGAAAAAGAAGAAGGCTCCAGGAAAAGACAAGGTGAGTAATAACGCCCTTTTGAATCTCCCAAAAACATTATTGACTTTCTCACCAATATCATTAGCGACTGCTGGAAATTTTCCTACTTCCCTGCATATTGGAAACTATCTATTATTTTGAGTATCCCCAAGCAGGGACAAAATCCAGCAATTACCTTCAGTTACCGACCAATTAGCCTGCTCCCCTCAACGTGTAAAGTTTTGGAGAAAACGATCCTCGTCAGATTCCAAGACCATTGTCTCACCAATGATCCTCTTCGGAAAGATCAGTTTGGCTTTCGTGCCACCCACTCTTGTCAGATGCAGATATGGAGGCTCGAAGAAGACCAGAGCACCCCCTTAAACCTTTCCAGGTACTGCGGAGTTGTATTCCTCGATGTCTGTAAAGCTTTTGACCAAGTGTGGCATGGGGGCCTTGTCTACAAGATGATTAGAGACGGGTTTCCTCCTGATTTGATTTTGATGGTGAAATCCTTTCTCACTAACAGGTCATACCAAGCTAAAGTTGGTGAAAATCTATCCATGCCCCGTGTTGTAAAGGCTGGTGTCCCTTAATGTTCTGTCCTCGCGCCAGTGCTATTTAATTATTTAGTGCATGATTTCCTGAACCACAAAAATTTTAATCTATATTTCTATACTGACGATACTGCCATTATGACATGGGCACACAAGCCGGCTCACATTATCACTCGTCTGCAGCATGCCTTGAAGATGTTCGAAGACTGGTTTAACTGCTAGAAGCTGAACCTTAATGTCGGAAAGTGCAAGGCTATGTACTTCAACAGAAAGTTCATGCTCTCCCAGATTCTCTTGTTTTACTCAATAAGAAACTGGACTGGGTATACAACTACAAATACTTTAGCGTTATCATCGACTCAAGACTCTCTTGGAATCGTCACGTGACCTACGCGCTGAACAAAGCGAAAAGGGGCTAAGTACAGTCTCATAGCTCTCCAGGGCTGCAACAGCACCCTCAGCATCGACAATAAGTTACTTCTGTACAAGTCCATAATTCGGACTATACACCTCTATGGCATGCCTGCGTGGGCTATTTGTCTGTAGAAGCAGATGGAGTGAGCTACAGTCATTCCTGAATGTTACCCTGAGGACCATTGCCCAACTTGACAGAAGGACTTTGAAAAACCAAACCATCCATTCGGATTTAGACATGGTCCACATCGGAAAGTTTATAGAGGATCTCCTTTTGATTATGGTGCAGAAGATGAAGATTCAAGACAATGACCTACTGAATGGATATGAAGTGGCATATGAAGTATCGAATACCAAGGCACATTCTTGACATAAACTTAGAAGACATCAGTAAGGTCTCTTTCCCAGAATACTGGAAGATGTGATAATCTTCTTTCTCCCTGTTTTTTATTTCGTTTGTATTTTGTTTCTAACAATCGTTAATCTTATTTTCTTTTTTGTATAATATGGAAGACCGCTTGGGTTGGTTAGGTTTCTTGACTACCTCAGTGTATTTCGTTTGGAATTTATTCTCGTTCAATGAGCTTTGTGAAAGCGCTGCTTTCGTCCTATCCTCACAAATGTACACTTCACTATTCGATTGTCGATTGTCTCTAAAAACACTCACTGATGAAGGAATTATGAATTCCGAAATGTACATTTGAGTATTTAAAAATTTTTTGGTAGATTTGTGTTTTCCTTTTATTCCGATATTGTATACTGGTGTCCACAGTTTCTGGCTATTGTTTTATTTATGATACCTATTGTTTCACAACTTTGCCTTGCATTGTTGTTCATGAGATATTTCTCATTAATATGCCTTGTTATAACCATGACTATCGATTTTTTATCAATAATTATTATTTTTCGAAATTTGAAGTGGACAATGACATTCCTCATGCTTTGTAGGTCAAGTATGAAAAATTTCATCAAGATTGGGCTAAAATTGTAGATTTGTATAAGCCAGAAACAAACACACTTCTGTATCTTTCTACTAGCAGAGGTAGTAGAACAAACACTCATTATCCTTCTGGGTCCCTGGCATTGGAATTAATTTCCTCGCAAACCTAACTAAGGACATTTTTCATATCATCTATTATTATTCTTTCACGAGTGGGTCCCTGGCATTTTATTTTTCTTAAAGCTAGGTGCGTCTTTCTTAGGACGTCTTCTTTAGCACACATCTAGCTGCGAGGTTACTCTCCACCCCCTGGTTCTATACATTTATATGATGGCTTCGTCCAAATTAACCATGATAAAGTCGGCTACAGAGCATTTGCTAGAGGCAGATGGTAAAACTGTGTCCTACGAAAAGGCCTACCGGGATGGAGGTGTCCTGCGAAAAGGCCTACATAAAGGCCTGCGAAAAGGCCTGCGAAAAGGCCTGCGAAAAGGCCTACTAAAAGTGTGAAGTCTATGGATATAATAGAAAATTATGACCATTCGACAAACGGTGACTGTAAGAGAAGTCACTCTGACGGAACCGATGAAGAAGTGGATGACAGTCCCTGGATTGGTGTCACTAATAAAATATTCAGAAAAGGCACGATGATCGATAACCTAAAGAACGTCTCCAGAGTAAACGAAGAAGTCGCCAGCGCGTCTAGAATGAGGAATCGAAGAATAGACAAGGTCGCTCGGCTAATGAAGAAAATAAGTTCACGAAGAGGTATGTACCGCCCATTATACTGCGGATTCATGACGTCCCATTTAAGGCGATTTTAACTGAGCTCGAGAAGCATGTTCTAGT
Organism: Rhysida immarginata; assembly: GCA_023313115.1. NCBI lineage: Eukaryota > Metazoa > Arthropoda > Chilopoda > Scolopendromorpha > Scolopendridae > Rhysida > Rhysida immarginata. Next base: position 60,363 of record JAHWFO010009686.1, on the reverse strand, counting down.
GGAAAGATCACCGTTCATACGGGCAGAGCTGTAACCGTTAAAGTTAAATGTGAAGATGAAGAAACTCACAACAGGTTAGTCTCTGGAATTAAGTCTAATAATATTTTAAATATTCAGCATCATCAACTGAAGTAGGAGAAGGTCTTGAAATACGTGATTCGTAATGTGGATATTACGTATGACCTCCATGACTTCCAAGAAGATTGCTAAAAGAGCCAACTACTTCCCGGATAAGGTAATTTGATTGAAGAAAGCCAAAGGATCCATTGATATGCCAATGGTTTTGGTTCTGCTCCCGAACACCGAACACAACCAGTCATTGAAAAACATAACACGTATTGGGCCGTCTGCAGTAACAGTGGAGACCTTTCAATGGAACAAAAAGCCACTACGGTGCTACAACTGCTTGCGCTTCGGACACTTATCCATGGGCTGCACGGAAGATCCTCGTTATAATAAATGTGCTGAGGGGCACCAATCAAGATATTGCCTCAAGATCAAAAAACTAAACCCCCCCAAAGTTCATCAGAAGTGGTGGACAGCACACTTCAAGCTACACGAAAAGTCCAAAATACCCCCAGGTTCAAAGGATGCCTAGTTCTAAAGTGACAGTAGGCAAATCCTATGCTGCCGCTTTGTCTATGCCGGAAAATAAAGGCCTCAACATAAACGACCTACCATGTATGTATAAGCAATTAGGACGTATCCTTCATCTGTTTTCTAATCTAGGCAAATGTTACCCACAGTTGAGTGGCCTCCTTACGACTAACTAATTTTAATATGGCTGCACAAAGTTATACTGTAATCAAAAAAAAGTGAACTTCTGTGCGTGATATGGAACGCTAGGGGGATTGCCCTGAAAGCTTATCGAGTTTCACAATTTTTTGACGTAGAATACGTCTTACGTTTCGAGACTGGGATGCCACGCTTAAATCGTGAATGCCACGAAAAGTGTTGATCACGAAAACTTTAATACCTTGAAAACTATTAATGATAGAAGAATGATCGATATCGCACTCGATAGAGTATAGAAAAAATCATGTTGTAGACCATCACTGATTTCGTGATGACATCATTGGCTGACGCAATCGCAGTGCAAAGTTGATTCAGAAAATCTGCTCTTTGGCGGATATTAAATTACTCTAGCTCCGGCTTCCTTTGTGCTACCATAACGTTTGAGGTGTCATCAGTTTTACCTTTCTGCGCTTTATAAATGGCTTAAAATTTAAACCTCAATATTTATTATTGTCTAAGATATGGGCCTTTTAAATGTGGACATTTTGCAAAAATTACAGAATTTCTAAATTTATGCTTAATAAACAGGAGAAAAATTATAGAAACCATCACAGGAATATAGATCGAGAGACGTGGAATCCAAAAAGATCCGATGTTGAGGCCTAAAAGATAACGAAATATTAAAAGATTTAAAAACAGAATTGAGACCTTTGATTAATGATTTATTGTAAGGTAAGGATATGACTCTCCCTCTATTTTTAGTCCGGTTGAGGGACTTAATTCTGTTTTTAAATCTTTTAATATTTCGTTATCTTTTAGCAATCCCAGCCAGACCAGGCATTTATTACCTAACCCAAAGGACCAGATTCCACCACTACAGAAATCAGGAATATACGAAGCCAGATGTTCCCAATGCCTCATGATGTACAAAGGACAAACTTTCTATAATATTGAAACAAGATTCGAAGAACACATGAGGCACACAAGTTATGACAGAGGGAATCAGTCATCCATAGCCAAACACTCTCTAGATACCGGGCATGAATTCTTATTAAATTATGTAAAACTTATTAGGTCAATAAAAAAGAAACACCTTCTGGACGCCTTCGAAAGCTTAGCCATTCAAAAAACAGATAAAAAATTATTACTCAACTTAGATAGGGGAGCTATTAGCGAATCACCATTGATCAAATGGGCGACGCACTTACCCAATCAAGAAATTGCAGTTGGGTCTTTTTTGTCTTGGTTTGCTTCTGCCCGTTTTAAATACTCAGTATGTTCTCTTCCAAGTCAGTTCTCTCAAGTTCTCTCGAGGTGCTCCTTGGCTGCTGAATGATGAAAGCAAAGCTTTCGAAAAGCGCTTACAGACTCAGGTTGTATTTTTTCATATTATTTTTTGTTTTTTTCTTTTTATGACCGGTTAGGTAGATCTCAGAATGGAGAATAATGACAGAATGAAATATAAAGAAAAAATATTATAGAATTGGTTATAAATTATGAGAGTGAGAGAGGGGGGGATTGGTTATGCTAGCGGGTTGGGGATGTGTAGTATCTCTTAATGAAGCTTTTAAAGGTGGAGATGTTGTGTGCAAGGCGAAGAAGGGAGGATAATGTTGTGTGCAAGGATGTTATAATGTGGTTATTGAGTGCTTTGTATATAAAGATTGCTAAGTGTCACAGAATTCAAATGCCATCTCGAATTACGATGACACTTTCGTTCGGTTCCATTCTTGCTATTTCTATGGTAGAGATCAGAGAGGAAACAGATGAAGGGCGCGTCACTGACATTGTCATATGCAGGTGACGAATAGTGGATGAGAGGGGGAGGTTTGAGGTGAGAACAAGAGGAGACAAAATCTAGGCAGTCGTTATAGAGGAGGAATGAAGAACGGGCGAACGAAAGGCGATGGCGAAATTTACATCCCAGGTGACAAGGCTTGGGGAGCCAGAAACCCGCGGATGATAACGACAGAGACGAGCAGGAGTATGACGGAGTCCACATCTCCCCTGACTTCTGAACTCCGATAGCGAGAAAGCAAGGGCAACGAAGAGAACCCCACCAAAGTAAAGTCGGTGAAATTTCAACATAGCAAGGTGTGCTCGTCATTCATTCTCCTCAGTGAAAACTTACCTGTCCCTGAGCTTCTCCTTTTGGGCTGTAATTTCACAAAGAACTCCGTAGTGAAGGCGCAGTTTCAGATACGCCTTTGTGCCATTCTTGCAATTCAAGTTTTTCCTGAGATACAGAACTACGAACTCCGATATGGGTCACGAGTAAGCAGACTGTGGCCGTATGGACTATATGCATACATGGATAGTAGCCTAGGATTTGTAAAGGCTACAGAATAGCAGTTATCCTATTTTCGAGCTCGTTTCAATTTTTTTCTTGGAGTGTAAAGCTTCGTTCCACTCGCAACTTATAAAATTGGTGATGACACTTTAAATTTGTAATATTGGCATGATAACGTTTTGACATCTACCCTTACATTTCAGATTCCAGAGTTATCAGCCCCCAGTTATAATTCTTGACAAGTGACTTCTGTTAGGCAACCTGCACCATTTATTACATGTTACGACTACGGATTATATTCATGTTTTCTCTCAGCCCAATTTGTAACGTGTGAATTGGAAACTCCGTATTCGTGTGAGGTGCTAAATTTTAGTGCCTATATTCAAGCGCTAATGAATTAGCAGTTATCTACTTAAGTATCAGTGTGGGTTCATGTATCAATCATTGTGCTTCATATCAACTGATATTTCCTGTGTGTTCTAAGTGTTGATATTATGAATGTCGTCACATGATTGTTATAATTAAGAGTTGCTCCATTATTTATTGCTTATTCCTTTTGATCTTAGCTAAATAAGTGAATTTAGGTTAAGATTTTAGTTTAGTTCTACAATAAATTACTCATGCATTCATACTTTATTATACGCCTTATGTCATTATTTAAACTTCCACTGGGTTACTCTAAAATTACCACTTTACCCAACACATAGGCGGTGCATGGTATCAGAGTGTTGGTGGCCAAAATTTATTGTTCTACTGTGTTTCTTGATGGTGGCTATTGACGAAAAGTGATAGTCGGTGCATGGTACTAGAGTATACAAGACCATAGGCCAAAATAAGTAAATATATAAATAATATAAAAAAAGAGAAAAAATTGTTTTTTTCTGTTGTGTTGTGTGCTTCTTGAGCTTGGCCATTTTTGAAAAGTGATTCGCCGTAGGGCTGTGTTTTTGGTTGATGCTTGGTCCAGTCTGTTTTTCATTGAATTGTGATTCTTTTTATCTGTGTGCTGGTTACACCAGTTTAAAAAAAAGTGTGTGGTGTTTAGTGATCACGTTTGCTGCAGTTTTATTTGTGTCTCAAGTTTTGTGCTTCAGTGTGCTTCACACGGATTAGGCGGTATGAGAGTGTGTGTGCATTTATACTTATTCGCCATGTATATCCTTGTTTGGGTTGCTGCCTGATGGTGTATGCTTCGAGCTCCAATTTACTACTCGATGTGAGGTTAAAGTGCAATAGCATCGATGGCGAAAAAGAAAAAGAAAAAATCGGAACAAGGAAAGCTGGAGCAGCAGATAGTGAAGGGAATAGCAGTTAGTGAGAATGAACTTATGGACAAAGTTAAATTAAATTCAGAATCAAGCTGTGTCAAAATAAAAGTCATTAACGAGAAAAGTCCTAAAGAACTAAGTACGGCAGAGTTAATAGTCCAGAACAAGAACTTTATGAAAGATAATGGGTCAAGAGAGGCTTACCAGCAAGCGGTAGCTTTATCCGTGGCAAATGGCATTGGATTGTTTGACGATATAACTTTGTGCAAATGCTTAAAGTGGCGATCGACGTTCAAGTGAAAGTTTTAATATACTATATCGAAATAAGTTTTAAAAATTGCTTCAATCCAAGGGTGAAGGAGTTGATTTAACAAAATGACAATGTAGTTAGAGGAAAGTATCTAAACTTCTCAGAGATAGGCATGCGTGAAACTAGTGGACTAAGAGCTTTAGTGGGCAGAGGTCAATTAAAGTGGACAAAAGGAGTTGATGTGCTCAAGGGAGAGAATGAAACATTTGCATTTAATCTAGTGGTGATGGAAGAGCAAAATGCTCAGTTAAAATGTATTCCTCATGACGAAACACTACATAATTCTATCGCAAATTATAGTAAATTGAAGTGGTTCTGAAATCGCTAAAAAGGAAAAAGGAAACCTCTCAGCCGGAAGTAGCCAAGAAGCGAGTAGAAATTAGCTAAGCTAAAGATTATATTAAAATTAGTTAGGAAAGTTTGGAAAAGTAACCAAAGTGAAATAATAGATGCTTTGTTGGGACAAATGGAATTTTTGCAAAAAAAGTTAAAAGTTTAATTTGACTATGACAAAGACTTGGATGTCAGGAAGCTTACGAACACAAAAGTAAAGAAAAGTATTAACAGAAACCAGAAAAGAAAAAATGGAAGCAAATACATGTGGAAAAACCAGCTGGAGCAACAAAATCAGCAAAGAACGGAAAACATCCGTGTGACAAAAAGGAAGAGAAAATCCAGTCCAGGCCCAAGGCAGATACCAGACTGAAATGTAACAGACAACAAAAAAAGACTGCGAAACTGGAGAAAGAAAATATGATCAATATGGCTCTACAGAAAGAAAAGCCGCAAGCAGAAGAGAGCCGACCGGTGTCCTTCTCAAATTTATAAGGGGAGTAGAGCCATGCATGGTATGAAATGAGTTTCTGCGTTTGGAGGTGGCGAACATGTCATGGAATTCAAATGCCACCTTGAATTCCGATGAAACTTTCATTCGGTTCCATACTCGCTACTTCTATGGTAGTGATCTGAGAGACCAACATCGTCATACGCAGGACGAGAGCAGGAGGCTCGAGGTGAGAACGAGAGTACACAAGAATTAGGCAGTCGTTATGGAGGCGGAATGAAGAGCAGGCGAACGAAAGGTGATGGGAAAATTGAGATCCCAGGCGACAAGGCTCGAGGAGCCAGAAATCCGCGGATGCTAATGACAGAACCGAGCAGGAGTATGATAGCGTCCACATTTCTCCCGATGCCTGACACGAATTCTGAACTCTTACAGTGAGAGAGCCAGGGCAACGAAGAGAACCCCACCAAAGCGAAGTTGGCGAAATGTCAACGTGGCAAGGTGAGCTCATCATTCAGTTTCCTCAGCGAAAACTTACCTGTCCCTGAGCTTCCCTTTTGGCGCTCAGATTTCACAACAAACTTTGTGGTGAAGGCGCAGTTTCAGGTATGCCCTTGCGCACTTCTTGCAATTCAAGTTTTTACTGAGTTACAGAGCTACGATCTTCGATACGGGTCACAAGTAAACGGATTGTGGACGTATGGACTATATGCATATATGGAAAGTAGCCTAGGATTTGCACTGTTTACAGAATAGCAGTTATCCTATCTTCAAACTTGTTTCAATTTTATTCTTGGAGTGTAAAGCTTCATTGCACTTGCAATTTAAAAAATTGGTGATGACACTTTGTTATATTATCGTGATAATGTACTGACATCTAACCTTACGTTTCAGATTCCAGATTTATCAGCCCCCAGTTATACTGGTTGACAAGTGACTTCTGTAAGGCAACCTAAACCATTAATTACGTCTTACAACTACAGACTGTATTCATGTTTTCTCTCAGCCCAATTTGAGACGTGTCATCGGCATATTTTACTTCGCAAATAGTGAAGTGTGTTTGGAGTTCATTGGAAACTCTGTATTTGAGTGAAGTGCCAAATTAGAGTGCCTATTTTCAAGCGCTAATGAATTAGCAGTTATCTACTGAAGTATCTGTGTGGGTTCACATATCAATGATTGTGCTTCATATCAACTGCTGTTAATTGTTGATATTATGAATGTCATCACATGACTGTTATATTTAAGGGTTTCTTCATTATTTATTCCTTATTCCTTTTGATCTTAGCTAAAGAAGTGAATTTAGGTTAAGATTTTAGTTCAGTTCTGCAATAAATTTCTCATTCATTCATACTTTAATATCCGCCTTATGCCATTATTTAAATTTCCACTGCGTTACTCTAAAATTACCAGTTTAACCATGACACTAATTTTGTGGGATAAAGTTGGTGAATTAGGGTTATATCTATTGTGTGAAAAAATGTAACACAGGGGCGGGTTTGGGAAGCTTAAGAACGATGCGAACAAACCAATTTTGTATCCTGGGTAGGCGTAGTAAATTGAGCTTTGTAGTTGAGCCCCAGAATTGAAGACCATAGGAAAGGGAGGGTTTTTGGAGGGAGATAGTGGAGGCGGAAGAATAGACCTAGGAATTGATTTAGAGTCGTGGCTAAATTATTAATGTGCGTGTCCCAGGAGAAGTTATGGTTTAGGTGAATACCTAAGTGTTTGAAGGATTTGGACGGAGAAATCTGTTGGGAGTTATATGATATTGAAAAGTCATTTATATCAAATATTTTGTTATCCTGGTAGAATACAGAGACAACGAATTTGTTATTGGCCATGTTGGAAATGTTCAATAAAGGCAGTGGAAATGCTTCTCTTAGGTATGAAGCCATGTTGGGAAAGGGAGAAGAGATTATTTGAAAAAAAGTAGGAAGATAGACGAGAGTAAATGAGGTATTTTAAAATTTTGGCAAAAAAGGGAAGAATGGAAATTGGGCGGTAGTTAGAGAAATTGGGGTGATTTGTGCAGTACGAAGACAAGAGGGGAATATATCTCGAGTAAGGGAGATGTTGAATAGGTGAGACAAGGGAAAAGATAATTGATGCCTAGAGATTGGAGCTTGCTTGGATTAAGATGTTGGAAGTAAAGCCTAGACAATCGGGGTGGTTTGTAAGTTTCAGTCGATTAATGGTGGATAATGTTTCTTCAGGAGAGGCAAGAGTAATAAAGAATGAAGTTGATTTAACTGGAACTGGAAAAGGGTAGTCTGAAAGGGGAGTGGGCTGGGAAGGAGCTGGTGGAAGTAAAGTTTCTAAAAAATTAGTTAAGAGGGTGGGGTTGATGGAGCTGGGGTCGGAGAATGGGAGAATAGGGGGAGAAGATTTAGTAGTGGTGACTTTCTTGAAGAATTGTTAGATGTAATTGTTTTTTGCCTGCTTGATGATTTTGCGGTTGGAATTGGAGAAGGAGCAGAACCTAAGTTTGTTGTGGTCATTAGGGGAGTGTCTGAATTTACGATATAGTGAAGTTTTATGTGAAATGAGAGGAAATATGTTAAGTGTCATCCAAGGTTTCAGGAACGGGGCTTTTGTCTTCGGGGGAGAGGTTGATATTGACGGTAGATATCTATCCACACCAATGATAATGTGGGAAATGAATTTTTCAAAAAGTGTGTTAATATTAGTATCTGGGTTAAATAGTGCATTTTAATCAGTTAGTGTCAAAAAGGAGTGGAAGAATACTAATCTCTTGGACATTATCAGTTGTGTTTTGTGAGGAATTGGGTTGGGGTGGGGATTGGTTAAAAGAGATTGGAAGGTGAAAATGGGGAAATGATCGGAGATGTCGCAGTCCAGGGATCTGCTATAGAGATTATCGAATAAAAGAGAGAAGGTTTGGTCGATCAGAGAGGTTGAGTTGTGGAAAGTGGAGTAGTAAAAGTGTGGAGGAGATTAGTGGTCATAGACCGGATCTGGAGGTGAGGTAAAGAAATGAGTTAATGTTAGGGGAAGGGGGGGAAAAGTTAAGATTAAAACCACCAGTGATAACAATTTTGTGGAGGGTTAGGCTAAGCTCTAGGAGCATGGAGGAAAGGAAGGTGAAAAAAGGGGGACGAAGATCAGAAGGTAGGCGATAAACTGAGACTAAGTAAAATTTGTTGTTTATTACGATTGTTAGGATTTCAAAGTTAGGAGTGTAAGTAGGTTTAAGTGGAGTTAAGAGTGCAGTGGAGGGAGTTTGAGATATAAACGGTAATACCTCAGCTCTTGTTTAGATGGATGATGTAGAGCTTCGAATGAGTAGTGGTTTAACAGGGGAACTTCAAGAGATGAGTTTGTCCAGGTTTCAGTGATGGAAATAAGGTGTGTGGGGGGGGGGGATGTAGAAAGGGCAGGGTAGCAAAAAAGGTGGAAGAGTTTGCTGGAAGACTATGGATATTTAGGCATAAGAGGAAGAGGGAGGTTGTGGGGGAGAGTGAAGGGTTATTAGTTAAATCAGAATTAAAGACGGGGGTGATGGAGGTTGGAGGATCTGGTACGGACATGGGTGAGAAGGATCGGAAGGAGTTCTGGAGGGAGAAGGGGAGATTTGCAGTAAGGCTGAAAGTTCAGAAGGAAGGGAGAGGGTTGACAGTAGAGTGGTGCAGGGAGGCTGAATAAAAAGATTACTGACCGGGTAGAGATGGGGAGATGCTCAGTTGGTTTAAGTCGGCAGTTGTCTGGATGGGGTAGATGTTGGTGGTCGATATTCAACAATGCATAGGATTCCTGTTATTCAGGCTTTTCTTAGAAAAGAGAGTCCTTATTATTTAACAATTTCTTGAAAATCTTTAAAAATGATCAACTGGAGATAATGGAGAGTTAACAGACTACTGAGCAAGAGTAGAAATATGACAGAGAAAGCAATTCTTTAGCTTCATGTTGTATAGAAGAATCGGCGACCACTAGACTACACAAATTAATGAATGGTAAAGTTTTCCTGCAAGACATCGAGAGCAGAGTAGAAATTGCAAGAACATCAAATGTACATCTAAATTACGATTACGTGATTAAGAAATTATTTAGACTAGCTGTGGCATACATTGAAAGGTCCATCTATTCGGAGCATTTAAAAAATTTATTTTTTGAATTTTCATTATGAATATTATTAATTCTAAGCGTGTTTCTTTTTAGGATATTGCAAAATTTAATAAAAAATTTATCTGTGTTATGGCGGGGTTATCACAACAATAGAATCAAACATTTCCTAAAAATACATTTTGACTAGATATTGTATGAATGTGAATATTTTGGAAACCAAGATGCTGATAATGCGATGATTGAACGTTCATTTCCAAGAATTATTAATAATGAACATAAAATGATGATAGAGTGACAGGACAAGGCAAAGGTATCACACCTGTCTCCCTTGAGACAAATTCCAGACAACTGCCAAAAATTTATATCAGAGAAATTCTGTAGCTAAAACAGAAAAAGCTATATGGGCGTTAGAATCATCTGAACAACGGGAGTTTCGAATAGAGCAAGAGGATATAAGAGATTCTTCGTCAAGGGAAAGAACAACTTGGGTGTAAAGTTTCCACTGATGTTCTGCGGTGGTGAAGATGGATATCATTTTAATTCGAGGCAAGTCAAAAAGAAATAAAACACATTCCCGGTATATGACCTAGAATTCCTGTTTTTTGGATTTTTCTTAGAATGGATTATCCCTTAGAATGGAGTTATTGTTTAACCAACTTGTTTTTATAATTTAACTTCTTGAGATTATTCTGTTTAGCTCCATGTGTAATTATCCCGGGCAACGACATGTCCACTGCTAGAATATATATGTCGCAGACACATAATGTAATTGGACACTTCGTGAAATGCCCAGACACTTCGCAAAGTGTCCAGTTGCATTGGACACATATTGTAATTAGGTAGAATTACAGTATCTGTCTGGACACTTCGCGAAGTGTCTAGACACTTCATGAAATGTCTAAGGCAGGTCAGACCGATACAGTTACGATGTCAAATCCCGTGCAGGAAAATTTTAGCTATTAGCCAGATTCACAGCCTAATGATAGCGCGACTGTTGATGAGTAATGGGTGGCATAAAAAGAGTATGCTAAAGCGTTTACCTGAGCGTACAACAGCAATCGAGATTTAGAAATTGGCAGTAGGAGATTGTATACTTTTACTAATTCCAAAAGGTAGCAGGGAGCCAGTTGATCCACAAAATCTCATAGGTGTTGTAACCACTGAAAAATATGCTTTATATCAAATAGGATGCAAACATGGAATTGTAAAAGGTTGGTACGGAATCGAGAATATCAAGAAGGATGGTTTAAGTTTTTTAAACGAAAAAGAAAATAAATGTACGAAGGAATTGACATTGCGAGAAGCAGTTAAACAAAATTGCGGAGGGCAAGAATACTTTAAGTGTTCTTGCAAATCATCTAAAAATATTGCTCAATAAAAAGATGTATATGTAAAAAGGACGGTAGGCAATGCAATAGTAGATACCAAAGTAGTATGCCATGTCTTAACACTGAAAGACTTTTCATTAATTTTGATATCATATGTTTCATCCACAAATACTGTTTTGTAAATCAGCCCAAATTCATTTTGTTTACAATGAAAATAAATATTACATTAAAAAAAATGAAATTTGCGTTTCCTTTTATCCAACTTATTACTTTTTTAGAATTATTATTCAATATTATCTTATAATATTCACCATAAATTGTTTATGCTTTCTTCTTCTTGCTTCAATTTCTTTGAATAATCATTTCAGTTTCCGTTTATTAAATTTTTCACATAGAATTTTGTTTTGAGATTGTCATCTATTTCACAAGGTAAAATCGAATATATTACAAGAAATTTATACCATAACCATTCAGAAAGTTTTACTTTGCATTAATATTTATTTATACAATTACATTTTTTTAATTTTATAAAAACTAAAATAATCATTGCAAAAAATTGTTGAAATTTATGACTAATAACTAAATCATTTTTTTGAAAATAATATATAAAATAAATTCGTATAAAAATTTTAAATTTCAGTTAATTATAATATTGCAAATATTAAAACAGTTTTTGTCATTTCGATAGCTAGAGTTTTGACATTGTTACTGTATCCGTCTGACCTAATTACAGTATGTGTCCAATGCAACTGGACACTTCGCGAAGTGTCTGGACATTCCATGAAGTGTCCAATTACGCTGTGTGTCTGCGACATATACACATTATTATGACTACCCTGTCAGTATCTCGTTGGGCCATATTTTGCCTTTAATACTGCAGTGATTCTTCGTGGCATTGATTCCACGAGATGTTGGAAGGTGATGGGAGGAATCTGACAGCATGCCTGATGGATAGCACTGTCTAGTTGTGCTAGATTGGACGGTGCTGGAACCAGCCGTCTGATGGTTTGTTCGACTTCGTCCCGCAAATGCACAATTGGAGTGACATCTGGGGATTGTGGGGACCACTAAAGTAAGGTAAAATCTCGCTCATGCTACTGGAACCACACCTGCACAACAGGAACTTTGTGGCATGGCGCATTGTCTTGCTGGAAGTAGCCATCTCCATTGGGGTATGCCATCAACATGACAGGGTGAACTTGATCAGCGATGATACAGAGGTATGCTATGCCATCCAGACATTGATCAACATGTATTAACGGACCCAACGCATGCCAGGAAAACATTCCTGAGACCATAACACTGCCAGCACCGGCCTGAAGGTTTGTACTCATGCATGCGGGGTCTATGCTTTCGTGCTGTTTCCGCCAGATTCTCACGCAGCCATCTGCATGATGTAACTGGAATCGTGTACTCGTCAGACGACATGATTTGTTTTCCCTACGATAGTCCAGTCCTTGTACTCCAGAGCGAATTGGAGTCATTTCCGCTTGTTGGCTGCAGACAGGTCTTCGGCTTCCGTATACCATGCAATGCAGTGTGCAGCAGACAGTGCATTAAGAGACCGTTTTGGAGGACCGCTGAATAAGGTCAGCAGTGATTTGATGCACAGTTGCCCTTCTGTTATTCTTTACCAGTAGTGACAGTCTCCGATCTGTCCGATCATCATCCATCCGCGGGTGGCCACAACGCGAACGTTCAGACCCCGTCTTCCGGCTAATAGTACAGTTTTTAATACTTAAACGATGGCTGCTCCTGAGCACCCCACGAATGCTGCTGTTTTGCTGATACTCGCTCCAAAGCTCTGAGCACCTACAATCATCCCGCGTTTGAACTCTGTTAAATCGCGTCGTTTACCCATAGTTGAAGAAAGGAACACGTCTACTGTTGTCAACGGTACTAAGCTTCTCTTTTTATATTGGTCCAGCTTGCTATTAACATTGTGGCGACGTCCATGCGGCATTGGCAACACGCAATGTGCCAACTCTATGCAGGGATCAACAATATATATCTTATGACCAATAATGCAAGTCAAAGTTTGTGCAATATAAATATGTCACATAAAAATTCACGCGAGAAGCGAAGGCAAAGTGCGAGAAAAGCAAGGAATTCAAGATTTCCTTGTGGCGCCATCCATTGGCGTGATTGCCCAAGAAAGAGCAGGAAGTAAGAGGAGATCGCGGAAGAGGAAGTCGGGAAAGGAGGAAGTGAGGTGACGGAAGTTTGATAGTTTTTCAAGGCCATTGACCCATGAGAGTTCAAGCAGGGTGGAGGGCAGTGAACAAGGCACCTCGACCTCAAAGCACCCGCCAAATTCAAATGGGAGCAAGAGAAAACAAGAGCTGAGGAGCGAGATATACAAGAAGAGTGCGCTTCTGAGAGGCTATTTCGCTTAGGGGAGGATTCGCAAGGCAAGTCCCCGAGCTACGAAAGTCCGCAAGCGAGGCAACATCTTCGAGGGTGGAGAGAGGACCCCGTAGTGTCGATAAACATTTTGACAGCCAGCGAAAGTCCATTCGAACAGCGAAACGAACACTCGGACAACGGCCAAACTTCCTTGCAGGGTTCAGCAGCTAAGAGCGTGCAGCTGGCGTTAGAGAGCAGGCAAGGCAGCTTTTCTAACGAGTCCTGTAAGTAGAGATTGTTTCTTGCGCAGCTAGCATTTTAGTATCCAGGCTTCGAATGATATACTAAACTTTCATGCTTCGTGAATAGAAGCTCACGCGTTGCGTTCGTTGACAGTTATCAATGTCAGGCACAGTTGCCTTTGCATTAATGCTAGTTAGATAGGTCACACAGGTGTGGCCTTAGAGCAGTGCAATTTTCTTCATGTTATGCCTTGGGGGCTACTAGTATACTTGATCGAGGACTTGGGAGCAGCCTATGTAAATCAGCACTGCTAAATGCCTATCAGGTATAGCAATTTATGAGCTTAAGATTAATTTTTGAGCGGCACTCTCTGCTTTATTAACGAGAACGTGAACCCGTCCTCCCTGACATAATGGGGAGAGGCGCAGATGTGTAATAGAGAATTGTTGGAAATTTATGTTTGCTTCTTATTTATTTTTATAGGTAAATACCTCATTCACTATTAAACGGGGTGTGCGTTATCGTCCTCTAGTTTGTATGGTTTTCCAATTTATTCTGTACGGTGACCAGGGCCCAGGATCCTATGAATGGACCAGCTCGTAGATGGATTTTTCTCATTAGCTATTTGCAACGATATTGCAAGCTTTCACATTTGGACTTATTGGATAATTTACGGTGTCCTGTAAGCAGCAGCTTATCAGGGACCCCGAGACATCTGATCCTCCTAAACTTAGCTTCTTTGTAAGTGGATTCTTTATGTCCACCTCCCATGGGGAGAACATATTTATGTAAACCAGGAAATGGAAGCTTAATACTGTTTGAGCATTAGGTATTAACGTTAAAGCGTTCTTTAGCTTATTTGTATAATATTTTTGCTCATCATTCCGCAGAGTCCTGGCTGTAACTCTGTGGTCACTTTCCTTTTCTGATCAGCTAAGCATATACGCTAGCAGACTTAATGTATATCACTCTATTAATTTGATTAAACTGACATTTTATTTCCTACTTTAATATCTGTGTCCCGTTTCCTATTTTCTTCCACTGCCAAATACGAATTGTACGTGACAAAATAAGGTTAAATTTGTAACAAATTCTTTTCAGCGACCCGACATAAAACACTCGCATATGGCGCACGTAAATTTGTAGACGCCACATGCCAAAAAACATCATCGGGATTTGTCCTTCTTCGTGTCTGATTAAATGTTTGTTTATTATTTTCCTGGTCTATAAAGCTACTTTTACATATTTATTTTGGAAAATATTGGATTTTCTGGTAATCACAGGTTCTGTATATTTGTAAGCCACTAATTTCTGGTTGGTTGCAAGGTCCAGTTGGGTAATGGAGTTGCATTTCGTCCGGTTGTAAATCAAATGGGCTACAGCCTCTGGGAAAGAGTTTCTCCTGGCAACCTCGTATGCGAGACGGATTTCTTTTTTCCTATCCCTGTCAGTCACTGGATATGATCTTGACCAGTGGAAATGGTACCTGAAAGCTGCCGACTTGTGCTATGGAGGATGGTTTGAGTCGAAGCTGATGATGTTATCAGTGGTGGTGGTTTTGCAGTATATGCTGAATTCCGACCACTTTCAATTCAAATTTTGTTGAAATTGATGCTACCTAAACGTAACAAAACGTAACAACATGGACTAAAACAATGCTGTGCACAGACCAGGGGATCAAAAGACTATGAAAATAACAGTGTGATTTTATATTGTTGAAATAACTAACCTAACAATTGATACTTCTCTTCCATTGTGTACGAAATGCTGGGATGGAAACCCTTAAATCTATCCAGAATGCGGTTTGCATCAGTTTTAATGTTGTCTAGTATGATGTGTCATCTACGTATCATACATAATGTTTTTTTGGCATTTGGTGTCTACAAACTTATGTGAACCACATTCTCGTATTTTTATGTCGAGTGGACGAAGAGAACCTTCAAGGAGCGCTTCAGCAAACACCGAAGATCATGGATTAATGGCGACAGGAAGTCCGCTTTCGCGGACCACCCACTACAATGAAACAGCAATACGGACCTACATACGAAATGATAACAGTGTTGAAATTCGAAAGGGACCACAAAAAAATCTTGACATATGAAGCTCTAGAAATCAGGATGCACATAAAACAGATAAGGACAGAATTCTGAATAATCCGACTAACCTTGAAAAAGACTCTGTCCTTGATACTGTGAACGGCATCATCAACCGGCCAGACAGAAGACAGCGTGCCCAGCGAACGACTGATCAATCCAGCAATTTTTAAGTTTCACAGTCTCTCGTATAATGATTTAAATTATAAAGTCCCATATAAGATCACCTATTGTTATTCAAGTATCATCTATATTATTTTATCTATTATTGTTTTGTAATTTTATTCCATTTGCTGTAAAATATGTTATTCTCAGCCCACCAATCAGTGAAAATTACTCTTTTCCAGATTCGTGGATGATCACCATATATTCAATGATGGGAACCGACCTGGTTATATTCGTTCCCTACTCTCAAGAGGTGTATTTCAAAACGCGTAGGTTCATTAAAAAAAAGCGTAGGATCAGTTTGGTATTCCAAGACCAGTTCTTTCTTCCTTTCATATATACGCCAAGTCGACGTAATATGCTATTACAAAATATGAGCATTTTAACTAAATAACTTTTAACAGCGCATTCACAAGGGTTACCAAAATGCCTTATGCATTATTAACTAGCCAAATTTATAGAAACACCCTTACAAAAATTCCAAGCAAAAACGGTGAAAATTCATAAAGGTATCGTCAATACAATGAGTTGAACTTCAGTTGCTATAAAAAATAAACAAAACGATAAGTGTGTTTTCCAATTTTTTATTTTAGGACACGACTCCTGTATCAACTTCTTCTCCTTACGCTGATATTAAGTCAATGTGCCTGTATAAGGAGATGTTGTTTGTACTGGTGTCCGGTCTAAAAATAAATATTTGAAGAAAACCCCTTATCGATTTGTTTGTTTTTGACAGCAAAACAAATTCAACTGATTCTATCGACGATATCTTTCTGAATTTTCTTGGGCTTTTTAAAAGAGTAACTCTCTACATTTGGCTAGTAAATTATGCAATAGATATTCAAATAAGGTTTGCACTTGCAGAGTTAAACATAATTTAGTAAAAAGGCTCACTTTATAGAAATATTTATTATTATTACATTCTGATCGCCGGAGTTTATTTCTACCGTAATATGTGAAGTTTTCTGAAAATGGCATTGCATTGATCTGAAAACCATGCAGTTTAAAAGCAAAGAAGTTACGAAAAAATTTCTATTTTTTTGGGAACCTTTATATCTCCATGAGTAGACGTGATATTATCATACAAATGAACACATGAAAGTAAAATAAGCCTCATCATCGTATACTAAAGGTATGACGCATTTCATGCATTACTTTTTATAGGGTTATCCCAATCTTTATTTTTTTGTTCATTTTGTTGGATATTTTCCTTCGGGAGAAAGCCTTCGCTGAAATATATGTAATAGTTTCCATCGTAAAGAAACCAATTAAACTCAGTAATAAATAAATTGATCCAAAGCTATAGAATCGTTTATTACAGGGATAGAGTTCAAATTTCACCAGGTAAACTTGGTCCAGACATTTTGGTTTTCTCAAAAGTAGCCTAACAGGATGACAGAAAACTGAGGTGCAGGAAAGAGGAAATGATTCGCGTGGGGTAAGGGAAAACCTGCTTAATGAATTCATTCATAATACACGAAGATAAGGAAATATAGTAAAGGGTCTTTACATGTCTTAATGAACCCTAACCATAGTCACTTGATTCCTTTTCCCACATACAGTACTTGAGAATTATAAAAAAGTAAGCGGGTTATCGTGGGTTTCAAAATGAGTAAAGAATCCTATTTTATTATTATTTTTTTGCTATTGATTTTTCGGTAATTTGATTTTTCCATTTCGTCAGTTTTCAATTACCTTATTTCATACGTAAGGGTTTCAATAATTTCCGACATTTATCACTTGGGATTGGGTTCACATCGCTGAGACTGTAATTTAATCAAAGTTACTTATGAAAAGGTTCCAGTGTGGGTCATTGTCTCTTACCCAAATAATTTGTAAACGTGTGTCATAAATATATCCCAGTGGAAGCATTAAAAAGACTTAGTAAGTATGGCGGACAAATTGGGAGAAGTTATTTTCTTAATAAATTGGATTTATTAACCCCTTGAGTCACTATTTTTTTATTTTTTAAAAAAAGCATTTCTTTTTCATTCATATAACTTCTGGTATTAAAAGAAACATTTCTATGTATTTATTATAATTTTTTGAAAAATATTAATATAAATATAAAAATGTATGAAAAAATCGACACCGTGATTCAATGGTTGTAATATTTCAAATATTTTTTTAATAGTCTTGTAAATACAATTAAGATAAAATAGAGTAATTATAACTTAAATATATAGAATAAAAAGGCCAACTATCTATCAGATCACTTTATGTGAAAATATCTAAAGCAATTGTGCTCCTGTACTAAACACAGAACTACTTTACAGTTTTCACAGGCCAACTTTGTTTGACCTTTACAGCCTGAAAACTTGCATTGCTGAGATGTTTTTGTGAGTACAGAGAAATGTGCAACTTGATCCAATCTTATATCCTCTATAACTCTGCTTGGGAGTACTTTATGCTTTTTACTAACTGGCAGCTCTTCATTAGATGAACGTCCCTTTTTCATTTCAAAGGGAACGTTTATCTTCAGGAGACATTTACCAATATTCCAATGGAATTGAAATAATATTCGAATAAGTTCAGAGGCTTCAGGTTTCCGCAAACATCTGCTGTCAGACACGTCTAAAAAATGAATCTTAGTAATAGAAGGCAAAAATGTGTGTTAGCATCAGATAGTTGACTGAATTTCAAATTTTCCTCAATATGCAACAATCTCAGCACTTATAAACAGAAGAAAAAGAAAAGAAAGAAATCCGCTACCTGGATTCTAACCAGGGATTCCGAATTCGTAGCATATCACCTCTAATAATTCATTAGCTTGAAGCATAGCTATAGTATTTCTACCATCATTTTACACTTATTATTTTACAAATACACTCATTATTTATGTGTAATAATAAGGTTATTATGAAATATTATGGGGTATTATTGTGCCAAATATTCTAATGACAGTATATAAATTTCCTGTGAAAGTTTTATTGTCCTAGCTAAACATTCAACAAATATTACACTACCAAAACTGCACGAATAATCTATGGAGGGGGGGGGGAGAGGGCTGGCTAATCTGGCTAAATAGCAGAGTTTGAAAATAGTTGATAAATTAATTTTAGAAAGTTTTAAAAATAATTAAAAAAACAGTTGATGTCTTGTGTGAAACAAAAGCCAAGGCACTTTTCAATTTATTTGAAAATAAAACAGAGATACTTTTATTTATCATTTTACAAATAAAAATAGATTTATTTCTTCGCATATCTGTATAGAAAATGCACCCGCATACTTCCTGATAATAAAAATTATGAGAAAATTTTCACTAAATGAAGTGTTAATAATTTATATCAAATTGGCCCACTCACTCCACCCCAAGTTCATTCTGTCAACTGCTCCATTCCCTGCTACACTAGTTCGCCGTGTATGAAAAAACATACAAAAGTTTAGCATGGCCTATTCGCAAGAATTTCATATTACAGATTGAATTGTTATTTTCAACATATTGTGAATATCTTTAGAATTACTCCCATATTCATTTAGAACATGTGTGAAACGTATTTTACCGAAAAATAAATATTGAAAACTGACCTATCTCTCGATTGTTGAAGCCAGCATGCACGTTAGAACAATTCAGTTTATTTAAGTATTAAAATTAACTTTTTAACAAAAATATTTCTCACGTAGATAAATTAGTCAATTGAAATTCAATAATCTATCTATATATATAAAGAAGGATGTTTGTGGGTCTGTGGGTCTGTCTGTGGGTGGGTCTGTACGTTTTTTATACAAATCTACAGTTTTATTCCGATCTTGATGAAATTTCGCATACATGACCTTCAAAGCATGAGGAAGGTCACTGTCTACTTCAGATTTCGAAAAAAACATAATTATTGATAAAAAATCGATATTCATGGTTATAGCAGGGCATATTAATGAGAAATATCGCATGACCAACAATGCAAGACAAAGTTTTTGCAACAATGGTATCAACACGCAATTCACAAACACTCTGCACGGACCAACAATATATATCTCATGACCAACAATGCAAATAAAAGTTTGTGCAACAATAGGTATCAACAATGGTTTCAACACGCAATTCACCAATAACAATGAGCTCAAAATGATGATGCTATGATAAAACAGTCCTTTCCAAGAATTATAACAATGCAATATGGATAAGTTTCAATTTCTAACAATGCATAGAATTCCTGTTATTCAGGCTTTTTTTAGAAAAGAGAGTTCTTAGTACTTAACAATTTCTTGAAAATCTTTAAAAATGATCAGTAAATGGAGACAATGGAGAGTTAGCAGACTATTGAGAAAGAGTGGAAAGACGATAGAGGAAGCACTCCTTTAGCTCCGTGATGTATTGAGCAAATGGGAAGCAAGTAAATAGAAGAATCCGCGACCGCTAGACTGCACAAAGTGATGAATGGCCAAATTTTGCTTCAACACATCGAGAGAAGAGTGGAAATTGCAACAACACTAAGTATACATCTGAGGTAAGATTACGTGAGTAAGAAATTATTTAAAATAGCAGTGGCATCCTTGGAGGTCCAGCCATTGTGAGCCTTTAAAAAGTTTTTTTTCGAATTTTCATTAAGAATTTTTACTGTATTAATTCTAAGCATTTTCATGTGTTTATTTTTAAGATATTGCAAAATTTAATTTAATTTTTTGAGATTGTTCTGTTTACATCCAAGTAATTATCCCGGGCAACGCCGGGTACCTTTGCTAGTCTATCTATATATATAAAGAAGGATGTTTGTGGGTCTGTCTGTGGGTCTGTACGTTTTTTATACAAATCTACAGTTTTATTCCGATCTTGATGAAATTTCGCATACATGACCTTCAAAGCATGAGGAAGGTCACTGTCTACCTCAGATTTCGAAAAAATAATAATTATTGATAAAAAATCGATATTCATGGTTATGGCAGGGCATATTAATGAGAAATATCGCATGACCAACAATGCAAGACAAAGTTTTTGCAACAATGGTATCAACACGCAATTCACAAACACTCTGCACGGACCAACAATATATATCTCATGACCAACAATGCAAATAAAAGTTTGTGCAACAATAGGTATCAACAATGGTTTCAACACGCAATTCACCAATAACAATGAGCTCAAAATGATGATGCAATGATAAAACAATCCTTTCCAAGAATTATAACAATAAACATAAAATGATGATGCAATTTGGATAAGTTTCAATTTGTAACAATGCATAGAATTCCTGTTATTCAGGTTTTTCTGAGAAAAGAGAGTTCTTAGTACTTAACAATTTCTTGAAAATCTTTAAAAATGATCAGTAGCTGGAGATAATGAAGAGTTAGCAGACTATTGAGAAAGAGTGGAAAGACGACAGAGAAAGCAAACCTTAAGCTCCGTGCTGTATTGAACAAATGGGAAGCAAGTAAATAGAAGAATTGGCGACCGCTAGACTACCCAAAGTGATGAAAGGCCAAATTTTGCTTCAACACAACGAGAGAAGAGTGGAAATTGAAGCAACATCAAGTGTACATCTGAAGTAAGATTACCTGAGTAAGAAATTATTGGAGCGGTCCAGCCATTGTAAGCCTTTAAAAAGATTTTTTTCGAATTTTCATTAAGAATTTTTACTGTATTAATTCTAAGCATTTTCATGTGTTTATTTTTAAGATATTGCAAAATTTAATTTAATTTTTTGAGATTGTTCTGTTTACATCCAAGTGTAATTATCCCGGGCAACGCCGGGTACCTCTTCTAGTCTTCTATATATATAAAGAAGGATGTTTGTGTGTGGTTGGTTGGGTGGGTGGGTCTGTTTGTCTGTATGTTTTTTATACAAATCTACAGTTTTATTCCGATCTTGATGAAATTTCGCATACATGACCTTCAAAGCATGAGGAAGGTCACTGTTTACCTCAGATTTCGGAAAAATAATAAATATCGATAAAAAATCGATATTCATGGTTATAGCAAGGCATATTAATGAGAAATATCTCATGACCAACAATGCAAGGCAAAGTTTGTACAACAATAGGTATCAACAATGGTATCAGCACGCAATTCACAAACACACTGCATGAACCAACAATATATATCTCATGACCAACAATGCAAGGCAAAGTTTGTGCAACAATAGGCCCATTGTGTTCGCATCAACAATGGTATCAACGCGCAATTCACCAATAACAATGAGCACAGAATGATGATGTAATGTTAAAGCAATCTTTCCAAGAATTATTACAATGAACATTAAATGATGATGTAATATGGATAAGTTTCAATTTGTAACAATGCATAGAATTCCTGTTATTCAGGCTTTTCTTAGAAAAGAGAGTTCTTAGTACTTAACAATTTAAAATAGCAGTGGCATCCTTGGAGGTCCAGCCATTGTGAGCCTTTAAAAAGTTTTTTTTAGAATTTTCATTAAGAATTTTTACTGTATTAATTCTAAGCATTTTCATGTGTTTATTTTTAAGATATTGCAAAATTTAATTTAATTTTTTGAGATTGTTCTGTTTACATCCAAGTGTAATTATCCCGGGCAACGCCGGGTACCTTTGCTAGTAAACAATAATCTTCTTATTGCCAATTGTCACATGACTTTTGTGCGCTTGACAATGTGAGAGCAGAGTGGAAAGGAGGACGAGATAATGAGTAGCAAATAATAAACTTTAATGTACAAAATTAATTAAGATACAATGAATTAAATTACGCCGGTAGCGTTTAAAAGGAATAATGATTAATTAAAGTTCATAAATAAATCATTTGATCACAATGCTTAAACTTACAGGTTAAATAACAACAATTAACGTCGAAAATTTGAGACCGCTGCCTCTTCGACAATGGATTTTTCGGATTAACTCAACTAAAGTCCTATGCCGAGCATGGGGATAGAGTTAAATTTTCCATTAAATTAGAAAAGGCTTTCGTAGCTCGTAGTGATTCACGACTTGACGGAAAAAATCGATCTCAATCATGGAACTTTTATTGCGAGCGAATGATTAAAAGATTGCTTACACTTTGTCGTTTTCCTGATGTACTTCGGACTCAGATCCGAGTAACGAGGTGCTGGCTTTCAGTGATGCCAATTGAATTCTGACGATTGAAAGATCGCCTTCAGGCAGTACAAATGAAACCTCCCCTATATCTGCTGCTGACGTTGACATGCAATAAGAAGCAAATCAGTATTAATGCAATGTTATCTAAGGTACTAACACGCACGTACACACATGCATAATCATTGCTTATACAGCGTATCTCCATGCTCCGAAGGGTTTAAAGTAACGTTATGATAGGATATAGCTAAAACGTGAATAGCATGATACGCAAACAGCCCGCTTACAGTTTGAACTCTTGTTACGGCCTTACTCTAAAGCAGCGCATAACGCTAAGCATCGTACCAGCTTGCACGCTGCCACTCGCTCTTCCTGGTCCTCGTCCTTCTGGCACTGCGTAGCTATCGCTTCTATGTCGCTGGCTACTTCTCCTATCTCATCTTTTTCGCCGTTAATTTTTCCCAGAGTATTCCTCGTCTTTCGTGTTAATCTTAATCGCTTCTCATGATACCTCTCCTTTCCTCTCGTTCACCATTTGACAGGCTATCTCAGTCTTTGGCTTTCTTTTCCTGCACCATTCTGGGAATGCATATCTTCTCCGCCATTTGTGGGTTTCTCTCGGTGCACTCGTCTCTTTATCCAATCTTTCTTTTACGTTCCGCTGGAAGGGGCTCCTTCTTTTATTCCATTCGTCTTTCTCTTTTCTCCATAAGTGGTCTTTTTCTCCTCCAACAGTCAATTATCTCGTTCAAATATGTCTCAATATTTTCTCCCTGGTTATATCCTTTTCCTCTCCTTCTTTCTCTCTTTTCTTCTCTCCTCTTCACTTGGACTCTCCTGTCTTGTCTTCCTTCACGAGGGGGTGCCTTCCCTGAAAAGCGCTTCCTTCTTGCACTTTCTTTAATTTTATTTTTATTTTCTCTCTTCAGCTCATATCGATACCTCCCTGATCGATCTTCACTCTTATTTTCTGACACCACCCCCCTGAATCTCGCGATGATATTCTCTGTAATTCATACCTGGTCTTTTTTTTCTTATTATTTTCATACACATATCTGCTTATACTATTCTTTATAAGTCTGTTTTACCTCCCGACTTTTAAACTGAACTTTCCTGGGCTTTATCTCTCTTTTAAACCTTGCCTCCTCGTTCAGTGTCATTCCGTCTGATAGACCTTGTTGCATGCAGACTTTGCTATAATGACCAGCTATGTACTTATTTCTTGTATTCCATTTACTAGGAATTCCAATTTTAACATTATATTTATCACCATTATATAATCTTTTCAGTTGTTCATTTCTGCTTTTTGGGTTTTCTAGCAATGCCAATCTTAAGTCAGTTTAACGGCTATCCTTTTTATACTTAGCATAAATAATTCTATTAAACTTTTTGGCTCCCGGACCTTCTCGTACTTCATGTTGATGATTGACACACTGCCATCGTTCCTTTACCGCTCCTTCACTTCTACCAGTGGACTGCTTTATCCTTCGGCTATTAACAATTCGATTAGAAAACCTGGAATAGTCAGCATCACTACACCTTGTATTACAAGTGTCTATCTTTTCCTTTAACAGATTTTTTATTTTTCGACTTTTACCTTAGTTGAAATATCTCATCTTTCAAATACAGAAACTCATTCGGGGCTTTCGTTCCTACTTGACAACCTTTTTCTTGACAAATTTTCTTTCTAAATTTGGTAAATTAGAGTCACTTTCACTATCATTCCCAATAGACCTGTATTATTTTTCACCGGCAATGCAGTATCATTCTCTGGAATATGACGGTGAAAATCTTGGTTTCTTCAACTGAGTATTTTGTTCCAAGATTCCTTGAGAGCTTGTAGATTTATTATTAACTTCTATAATATCTATCTCTACTTTTTGAAATTCGTGTAATGGCGTTAATAGTAGATTTTCACCTCCATTAATTCGACAATCTTGAGAACTTCTTTGAAACCGTTGACTTTACAGTTCATTTTAATCTAAAATACGTCCGCATTTTAACCCATTTGTGCAAATTTGCTTCTAAACTTCATTTGTGTGTAGCTTGCACTCGCTGATATCTTTTAAACTTATGTTCTACTTTCCTAGCAGCTTCCCTTATGGCTGTCATTTTAAAAACGGTTTTAGTGTTTACTACTTCGCTGGTATTTTCAACATACGTATTAACGGGTTTTAAGAAATTGCATCAAACATTCAGTTTGCTAATTAATGAACACTCGGTAAAGAAATCTTCCCTGCGAAATCTATCCGTTTCTATTTTTGGAAAAAGCCCACCTGGTTTCATGACTAACAAAATATCGGGATCCACAAAATTGCCTCTAAACTCGGGATTTTCATTTAACACACTAATTACGATGCTGGGAATAATTCTACTAATTTTACCAAACAGCGGCATAATTCAGCCTTGGAAATTACGCCCAATGCTTTAGCGACTGACAAAGCAATTGATCTTCTACATAATTTCGATCCCTGTTGCTTTATTAATGCTTTGTAAACTTCTATCCTTGAATTCTTCATCCTCAGGATAAACCCAGTTTCCATGTAAATTCTCATGTTTTCCCATATATTTATTATTTTATCTCTATGATAATTATCTATTACACTTAATTATTAAGATAATAAGATAGAGAGAAGATAATTTCCCTGTCTTTTGTCTTAATCTTAATCGCTTCCCATGGCACCTCTCCTTTCTTCTCGTTCACCATTTGACGGGCTATCTCAGGCTCTGGCTTTCTTTTCTTGCACCATTCTCCGAACGCATATCTTCTCCGCCATTTGTGGGTTTCTCTCGGTGCACTCGTCTCTTTATCCAATCTTACTTTTATGTTCAGCTGGAATGGGCTCCTTCTTCTTTTATTCCATTCGTCTTTCTCCTTTCTCCATATGCGGTCTTTTTCTCCTCTGACACTCAACTTTCTCGTTACTGCTCTATTTTATGTCTCAATCCTATCCCCTTGATTAATTCCTTTGCCATTTTATGACTTTATTTTTTTTAAACAGCATGTATTCATAATATTATTATGTAAAGTTATTATTTTTGTTTTAAAGAGCTATTTGGAATCTGTTTCAAATTTGCTTTTTTGAGAGATATTTAACTGAGGTAAAAGTCGAAAAATAAAAAAATCTGTTTAAGGAAAAGATAGACACTTGTAATACAAGGTGTAGTCATGCCTCATGACAAACAATGCCTTTAATTTTTTCTCTTTTATTTGCTTGCTCTCTAAATTTTTTAGTCATTCTGTGATCAGCAGCAAGGGAAAATTCCACTTCACTTTTCCATTGGATCATCATGTTTTCTGGTCATCTGTATTCCCCAGGGACTTAGCCACCATATGGAGTTGGTCCTTGAGACATTTTCCTTCATCACAACAGTTGAAATTTCTGCATTTATGAACACTTCATTTGGACTTCATCTTCAAGTATTCATCATCCATAGTCCGACTTGTTGAAGGTATTGTTGCCTCTGCCAAATTTCTACAATAGTTTCTTGGACATCAATTTTTTCCTTTGGACTAGTGCTGTTACTTTCTTTTGAATTTCTTTTACTTTATTATTTCTTTCTGATTACATCAATTTCTTCGTAATTATTTATTTTAGTTTAAATGACTAATGGATGTTTTTTTTTCTTTTTCATAGTGTGTCTCTGGACAATTGCAATTGGCTTTTCATTTGTTCTTATTTGACTGCTCATTTTTCTAACTTCTATATACTACATTTGTAGAAGTTTTATTTTTCTGAGCCGTCTTCTTTGATTTTAATGAAGTGAAGTTGTGAACTTCATTTTTATTCTGTGTATATTATTCTCTGTGCTTTAAGAATAGCTGTTATTTTCAGGCATTCATATGCCCATTTTTCTACATGCATTTATATATGCTGTTGATATTTTCTCATATGCTTATGCATTTATTTCCAAGCATTCATATGCCCATTTTCTCAAACAGCATTTGTATATGCTGTTGATATTTCTCAAATGCTTATGCATTTTTTTTTAGGCGTTCATATGCACATTTCTCAACATGCTCTTATATTTGCTGTTCATATGCACACAGTTATATTCAGGCGTTCATATGCCCATTTTTCAACATGCATTTTTATATACGGTTGATATTTCTCAAATGCTCATGCATTTGTTTCCAGGCGTTCATATGCCCATTTCTCAACATGCTTACATGTATATTTGCTGTTGATATTTTTTTAAAGAAATGCTTATGCATTCCAATTGTGTCTTCCACAGTTGCTATTTCTCAGGCCTTTGTATGCCCATTTTCCAATGCGTATTTAATTACGATTGGTTAAATATCTTTCTGATGATCTATGCATCGGATTTTTATTTTGTACTCCATGTACAGTTGTTTGACAAGCTGTCAAAAAATTTATGTACTTTATATTTTATGTATGATTATAAGGCGTTAGGTTTCATTTATGTGTTGGACACCTAGATTTGTGCAATCAATTAATTTTTGCACAGTTTATCTGTCACGGTTTATATACTACATTTGTAGAAGTTTTATTTTTCTGAGCCGTCTTCTTTGATTTTAATGAAGTGAATTTGTGCACTTTATTTTTTTTCTGTGTATGTTGTTCTCTGTGCTTTAAGCATAGCAGTTATTTTCAGGCATTTATATGCCCATTTTTCAACATGCATTTTTATATACGGTTGATATTTCTCAAATGCTCAAGCATTTGTTTCCAGGCTTTCATATGATCATTTCTCAACATCAACGCCCAATCAATTAATTTTTGCATAGTTTATCTCTCAACCTGGTAATCTTTATTGTATTTTTTTATTTATACGTCTGTTGTGGATCCACCTTATTTAATTTTGAGATATGCTGGTTTTAGAAGTCAATTTGTATCCTGAGAACACTTACCTTTTGATTTATCATTTTCTTTTGTAAAATAAATTCCTATCTATTTCTCTAATTTGTCTCTAATTCATTAAAGCATTTTCGCACTTTGCCCGTAAGACCAGATAGACTAGCATAAACGAACCCTTAAAAATAAGAAACGTACTTTCCATTTTAAATTTGTAAAATCTATGAGGTCGTTAAACCTTTTTCTCTCCTTCCTTCCCTCTTTTCTTCTCTCCTCTTCACTTGGACAGCATCTGCAGCGGACATTCGGGCTGCTGTGGCACCCAACGTCACTCCACGCACAATTCGGAACCGTCTCCTGGCCAGGAACCTCCACTCCAGGCGCCCTGTCGCATGGTCGGACACCGCGTAGGACGTCTTCAGTTGTGTCAAGCCAGAGCGACTTGGAGGGCAGAATGGAGGTCTGTGGGCTTCACGGATGAAAGTCTTTTCTGTCTGGGTCAGAGTGATGGTCGCACAAGGGTCAGGACGAGGAGTGGGGAAGTCCTGTCACCGAGCTGTATCCATCGTCGGCATACTGGCCCCCACCCCTGGCGTTATGGTATGGGGAGGGATTTACTACGACAGCAGGACCCCTGGTGGTTATCCCAGTCACCATGACGGCAAATGTTTACATTCGGATGGTTGTTGAACCCATTGTGCTGCCATTCATGGCTGGTATGCCAGGGGGCTGTACCAACAGGATAACGCTCGACCCCACACTGCTGCTAAAACCCAACATGCCCTCCAGCGTGTCCGCATCCTACCATGGCCAGCACGATCACCAGATCTGTCGCCCATCGAGAACGTCTGGGACATGGTCGGACGCCGTGTCAGGGCACTTCCACAACCAGCAACAACTTATACTGATCTGACCGTACAGGTACAACAGGTATGGAATGCCATACCACAAAATGACATTCGGCATCTCTACGACCGTATGCATGCACGTGTGCAGGCCTGCATAGAACAGCGCGGCGACTACAGCGGGTACTAAAGTCCCTGCTTTTCATCATGTACAGGGTGGCGCTGGTTGCGCCCCCTATAATTTGTAACCTTGAAACTTAAATCAATTGAATAAATACCATAGCTGAATATACCTTCCAAATTTCATTCATCTAGCACAAGTCTTTCGTGGTGTTGGGAATTTTTTTTCCGCCAGTGTATAAACAGCTAGGTGTACGTTGACTGGACAGGAGTTTGGGCTAAATTAAAAAACAGAAATACACTAACTGGACGAAAGCAGAAAAATAACAATTTGAAAACAAGTAACTAATGTAGAGGGTTTATCTAAATCACTCGTGTTATCAAAGATGCTACCACTTGCAGTGCCTCCACTGCTGAACAAAAGCATCTCGACCTCTCTCCTGACATCAGGGTTCTCATTCTTGAAGGGAATTCCTATAGTAGACTATGGAACATAAGCGACTACCCTTTTTCAAGACTTAGTATAACATGATCTCTCGCCAGTTCCAGGATGATGTTAAAGTTCTAGAACACAAAAGTGGAGCGAACAACTAAAGTCTTTGTCTATCCAGGAAAACTCGCTTTGGGGTATAGTAAGGGCCTTTAAGGGTAACAGAACCATCCATTGGCCGCCACTGCTTGCAGGCAATGGCAACGTTGTCACCAGCGACGTGGAAAAGGCTCAACTGATCGCCGATTCCCGGAAAAATCAATTTACTACGCCCAGTGAGGCAAACTTGAAGGGTCTCCAAAACACTCAGCTAGTTAACGGTGAATGTATTGCTTACCGGTGCATTCATCGTGTTCTTACACCTGAGGAAGTCATTAGTGCCCTAGAAATCTCCGACGTCATAAAGCGACTTAAAATCAAGAAAGCAGCAGGGGTTGATTCCATCACCAACAGTGCTCTCAAGAATTTGCCTTCTAATATAGTCTCGATCATTACCAAAGCCATGAAAGACTGCTGGAAATTTGGTACTTCCTCGACTAGTGGAAAGAGTCTGTCATAGTTACAATACCAAAGCCTGGTCAAAATACTGCTCTTGCTATCAGCTACAGGCCCATAAGCTTGCTACCTATGCTATCAAAAGTCTTGGAACGCATCTTTCTGAAAAGTTCTAACGAATTCTGTGTAGCAAAAAATCTCGTTCGTTATGAGCAATTTGGGTTTTGCCCAGGTAATTGTTGCCAAATTTAGATCTGGAGGCTTGATCTAAACACTCCTCTTAACTGTGTACGATGGTTTTGTCTTCTTGGATGTCCGCAAAGGTTGTGATCAGGTTTGGCACAATAGCCTGATATTCAAGATGATTAGTTGTTGTTTTTCAGAAGAACTGATTAGCTTGATTAATTCCTTCGACAAACCGGATTTTGCTGATTCTTCTATTTACTTCCTTCCCATTTGCTCAATACAGCACGGAGCTAAAAGAGTGCTTCCTCAAGTCTTTCTACTCTTTCTCAATAGTCTGCTAACTCTCCATTATCTTCAGTTCATGATCATTTTTAAAGATTTTCAAGAAATTGTTAAGTACTAAGAATTCTCTTTTCTACGAAAAGCCTGAATAACAAGAATTCTATATTGCACAAACTTTGCCTTGCATTGTTAGTCATGAGATATTTCTCAATAATATGCACTACCATTACCATGAATATCGATTTTTTATCGATAATTATTATTTTTTCGAAATCTGAGGTAGACAGTTACCTTCCTCATGCCTTGAAGGTCAAGTATGCAAAATTTCATCATGATCAAATTAAACTGTAGATTTGTATAAGAAGCAAACAAACCCACAAACAAACCCACCCACAAACCCACAAACATCCTTCTTTATATATGTAGAAGGCGTTGCCTGGGATAATTACATTGTAGGTAAACAGAACAATCTCAAAAGATTAAATTAAATTTTGAAATATGTTAAAAATAAAGACATGAAAAAGTGTAGAATTAATACAGTAAAAATTCTTAATGAAAATTCGAAAAAAATTTTTAAAGGCTCACAATGGCTGGACCTCTCCAAGGATGCCACTACAAGTCTAAATAATTTCTTACTCACTGTCACGACTAAACTTATGCCGGGCTAAGGTCGTTGAACCTCGCCCACCCTCGCCCACCCAGAGATCGGCATAAATCAAGTACAGAGAAGGGAGGAAGCGTATTGATTAATAATAATACATTTAATAAAGACAGACATTCATACAAATGAATTGATATAAATATGAATGATGCCTAATGGAAAGTACAAGCGTCTTCTGGCCTCAGTGAGGCAGCACAAGCAAATTGGGTTGATTTTGAGGGCCTCCAAACGCATTTGATCCAGGAGCTTGTCCTTCGATTATGGTCTTGATGCCAGTTGGCCCTCGTCACCGCTACTAAGGCTGGGTTTGGTTTGGCAGTTGGGGTACCTTGGCTAAGTAGAAAGAAACAAGATCCAATATTAACAAAAGCTTAGGAAAGTTCTTATAGCCTACTTAATTATTAGCAGAGTACACGTTTCAGACAGAGTGATTTCCAGCTTTAAATCCCGATGTCTATCAAGAAGGAAATTATGAAGAGGCACAATAACAAACAGAGATCTTATCAAAATGCTTGCCCAGCGCACCATTGAAGCAACCAAAGCGCGACTCGCAGCGAGAGCTCTCCGCGTGGTCGCGACTTGCTGAAGCTGGTCCTTCGACTGATGTCGCTGGGCGTGGTCCCAGCCTGTTGGAGAGGAATGGCGATTCGTCTCCGGGTTTCTCTTCTGAATCCGTTTCCTCCTCGACGTCGAGGGAAGACTGTGCTATGTGGTCACCGTAGTTGAGCTTGGGGGCCTGGCTCGACTCTCCAGTGGGAATATCCTCTTGGAGGTTCTGCTGGGCCGTAGCTTCTCCTCGCAATATAGCTTGATTGCGTAGGCTGGTGCTTCCTGTGCCCTCTGAGCGAATCCGTTGGGTAGTCCGACTGCTCGCCTTAACCATCTCGTTATTGACGATGTGAGTATTAGCATTCAATAAGAGTTCATTAGCAGTATAATTAAGATTAGAACTGGCCTGAGTTGGAGAACACCTCGGCGTCTTTCTGCTTGGCTCTTTCCTTCGTGTGTAACGGGGTCGTATTTTGGCAGTCTCTCATGAGGGCGTCTTAGGAGCCGATTTGCCTGGCGTGGGGCCGTATCCGCCTTTTAATGTCCGTCAGGGCTGAGATGATGCAATCAATTCTTGCTCACCTCTACTTCTGCAACGATCGCATGCCTGGCTCGGTCCTGGGGATCTCTCTCGATTCCTATCGTGAAAACTACGTCCTCGCGTCAGCTTCTTCCTTAAGCTAAGGCTTGGAGGTTCGAGGGGCCTCATACGCTTCCCTATCCACGATAATGAAGCTGAGTGGTGGGAATGTCGGTGATTCCTCCGGAATCGTACCACTGGGTCCCATTCATCAAGTCAGTGGGAGACTGTCTGGCTAGTGGCTGTTGAGGCTGAGGCTGATGGTGTTGCTACAGCAGACGCCTAATCATGAGGTCTTAAAATCTAGGCGTCCAGGCGCACATGCTGTAAGTGGCAGGCAGTCCATACGGGGCTGCGTGACTTATCCCAACGCCTTAAAAACGAGGCCCGTTCACATCTGAAGAGGTATCAGAAGGCCATCGGAAAGGTGAAAAGGAAGGTCTGGTCTCCTCAGATAACCTCACATAAACACTTAGATGATGTGTAGCGTTTTTTAAACGTAAACAGACCTAGCCATGGCCATTCAAGGAGCAGAAAGGATCGAAGTTGATCGGCCACTTTCCTCCATATGGTCGAGAGTGATGGAGGCTGACCCTGCGATCGACTCCAATGGGCCAGCCAAAGTTCTTTATTGATGAAGGCGATCGCAATAGCTAGGTCCGTTTTAAATACCTCGCCAGTGGAATCGTTTAAGAGGAAGCGTATAGACTGATACGAAAATTGTACCAGCCCGTAATGCTGCTTCAAACGCTCCCAGTTCGCCTTCGCAAGTGGGCACTCGTAAAATATCTGGCTGACAGTCTCGGCTATGCCGCAGTATACACATCCAGCAGACCCGATCACCCTCCACTGGTGGAGACGTTTGAGGGAGTAAAATCCGTGATGCAACAGACGCCATTGGTAATTAAACAAAGTTCTATCAAAAGCAAAGGATTTTAATAGCTTTAGGATTGATCAGGGTAGAGTCCTAAGATGTCAGTGACCTCCCCTGGGTTGGACTGCTGAAAAAACCATGCAAGACGAAGATGCCCCAATTCTTGTGGATCAATGCGACGTAGCATGGAAAGAAAAGTCACAATATCGGTCGTAAAAGTCACATAGAGTTTTGGTTGATGAAAATTCATTGTCACTGGCAACAGGGGTGGTAATGGTAGCCTATTCACCTTGAAAAAGAACCGTGGATGAGTAAACACAAAGTTTGCCCACATGGGAGGCGGGAAAAGGATACCCTAATCAACACAGCCAATCTGGCTGCATTAAGATAGAGCTTGATGTCCGGTAAACCTAATCCTCCTCTCTCATATGGAGCGAACAGGTACGTTGCACGACGTGGATGACGCCTTTGCGTAGAAGTTCCCCACATGCAGTTCACAATCGCACTACATAGTCTCCTAAGGTTTTGGAACGAAGGCAAGGCGAATAAGCATTTAGATGTTAATACTGGAAGGACATGCGTTTTTATGAACCTCACCTTGACAAACATTGAAGTTGGGAAACGAAGGTTTCTGTCAAGGCGCGTATTGCACTTCTCAACCAATTGTTGCCAGTGCATAGAGTCCATAGTCGGTAGAAAAGACAAAAAGTATCCTAACACAGTGATTCTGTTGCACCATGTTATCGGGAAAGATTTGAGATAGTCCACAGTCCATTTCCCGATAGCAATACCTTTAGACATGACGAGGTTGATGGAACTCCCCGTCGAAGTACTAAAGCGGTCAAAGGTCTTTTTATAGATGCTCAAGGAATACGGATCGGACGCAAATAGCACTACGTCGTCTGCATAAGCCAAAGTCCTGATGTTTATGGATGCAGCTGGCAGATCGTATCCTAGAACATCTTGGTGGCGATTTCAGTATTGCAATAATGGTTCCAAATAAAAGATGTATAGCAGGGGGGAAAGAGGACACCCCTGCCTGACACCCTTACACAGATTGAAGGTAGCAGATATGGAACCATTAATCGCCACACATGATGCGGCCAAAACATAGAGTGATGAAATGATCGTGGCAAAAGTCCGAAGACGAAGGTGTCGAAATACGTCAAAGAGAAACACATGGTTCACTTTGTCAAAAGCCTTTTCCTGGTCAAGGCTTAAAACGGCAAGACATTGCTGACGAGCACACGCTTCTTCCATCACACACCGAATCGTAATTAGATTATCGGACATCCTGCGAGATGGAATAGAGCAGGATTGTCCGGGGTTGATAAAATCTTCGGCGAAAACTTTCAGTCTTTGTTGAAACACACCAGTGAAGACCTTGTAATCGGGGTTGAGAAGGGTTATTGGCCTCAACTGGGTAACCAATTCTGGATTCGGCACTTTGGGGAGTAGGATGATTTTCCCCATGATGAAGTCCGGTGTGATGGAAGATGGGTCTTCGATGATCGAATTAAACACTTGCGCCAGAAAAGGCCCAAGAAGATTCCATGTCACGTTGTAGAACGAGTATGGTATGCCGTCCATACCTGGGATGGACTGGTAACGGCCGTCCGCTGACAGGAACTTCTTGACTTCGTCTTCACCTGACGAATCTTCCTCTCGAACTCCTCCTTCGGGGTGGATTGAATTGAATTGAATTGAATTGAATTTAAAAAGGGGTGGTTACCAAGAAACCAAGCACCGCGACCTCAGGTCTATTGTACTATCCCCCAAAACCTTTATTAATCTTGTCTCACAAGTAGACCAGATGCATCTGCAAATCTTAAGATCTGCCTAGCAGTAACATTTTGAATTTCTGCCGGTTGGAGTATAAAACCCCCTAAATGTTTAAATCTAAGAAATGATAGATTTGAACAGCTACAGAGAACATGAATTGAGCTCTCCTCTGCTTCATGACACTTCCTGCATGTAGAATCAGTTGCAACTCCGATTAAGGTCATATGTCTATTAAGATGACAGTGACCTGTAAGGAGTTCAACAACTTTTTTAATTTCAGTTCTTTTGAGTTTTAACAGCTCACCTTTCCTAGAAACAGGATATTTTGGATTGAGTGCCTTGGCCTGTCTTTGGCCATACTCCTTAATCCATAAATCATAATGCTGTCTATCCATGCAATTTTGGATAGTCAGCTTAATGAGACTTTGGGACAGTCCCAAAGATGGTTCAGGACCTACAAATGGAGTCATAGGACCATCCTTGGTAAGACAATCAGCAATTTCATTGCCTTCGTAGCCACTGTGAGAAGGAATCCAACACAGTTTTACCTTGTTGTTTATTGCTAGATCACAAAGGGTACAATGGCACTCCCAGACAAGCTTAGATTTGTAACATACACTGTCAAGTGCATGCAACGCAGCCTGGCTATCAGAACATACTAATATTTTCTTTCTTCGAAGCTTCTGAATGTTCAGCTCTATTCCACAGGCAATAATTGCAAAAATTTCTGCCTGAAAGACTGTAGAGTATTTGCCAAGGGGGAAACTCCATCTGATTTTCCTCCCAGGACAACATATACCTGCGCCTATTCCAGACGCCGTTTTGGATCCATCCGTAAACCATATTTCATGATCCCTAAATGACAAAAGCGTCTTTGTGTTCCATTCCTCCCTAGTTGGAATGGAGACAACATATTGCTTATCGAAATCATATTTCGGAAGCATTCTATCGACAGCCATATGAAAAATCGGATGTCGTAACACCCCCTTTTTTAGTTTATCATATACTGTATTATCTAAACATCTATGCCGGTGGTCAGGGCTGCATAATCGATAAATTGTCATTGCAGCCACTGCTTCAACAAGCAAGTGAATAGGTTTCAGGTCCAAGAGAAGTTCTAAAGCACTAGTCGGAGTTGTTCTCATTGCACCTGTAATAGTAAGACATGCCATTCTTTGAACTTTAGCTAGTTCTTTCCTGACTGTCTTTAATTGTGTTCTACGCCACCATGCAACAGAGCCATAAGTCATCATTGGACATATAACACTAGTATATACCCAATGAATAAGTTTAGGGCTCAGCCCCCATGATTTGCCAACGACTCTTCTACAAGTCCAGAAGATCATTTTAGCACGTAATAAACCATATTCCAGGTGTTTTCTCCATGAAATCTTGCTATCAAGGAAGACACCGAGATATTTGACCTCAGAAGTATAAGTTAACTTTTTACCAAAGAAATTAATACTTCTAAAATTTAAATTCTTTTTTCTAGAAAAAGGAACAATAGCAGTTTTGTCTGGATTAACAGACAGACCTACCTCTTTACACCATTTCTCTACCTTCTTGAGAATTCCTTCAAGAATGTCCGAGACAGTGTTAATAAATTTTCCTCTTGCAATGATTGCAATGTCATCAGCATATCCAAGGCAGTCTACTCCATCTTTCTCCAGCTCACATAATAGTTCGTCGAAGACGAGGCACCACAACAAGGGTGAAAGAACTCCACCCTGTAGGCACCCCTTCGCCACCCGAACCATACATGAGTCACCAAGATGTTTAGCCTCTACTTTCCTGGTTGTAAGCAGCTCAGTTATCCATTTGATAATAATTCTATCAACTCCCCGCTTCTCAAGAGCCCTGATAATAGTATGAGTGGATACTTTATCAAAGGCTCCTTCGATATCTAGAAAGGCTACTAATGAAGTTTCCGTCATTGTTAGTGTTTTCTCAACAAGAAGTACCAACTCGAAAATTGCCGCTTCAGTTGATTTACCTTGCTGGTAAGCAAATTGATGTCCTGAGAGGGGTTTTGTTATCAAAACCTCCTCCCTAAGATATCTGTCTACCAGTTTTTCCATTGTTTTAAGAAAAAAAGAGGTGAGGCTAATAGGTCTAAAAGATTTAGCCTCAAAATAAGTCGATTTTCCAGGCTTGGGGATAAAAACAACTTTTGTTTGTCTCCAAGCCTCTGGAATATACCCCTGCACCAAACATACTCTGTAGATTCTACACAGTATGGGTGCCAAAATATCAATTCCTTTCTGCAACAGAATAGGAGTTACCTCATCCTTCCCAGGAGACTTAATTGGTTCGAATGAATTAATTGCCCATTTAATTTTATTATATGTGACAATCTTTTTGGAAACATCCCATTCCCATTTACTCTTGGTTTTAAATCTACCAATAGAAATGGATGTCTCCAAGTCGATGACCTGCACTGAACCATGGAAGTGTACTCTAAGCATTTCTGCTAATGTTTCTTCGCCTGATTCTGTGAATTTGCCATCATTCCTCTTAACAGAAGTTAATTGATTTACACTATCCTTGGACAATATCCTCATTACCTTTGTGGTAGTGGATAAGTCCCTTAAATTTTCACAAAATTTATTCCAGGAATCTATCTTAGCCTTCCTAATTGCCATGAGATATCTGGTGAGGGTTTCTTTATAAAGAGACCACTCACCAGTTTTCTTGGCCTTATTGAAGTGCTTTCTGCTACTTCTGCGAAGAAAACTAAGCTCATTATTCCACCAAGAAACCTGTCTTGGTAGGCTAGTTTTCCTCACCTTACAATTTTTGTGGTAAGACTGGATGATAGCACGTTGCAACTGGGTAACAGCTAGTTCCAAGTCAACCATTGAAGACATTTTATTATACATACCTTCCGTTACGATCCTAAGGTCTTTAAGGTATGAATCCCAGTCAGTGTTTCTGGGATTCCGCCTCCTTTCCATCCTATTTAAAAGCCTGATGCCTGCAATAGAGAAGCAAATATATCTATGATCAGATAGAGATTCCTCATCCATGACAAGCCAATCTTCTATATATATAAAGAAGGATGTTTGTGGGTCTGTGGGTCTGTCTGTGGGTCTGTACGTTTTTTATACAAATCTACAGTTTTATTCCGATCTTGATAAAATTTCGCATACATGATCTTCAAAGCATGAGGAAGGTCACTGTCTACATCAGATTTCGGAAAAATAATATATATCGATAAAAAATCGATATTCATGGTTATGGCAAGGCATATTAATGAGAAATATCTCATGACCAACAATGCAAGGCAAAGTTGGCACAACAATAGGTATCAACAATGGTATCAGCACGCAATTCACAAACACACTGCATGAACCAACAATATATATCTCATGACCAACAATTCAAGGCAAAGTTTGTGCAACAATAGGCCCATTAAGTTCGCATCAACAATGGTATCAACGCGCAATTCACTAATAACAATGAGCACAGAATGATGATGTAATGTTAAAGCAATCTTTCCAAGAATTATAATACTGAACATAAAATGATGATGCAATCTGGATAAGTTTCAATTTGTAACAATGCATAGAATTCCTGTTATTCAGGCTTTTCTTAGAAAAGAGAGTTCTTAGTACTTAACAATTTAAAATAGCAGTGGCATCCTTGGAGGTCCAGCCATTGTGAGCCTTTAAAAAGTTTTTTTTAGAATTTTCATTAAGAATTTTTACTGTATTAATTCTAAGCATTTTCATGTGTTTATTTTTAAGATATTGCAAAATTTAATTTAATTTTTTGAGATTGTTCTGTTTACATCCAAGTGTAATTATCCCGGTCAACGCCGGGTACCTTTGCAAGTTACTGATAAAATCAGTGGTATTGCTAAGACAAAGGGTGAGGTCAATAACCTCCTTTCTATTGCAAGTCACAAAAGTAGGTTCATTACCTTTATTTATGATTTGCAAGTTCTTTTGAAGGATGAATTCCAATAATTCATCTCCTCTTTGATTGCAATCACTGCTTCCCCAAACAACGTGGTGTGCATTGGCATCACAGCCAATAATAAGCTTGTGATTGAATATTAAACATTGTTCAATGGTTTCTTCAACTTTCCTCGATGGAACACTACAGTCATCATAAGGAAAGTATGAAGACATTATGAGAATGTCAGTTTTATTCTCACCAAACATGGTCAACTTAATTACAGCATTATCACTATCAGAATTACTGACCATGAACATAGCAAGCAGATCCTTTCTAACTTAGATGCATGCCCTAGGTCTGTTGGAGCTTTTATCAAAAAAGATATTCCCACATCTTTTTGGTAGTCCAACAACCCTTCCATCCCTTATCCAAGGCTCCTGGATTATTGCCAGATCAACATCACCACAGGCCATCTTGTTGTAAAGCAACGCAGAGGCCGATCGACTGTGGTGAAGGTTTATCTAGATAATCCTAAGCACAGTCACAGTATCAGACAGAGGAAAATTAAGTCCTCTTACCTCCGCTGGGACTGGTAAAAGTGCCTAAAAGCCTTTCCTCATCAGTAGATTCAACCTCAACATCTTCAAGGTTCATTGGAGATATGGGTTGAAGTGTATTTTCTGAGGCTGTATCTACAAAGTCAAGTGCACCTAATTCACTTGCAATGTCGGATAGGTTATCCCAATTACCAACAGATATTTTAGAGTAAACTTTAGTTGGACTTACCTGTGTCTGAGTGGTTGCTTTCAGGTTAGCATCCTTCTCAGTTTCAGAACCAGGTCTTTTCTTTGGATCGGTCAGGATCTTGAAGATACCTTGATCGATGGCAGGATTGGCAACAAAGTTGGCCTTCTTGATGGCTTCTAAGGAACTCTCATAGACCTCGAAGATCTACCTAGTTGAATGAGGTTCAACCAGTCTATTGACGGTTCAGTTCGGGGTTGAAACGATTCATCCTCTGAAGTAGAACATTTGCATCTTTACTGATGTTATCCTTTGTATTAAAGGCAACCTTAACAGGCTTAGGAAGCTCACTCGCCTTAATCACTTTAAGGCAAGAGAGTTCATTCCTCAAGACTTTGTCATTGTTGTCAAAAGAGCTAGTCAACCAGGCTGTTGTCTCCTCATCTTCACAGACGACCAACAACACGCCGGCTAACAGACTCTGTTGATTAATTCTTGGTAAATAGTTACCCTCAGGAATAGCATCTATTCTGTCGAGGATCTCCATTTGAATAAGAGAAAACTCGCCAGCAGATAACTTCTCTGCAGGGAATGACCTTTTAATAATGGCCATTTTAATGCTGCTAACAGCCTGTTTGTAGGATTTTCCTTGATCCTCCTTCAATCTCTTACTAGCTACAACACTAGCTGGAGAGGGAGTAGAATCCACAGGTCTATCCCTCTTCTGTCCTGAAGGAACTGAACCAGAGAACTCTTCAGCTGATTGTTCACCAGCTTTCAGAGATCCTAGTTTCTTTGTTTTCCTTCGATTACGCCTTTGCGATCTAGTGAGTGTTGGCGTCTTGGTCCCCGCCACTCCGGAAGCGGCGGTAGCAATGCCACCTTCCGCGGGAACCTTGACATCAACTCCTCCTTTAAGATTTGATCGGTTATCACCCGAAGGTAAACCAGATCCTGTTTTGGGTGCTTTCGCAATTTCGGTATCCATACAATACCGGAGAACCAGGGGAAATATATAGTCCACGTCAGGCTACCCCCCTCTCCTGATGCAAGGCTAAATACATTGAGGTTTCGCCAGGTTCCTCAATGGGATCGTTCGTGACACACATTTTTATACACGCTGTGCCACCCAGACCTCAGCACGATGCCTTACACCTTATCTTGCGTGTTCCCTCCTCCTTTCTCAATCGGGTTTGGGACCGACTACGGCGGAGTTTTCGGGGTGGATACTTGGAGGAGGCGGAAGATCTCTTGTAACATGAGGAGATGACGACATCGACGACGAGCAGCATCTAACCCAATCTTCCAAAAGAACCGTTTGATTTTGGTTTTCAGTTCTAACCACGAAGCAAGCATAGGAGGCACATTACGAAGGTGTTTTTTGACGAACTGAGCGAACATTCCCTTGTATTCCTCTTCGTCGAGGAGAGAAACATTCAGAAACCAATTGCGATGGACTTCATAGCCTGTAGATGATGCTGGAAATGGAGGATTCCTTGACCACATAATGGCACTGCGGTCGGAGAATGAACAAGGAATTACCTCCATTTTACCCGGCGAACCAGCAAATGCATTGTCAACGAGAAAAAAGGTCTAATCTTGATGTAGTGGACCCTTGATGGAAAGTGGACCCAAGCTGACTGCTTGGATGGCGTGTCCATAGGTCGAACAATGCATTTTGCTGGCGCGAACTATACACATGACCAGATGTTGTAGTCGTCTGGATGGCAGTTCAAATCTACAGCAATCACCACAGGCAACGATGAACACAAAAAGTTATTTAAGTCACTGAAAAACGATGGTTTCTCTGCTGTTCTACACGGTGGATATACATTAAGCAATCGGAAATTGACACCAGATGTTGAAATGTCCAAAGAGATTACCCTGCACTCGCAGTCATACACACAGTTCGATACCAAAATGGAGGGGTTGAAGATGATGGAGGCAACCACTTTCCCATTTGGTGACGAAGAGTTGATAAAGAATTGTCCGTTGGTGTATTGACTGCGAAGGCCCGGAAGGTCATAGCACTGTTGCGAAGTGGCGAGTTTTACTTCTTGAAGTAAGAAGATGTCCTTGCCTGTACAGGGCAATGAACGATGACAACACTGATTGCTTAAAAGAGGAACCAATACAACGCACGTTCAAGGAAACGTCCTTCATTGAGGATGTTTAATGGCGCACCTACTGACCTGTATCCGGTTGAGACGGGCTTCCCAGATGATACGGGAGGCTCCGTCGATCTCCTCATCGAAGATCGCAGACGACCTGATGAAGAAGAAGGGCTGCGCTGGTGGCCCGCGTGGCTGCCTCTCTCGGAGGAAAAAGTGGCTCGTCTCTCGTCCCTGTTTCCACGACCCCATCTGGATTTTTTCTTGCGGGGACTCCTCGTCCTCACAAGAAGATCCTACTGTTTCTTCGCTGATGGAAGCGAGGTCCCAGCAGAAGATGTCATCCTGGAAGGTGACGAAGTATTATTAGTCTGCGCAGGCTATGATGTTGTTGACTGTGCTGGTGGATGAAGAGCTGGAGACTCCTCCACTGAGAAGGCGGATTCTGCTCCTATTGAAGCATCTACGTCATCAACTCCAGAAGCTTCGTCTTCACCCATCATCACATCCAGAGATGACTGAAGAAGAGGTGTTATCTCCTGGAGCTTGGAAGAAGGTGACGATGGCCGCTCCCTCCTGGACTGCGAAGATGTAGTTGGAGTCGAAGATGTTTGAGGCGGTGGTGGCATCTTCTCCTTCTGCTCCTGGGGAAGAGTCGGAAGAGCCGGTGAAACTTGGCTCTTCTGCGATGGTGATCCAGGCGACGAAGCTCTGGTTGGCCCTGAGGACTTGGCCAGTGATGACATCATGCCTTGCTGCTGGGACGACATTCCTTTAGGCAAAGCTGGAACATCTGCTGGCGCTGCAAACACCCTCTCCGGGCACTGGTGGTACTTGCTTACAATGTGATTACAGGCATCGCATTTCTTTAAGAGAGGGCAGTCTTTTCTGATGTGCGACGTTTTCTTGCAGTACCAGCAGCACTGCCTTTGACCCTTGTAAGACACGTGAACTTACCGTGCATTACAAGGTTCTCTGGCATGTCCCTCTGAAGGTTCATG
Source organism: Rhysida immarginata (assembly GCA_023313115.1). NCBI lineage: Eukaryota > Metazoa > Arthropoda > Chilopoda > Scolopendromorpha > Scolopendridae > Rhysida > Rhysida immarginata. The sequence continues at coordinate 18,282 of JAHWFO010009686.1, read as the reverse complement.
TCCATTATGATATCACCAGTTTTCTGCGGGGGAGAATCTGGATGCGTTGTGTAGGCTAGTTTCTTCACCTGACCATAGTCGGACATGTAACGCTTCAGGTAATCTTCTTCCATCAATGGCGAGGCACCCCGGATACAGCTGGGCAGATATCCGGGCTCAGCATAGACCAGGCGGACAGTGGTTTGCCATACCTTGACGTAATCCGCACTGTCTGCTATGTTTCGCTGTCGGCAGAGCATCCTCCATTCGTTTGGAGAAAGTCTCTGCACAACAGAAACAGCAGGATCGCCAGACAGCAACACGGGCAGGATGCCGGTCTTAAAATAGAGTTCTGTCATAAACATGCCGACGGCTATTCGTCCGTCGGCAACCATCTACACCATGTTCTCCATGGCTTAAAGAAGGAAAGTTCGGAGGAGGGGGAGAAACCTCCCTGGGGGGTTACCGGGGGGAGGGCCACTCAAAGTCACAAAGTCACTCACGCACGCGTTGTTTGATTTTTTTCTACGTTAGAAATTACTAATTCCAAATCACTTACTCACACACACAGACGAAGGTACTCTGGTTTAGCATCTTGTGGTTTCTTCGTCGGGCTGGCTCAAGACTCTCTCTCTCATGGTTTCCTGCCTCTCCATTTAATTTGCCTTCTCGATGCCATTAATTTGCATTACTTCATCCTGGGCGAATGGGAGGCCGCCAGCTTTTCTCTCGAACAGTGACGTTCCTCATGCTGTGAAGGTCATGTATGCAAAATTTCCTCAACATCGGAATAAGATTGTAGATTTGTATTCAATACACACAAACACACAAAGAAACATCCTTCTTTATATACTAGCAGAGGACCCGGCGTTGCCCGGGATATTTGCACTTGATGTTGTTGCAATTTCCTTTCTTCTTTCGATGTATTGAGGCAAAAATTGCCCATTCATCACTTTGTGTAGTCTAGTGGTCGCCGATTCCTCAATTTACTTGCTTACCATTTGCTCAATACAGCACGGAGCTAAAGGAGTGCTTCCTCTATCGTCTTTCACTCTTTCTCAGTAGTCTGCTAACTCATTATCTCCAGTTACCGATCATTTTTAAAGGTTTTGAAGAATGTGTTAAGTATTAAGAATTGGTAAAACAGGCATTCTATGCATTGAATTCTATATTGCACAAACTTTGCCTTGCATTATTGGTCTTGAGACATATATTGTTGATCCTTGCATAGTGTAGGAGCATTGCGTGTTAATACCATTATTTGATACCTATTGGTGCACAAACTTTAATTTGCATTGTTGGTCATGAGATATATATTTTTGGTCAGTGCACAATGTTTGTGAATTGCGTATTGATACCATTGATGATACCTATTGTTGCAATAACTTTCTCTTGCATTATTGGTTGCAATTTTCTTTCTTCTTTCGATATCTTGAAGCAAAAATTGGCCATTCATCACTTTGTGTAGTCTAGCAGTCGCCGATTCTTCTATGTATTTGCTTACCATTTGCTCAATACAGCACGGAGGTAAAGGTGTGCTTCCTCTATCATCTTTCACTCTTTTTCAGTAGTTTGCTAACTCATTATCTCCAGTTACTGATCGTTTTCAAAGACTTTCAAGAAATTGGTCAGTAACAAGAATTCTCTTTTCCATGAAAAGCCTGAATAACAGGAATTCTATGCATTGAAATCTAAATGGCACAAACTTTGCCTTGCATTTTTGGTCATGAGACATATATTGTTGATCCTTGCATGGTGTTGGTGCATGGCGTGTACACACCATTGTTGATACCTATTGTTGCACAAACTTCTATTTGCTTTGTTGGTCATGAAATATATATTGTTGGTCCGTGCAGAGTGTTTGTGAATTGCGTGTTGATAACTTTGTTGATTCTTATTGTTGCAAAACTTTGTCTTGCATTGTTAGTCATGAGATATTTCTCATTAATGTGCCCTACCACAACCATGAATATCGATTTTTTTATCAATTATTATTATTTTTTTGAAATCTGAGGTAGACAGTAACTTTTCTCATGCTTTGAAGGCCATGTATGCGAAATTTTATCACGATCGGAATAAAACTCTACATTTTATAAAAAACAAACAAACAAACAAACAAACCCACAAACAAACAAACATCCTTCTTTATATATATAGAAAGACTAGCAGAGGACCCGGCGTTGCCCGGGATAATTACGCTTGTAGGTAAACAGAAGAACCTCAAAAAGCAAAATTAAACCTCCAAATTGGTTAAATAATAACTGAATCACTACAATGGCCAAGTTTTGTTTCAAGTCATCTAGAGGAAGAAAGGGAATTTCCACAACATCAAGCAGAATATCTAAATTAAGATTACGTGACTGAGTTATTATTTAAACTGGCAGTGGCATATATCGAGAGGCAATATGGTGGCAATATGGTGGCAATATTTATACACCAAAATTGCATATATAACCTAACCTAATTTTCATTATGAATTTTTCTGTATTTATTCTAAGCGTTTGGTGCTGTTTATTTTAAGATATTTCAAAATTTAATAAAAAAAACAAAGAGTCCGAGCAACGCCAGTTTATCACCTAGCTTATTTGGTTGCATAGCAGATCCAACCATTTCATAAAAATACATTTTGACTATATTCTGTGTGAATGTGAATAATTTGGAAACTGAGATGCTGATAATGCGATGGTTGAACGTTCTTTTCTAAGAAATATTAATAATGAGCATAAAATGATTATGCCATAACAGGACATAAATATGGCAGCGTCTATTGAGGAGGAAAAAGGGTCATGCGTGTCTCCCTTGAGTTCCATATCAAACTTCAAGACGACTGGCAAAAAAATGTGTCTAGAATGGAAAGAGAAAGAATGAGTATAGATCATAGAAACTCTGCAGCTAAAACAGAAAAAGCTCTACGGGCATTGGAAACATCTGAACAATTGGAAACATCTTACAGTTGTTCAGTCGAAGTTATTGCTATCATATATTTTCATATGAACGCTGGGGAAATTCTGTGGCCATGGAAACCCATGTAGTGATGATGCAATAATATTTTCAAGATGATACAATGATAGAGCATTTGTTTCCAAGAATTATTACTTATGAGCAGGAAATGAGTATAATAGCACCATATGGATGGGGCAGCTTCTCTCGAGATGATATATGTGTCTCCCTTCAGCTGCCTAACAAATGTTCAGACGATTTGTGTGTTTGGAACACTTGAACAGTGTAGAACCTTCCAGGTAGGGTTAGGTATGTAGCTAATAACAACGCATAGATCAACTCGACTCCCCAGATCAAATGGCATACTATATTATGCTCTAAAATAACTGTGCGAAGCATACATGTTAATTCACATCGTCTTAAATGCCACCAAAATAATGAATGAGTATTGGTCAGAGAGTATAAAAAGCTCTCCTGGCGTCAGAAACATCTGAACAAAGGAGCTTCGTCTACAGCAGAAAGTTGCAGAATCATTGAAAACCAATTTGTGTTATTATTTAACTTCTTGATGTTGTTCTGGTTACCAACAAATGTAATTATCTCCGGCAATACAAAGTGCATCTTTTACTCTTCTATATATATAAAGAAAAATGTTAGTGGGTTTGTCTTAGAATTGAAAGTTCTTAGCACTTGACAATAATTTGAAAATCTTTAAAAATGATCAGTAACTGGAGATAATGGACAGTGAACAGACTATTGAGAAAGAGTGGGAAGACGACAGAGGAAGCAGTCCTTTAGCTTCGTGCTGTATTGAGCAAATATTAAGCATGTCAGTAGACGAATCAGCGACTGCTAGACTGCACAAGTGATGAATGGCCAAGTTTTTCTTCAAGACATCGAGAGCAGAGTGGGAATTGGAACAACATCAAGTGTACTTCTAGGGGGCAGCCATAGCCCAGTTTCTCGCCTTGCTCAATGCAATGGTGGAGTTAAGCAACCTTGGGTGCGGCTAATCACAGGTTGGGTGACCACCTGGAAATTTCCACCTCCCTCCCTGCTTCGGAGGGCACGTAAATCCGTCGGTCCCGGCTGCTGCGACCATCATACAGCAGTCGTTAAAATATAGGGATGGTGCAAAACTCCGTCGAAAGATAAGTGCCACATTTTATCGCTCTTCGATAATCTACCCTCTGTACCAGATAGGTTTACTTCAAATGTAAGATTATGTAACTAAGAAATTGTTTAAGCTAGCTTTGGCATACTATTAGAGGTCCATCCATTATGAAAATTAAAAAATTTCATAAGAAAATATTAAAATAATATTCTAAGCGTTTTCATGTGCTTATTTCATGTCACCTAGCTTATTTGGTAGCACAGCATATCCATATATTTCATAAAAATACATTTCATTTGACTTTATTATATGTGAATGTGAATATTTTGGAAACTGAGATGCTGAAAATGTAAGATTAAACGTTCGTTTTTAAGACTTAACATGTTTGGTTTTGATCATAAATCGATATTCATAATGATGACAGGGCATATTAATAAAAAATATCTCATGAACAACAATACAAGGCAAAGTTTGTGCAACAAAACTTATCAACAATAGTATCAACACAATTCACAAACACTCTGCAAGGAAAACAATATATATCTCATCACTAAGAATGCAAGGTAAAGTGTGTGCAATATAGATAAGTTTCAATTTGTAAGAATGCATAGAATTCCTGTTATTCTGGCTTTTCTTAGAAAACAGAGTTATTAGTTCCTAACAATTTCTTGAAAATCTTTAAAAATTATCAGTAACTAAAGATAATGTAGAATAATGTAGATAATGTTAGAAGTCTATTGAGAAACAGTGGAAAGACGACAGAGGAAGCACTCCTTTGGTTCCGTGCTGTATTGAGCAAATGGTAAGCAAGTGAATAGAAGAATCGGCGACTGCTAGGCTACACAAAGTGTAGAATGGCCAAGTTGTGTTTCAAGTCATGGAGAGAAGAAAGGGAATTACAACATCAAGGGGAACATCTAAAGTAAGATTACGTGACTGAGTAATTATTTAGACTAGCAGTGGCATATATCGAGAGGTCCATCCATTGTGAGCATTTAGGAAAAAAAATTCTAATTTTCATTATGAATTTTTCTGTATTTATTCTAAGCGTTTGCTTCAGTTTATTTTAAAGATATTGCAAAATTTAATCAAGCAAACAAAGAGTTCGAACCACGCTAGTTTATCACCTAGCTTATTTGGTGGCATAAAAACATTTCATAAAAATACATTTTGACTATATTCTGTGTGAATGTGAATAATTTGGAAATTGAGATGGTGATAATGCGATATTAATCGTCTTTTAATAAGAACTATTAATAATGAGCATAAAATGATGATGCCAGAATAGGACATAAATATGGCAGCATCTATTGAGGAGGAAAAATATTCACGTGTTTCTCCCTTGAGATCCCTATCAAACTTCCAGACGACTGGCAAAAAACTGTGTCTAGAATGGAAAGAGAAAGAACGAGTATTGGTCATAGAAACTCTGCAGCTAAAACAGAAAAAGCAATACGGGCATTGGAAACATCTGAACAACGAGAGTTTCGAATAGAGCAAGAGGGTATAAGAACTGTTACTTCAAGGGCAAGAAAAACTTGGATCTAAAGTATACAGTGATGTTCCCCGGTGGTGATGATGGATATCATTTTAAGCTGAGGCGGGTCAAGAAGTGTTTAAATAAAGTCCCAATATATATCACCTAGAATTCCTGTTTTTCGGATTTTTTTAAGAATGGATAGTACTTTCGCTGTGTGTTTTTTTGAATGAGTTATTAATTAACCAATTTGGACTTTTAATTTAACTTCTTGAGATTGTTCTGTGTACCTGTAAGTGTAATTTTCCCGGTCCTCTGCTAGTTTATATACTTAAAGAAGGATGTTTGTTTCAGGATTTGTGGTTTTGTTTGTTTTATATACAAATCTACAATTTTATTCCGATCTTGATAAAATTTTGCATACTTGACCTTCAAAGTATGAGGAAGGTCCATGTCTACCTCAGATTTCGAAAAAAAATAATTATTGATAAAAAAAATCGATATTCATGGTTATGGCAAGGCATATACATGAGAAATATCTCATGACCAACAATGCAAGGCAAAGTTTGTGCAACAATAGTTGTAAACAATGGTATAAACATGCAATTCTCAAACACTCTGCACGGACCAACAATATATATTTCTTGAGTATCAATGCAAAAAAAAGTTTGTGCAACAATAGGTATCAACAATGGCATCAACACGCATATCACCAACATTATGCAGGGGTCAACAATATATATCTCATGTCCAGAAATGCAAGGCAAAGATTTTGTAATATTGATAAGGTTCAATTTGTAACAATGCACGATAAGGATGGGATAGGCTCTCTCGAGATGATATATGTGTCTCCTAACATATGTTCAGACGATTTGTGTGCTTGGAACACTTGAACAGTGTAGAACCTTCCAGGTAGGGTTAGGTATTGAATTACCCTTTCATGATTGAATTACTAAAAAATCGAATAGCATTTTTTCTTTCTGCATTAGTAAACAAAGGAACACGGAAAAAGTAGAAAAAATATTTACTTATATTTTTTAGCATAAAATATAAATTTTGCATAAACTTATTGCCCCCTATAGTGGTAATTATGCATCTGTGGACTTTAATCCAATAGAAGGAAAAAAATTCTGACTAGTCTATTGAATCTTATGTTTTGTGAAAAATCTCAAAACCGAGTTTCTTCTAAAAAGCAGAAAATATTAGCTGTCCTCTGTAGTGGCCAGGATGCATGAAAGGGTTAGCTAATAACAAGGCATAGATCAACTCGACTCCGGAGATCAAAAGGCATACTATATTATGTTCTAAAGTCACTGTTCGAAGGATACATGGTAATTCACATCGTCCCAAATGCCACCAAAATAATGAATGAGTATTGGTCAGAGAAGACAAAAAGCTCTCCAGGCGTCAGAAATATCTGAACAAAGGAGCTTCGTCTACGGCAGGAAATTGCAAAATTACAGAAAACTAAATTGTGTTATCAGTTAACTTCTTGACGTTGTTCTGGTCACCAACAAATGTAATTATTCCGGGTATAACCAGGTGCATCTTCTCCTCGTCTATATATATATAAAGAAAAATGCTTTTGGGTTTGTATTAGTATTGAAAGTTCTTAGCACTAAAATCTTTAAAAATGATCAGCAACTTGGAGATAATGGACAGTGAACAGACTATTGAGATAGAGTGGAAAGACGACAGAGGAAGCATTCCTTTAGCTTCCTGCTGTATTGAGCAAATAGTAGGCATATCATTAGAAGAATTGGCGACTGCTAGACTGCACAAAGTGATAAATGGCCAAGTTTTGCTTCAAGACTTCGAGAGAAGTGTGGGAATTGCACAACATCAAGTGTACTTCTAGGGGACAGCCATAGCCCAGTTTTCTCGCCTTGCTCAATGCAATGGTGGAGTTAAACAACCTTGGGCGCGGCTGATCACAGGTTGGGTGAACACCTGGATATTTCCATCTCACTCCGTGCTTCGGAGGGCACGTAAAGCCGTCGGTTCCGGCTGCTGCGACCATCATACAGCAGTCGTTAAAATATTGGGATGGCGCAAAACTCCCGCGGAGCGATAATCTACCCTCCGTACCAGATATGTGTACCTCTAAAGTAAGATTATGTAACTAAGAAGTTCTTTGTGAACATTAATTTTTTTTTTGAAATTTCATAAAGAAATTTTAATATAAAATTCTGAGCGTTTTCATGTCACCTAGCTTATTTGGTAGCACAGCATATCGAAACATTTCTGAAAATTACATTTCATTTGACTTTATTCTATGTGAATGTGAATATTTTGAAAACTGAGATGCTGATAATGCGATGATTGAACGTTCGTTTTTTAGAATATTAAAATGAGCATGAAATGATGAAGCAGTGAGAGGACATAAACACGGCAGTATTTATTGAGGAGGCAAGAGTGTCACACGTATCTCCTATAAGCTCCCTAACAGACGTCCAGTCAACAGGCAAAAATTTGTGTCTGGAAAGGAAAGAGAAAGAACGAGTAGAGAAACTCTTTAGCTAAAACCGAAAAAGCCATACAGGCATTGGAAACATCTGAACAACGGGAGTTTCGAAGAAAGCAATAGAGTATAAGATCTTCTAAATCAAGGGCAATAAAAACTTGGGTCGAAAGTATCCATTGATGTTCCACGATGGTGAAGATGGATATCATTTTAATTTGAGGCAAATCAAAAAGAACTTCAATAAAGGCGCGGTATATCACCTAGAATTCCTGTTTTTCGGATTTTTCTTAGAATAGATCGTCTTTTAGAATGAATATTGTATTGATTGAGTTATTGTTTAACGAATTTGGAGTTATAATTTAACTTCCAGAGATTGCTCTGTTTACCTGGAAGTGTAATTATACCAGGCAACGCCGGGTCTCTGCTAGAAAAAATATAACATTAAGTGGTTGTTATATTAATTTCTATTCTATCAAAGAAACCCCAATCTATTGCAATTCTAATATGCTTCCAGGGTTATTGGATTATTGCTTGGAAGGATTCTCATTCTTATCTATTTGTTTTCTTTTATGATATTAATTGCATGTGGAGTTACTTGGGATTCATCAGCCACGAGTTTTTAGGAATTGCATCTCGACTATGACAGCAGGCATACCTTTTTCACTGGACCTAACAAACTCATAAGGAAATTTTGATATGGAAACCAGTTAGCTAACGTTAACACATCCTGGCTATAAGAAGAAAGAAATTGGATCAGAATATTATTCATTTCATTTGTTCCTTTACATAACAAGTTTATTGATATATACTACATGATCAAAGGAGTTGGGACACCCCTGTGAACACCTGGGGTGTTTCTCCTGGACTGGACTGGGTCCGCTCATCAAGGTAGACGGAAACTTCAATGTTGATGGCTACATAACCATTCTGGATAAAGGGGCACTTCCAGCGCTGTGGGAACACTTCGGTGACGGGCCGTTTCTCTTCCAGCACGACAATGCGCCTTGCCACAAAGCAAGATCCATATCTGACTGGTTCGACGAGATGCTGGTTGAAGAACTGGATTGGCCCGCCCAGAGTCCTGATCTCAACCCAATCGAACATCTTTGGGACGAATTGGAACGAGGTGTGAGGTCCAGGATGGTTCGCCTTACATCTGTCCAGGAACTGACCACGACACTCCACGAAGAATGGAGGTCAATACCTGTGGACACATACCGTAAAGTTGTGGACAGTATGCCCAGTAGGGTGGAGGCAGTTATATCAGCTCGGGGTGGTCCTACACACTACTGATTGAAGCTTTTTCCAGCTTTACGGTAAAGCAACAGGTGTCCCAACTCCTTTAATCATGTAGTGTATAAAACTTTCGTATTTCAATCTCAAAATCTAAAAGTAACTTTTTGACAAAAAGATTAATTACATTAATTGGATTCCTTGTTTGAATTTTATTTATGTTAATTGGCAATAAGAAGAATATTGTTCATTATTGAATTTCAATTGATTAATTTATGTAAGTGCGTAGTATTTTTGTTTTAAAATAAATTAAATTCTCCCAATTTGTCCTCCATACTTGTTAAGTCTTTTTAATGTTTCCACTGGGATTTGTTCATGACATAAGTACTGGAGGAGAGATTATATTTGGCAGCGGCACTTGCAACAAATAATAATGGCCTCTTGCCTAGTCGCTGGTGCTGGCCACCATAGACTTTGTAAAAAAAATTTCTATTGGGGGTCAGTGTTGTGGCAACTAAACAGTAAAGTGCTTAGCTGGTAACACTGGTTAACATAAAGATTTCTGCGACGATAATTGAATTTATTATTACGTGCTTTCCAGTTTAATGACATATCATGTCAGATGACTTCGTCAGAATAAGTACTGGAGGACAGATTAACTTGGAAATGACTATCCTCATTGTTCTTTCATGCTTCGATGAAGGAGCATCTAGTGAACCTCTAGAAGGTCTTGCATACGCGGCATGAAAACAACAAGTAGAGCCAACTCAAAAAGTGACCAAAACGATTCAATTCCCATATTTTTTGAGATCGACTATAGAGGACCCTTAGTCATTTGTGGATTACTTTCAGTAAGTGGCCACCTATAAAGGTATTCCGCGTGCTCAATGTATTCAATTTGCTCCAATGTAGAGGAGCAACCCCTGAATGGATTATATCTATGTCTGTTAGATCGCGCATGATAACCTGGGATGAGTTATACCATAAGGCAGTTTAACGTAACTGTGTTAATTGTAAAATTTCGACATTTTGTTAATGAGCTTGACGATTCTACTGAGTCAGAAAACCTGCATTTTCTATTGGAAGCCATTCCTACAGCAGGTGCGTACCACTATTTACACAGGCAATCAGTCTGTCGCACACATATTTTCATAATCTTGGCCATCAGGACTTCAAGCAACCATCTTGCAATATATATTTACTTTAATGTAACCATTAAATACATTCAGGTCATGTATAACATTATTGCAGATGCTATCATTGGAAAATGAAATTATTAGAAATGGTGTTTCTAGAATCGAGGAGAATTCTAAATTATTCGACGAATTGGTGTCACGAATATTTTTGTAGCGCAGTGGAAAAATCTTAAAAGCTAAAGAAAAAGACAGCAATGTAGTCATATTAAACTTAACAAAGATTTATTGAAATTAGTTAATAAGAAATAGTACGATAATGGAGATTAATAACTAATAGTATCTCTATAGAAATAATTAAGCGCATCCTCTAACATGAGGAGTTACGCTTGCGAGGTAAATTTACCTCGTATAGATAATAGATGCCACTTAGGTCAAAATGGTAAATAAAACCTGCACTCACAAATGTACAGGTTAAAAAAGAGGTACCCAATAAAGGACGGGTTTTAGATGACAAGGAAGCGAATTACGTTCGCTTGAGAGAAGTATTAAACAATGCGCACTTAAGGTGCGGTAAGAGATTAGGGAATATCATACTAACTTGACAAGATAATGTTCCGGATAGTTGACTCTCGAGATTTGTTTACCAGGCAAAGCCGTACGGGGCTCTCTTCCCATCTAGCAGAGACGCTGGTGCGTTTAATGTCAGGGACAGCTAATGCTGGTCTTGCAATAAAATAATTAAAGAGGTATAAGTAGCCGCCTAAGCTTGAACAAAGATAAAGAAGCGGCGCGGGAGAGCTGCGACCGATAATCTTATTAAGAGGGCATATATGAAACATTAGTTTGAGCCAGCTTACCTCTGAGATATGTAGTAGGCACCCAAATCTTCAGCTAAGTATGAAACAATTCCCCACTGGGCGATCAATGTCCACTCTAAAGCCTCTTGGTCCGTGTACTGGTCCATACTGCGATGAGTAGCTCGTAGCCGCTGCGAAGGCAAACCGATAATCCACAGGCTGACGAGGCTGAGGTGTAGGATTGCCGATGAAAAAACTGGAAAAATCCCTCTGATGCTCAGGCTGGTCGTGTAGATTTCACGAGTCGAAGCTGGGCGTCAATTCCAATAAGAGAATCACCTGTCCTTGGAGTAGCGAGATTCACTGAGTCCTCCAGATGAGTCTCTGCTCGCGCTGGCCGCTTGAACGTCTCGCTCCGTCCTGCTGGATTCACAAAAATAGCCACATTTTCATTAGAACACACAGTTTGCTGAGGCGCACTTGTTTGCAACGCACGCACAGGAGAATCCGCAGTTCGAAACTCCGAGTTTCGTCTTTCGAACGTATTGGCCGTGGTCCAAAATAGCACTGCTTCAAGTTCCCACATATAATTATGTGAAACAGTTTCAGTCCTCGGAGCTTGCTGCCTGCGTCTACCTCCGGTGGCTGGCTCGAGCTCTCTCCCCAACTTATAGCTGCGCCTCTCCCATCGTTCCAAATTCGCGCCAACGCGCAATTTTTCTCGCTTCCGCATGATACCGCGCCTTTCGCCTACTTAAATTATTATTCTCATTATTATTGACGCTATTGGCATTTAATGGCGCCTGTGCCCTCGAGCTGAAGGCAGACGCTACTTGATGCGGGGGATTTCGCTTGCGCGCGGCTATGTTCACAACCCTTTGGTATGTCAGTACGTGGTATGGCATAATTATTATCGTGCGTCATCTTATTTGGCTTACGGGAATCTATGCACATATGTAATGTACCTTTTTGACTACAAAAAGTACGGGGGATGCGAACGAGGAGGTAGAAGGCCTAATAAGGTGCTTACCTAATAATTGATTGATGGTCCTTTTTAGCTCCTGTTCCTCATCCTTTGATAGTGGCTACAGTGGTGAATTGAACGGTGTAAACGATTGTTCGGGGGGAATTTCATGCTGTATTCCTGTTCACGGCGGGAGTCCCTCAGGGAGTTCCTCTCGAAAAAGGTCCTGGAACTCGTTCAATAATGGCTGAAAGGAATAATGTGATTCGTTAGCTGCAGTATCTTTATCATCTCTCACTTGGGCGAAAACAGCAAACTCGGGTACCTGCGGTTGTTGCTGCAGTATATGGCATAACTCATTGGAAGTCAACAGGTTGAGTTCTTCTTGTTGCCACTGCGGTGGCCACCCCTTTATCATGTCTGAGATAACCGCACACCTCTTAGTGCCCCAATCACAAAACACATGATTTTGTTCTATCCACCGCATTCCCAAAATAAGTTGATAATTCTGTATAGGTATGTTATTGAAATTTAGCTTAGTCTGATATTTACCACGTTAAGGAGACGTACAGTGCTGCCTTTCGAATGCGAACCGCGCTCCCGGTCGCAAGAGTGGCAACTTTGCTTTGATCTATAATATCGGATAACCTTAAGCCGAGTTGCTGTGCTGTTTTCTCGTCGAGGTAATTCTCGAGGTAATTCTCGATGGTAATTTTTTTTTTTTTTTTTTTTTTCTTTTTTTTTTTTTCAAGATGGCGGCGGGAGCAGATGTACTGACATGAGCTCCTAGAAAATTACATGGAGAGTGAGCAAGCGTTAATAGACTCGACTATTTAAGTGCTTCTAAGATGATTTAAACTGTGAGAGTAACCAATTAAACCTTTATAGATTGAAATCATCAGATTTTAATCGAATCCGTCGACGATTCCATTACCTTGAGGCCTCTCCTTCGACTGCCTATGGACTAGTCCTCCGCCGGTGCATGTTTCAACGTGATACAATTTTTTTTATGTGAGTGAGTAATTTTATTTTGTATTTTTCAAGTTACATTCTTCGTCTTTTTACTCAACATGCCTCGTGAAGGAGCCGGAAAGCCTGCCAAACAGGCATCTAATTATCTCCGCCCTCCTTCAACTGATTCTCCGGCGAAGTCTCTTATCGAAGACACCCTAACTTCCCAAGTTGAGAAGGCGGTGTTGGAGATTTTCAAGAATACGCAATTTGTTGAAAAAATTAGTGCTATCATTGGCGAGATACTAACTCAGAAGATTAATTCAAGGTTAGATGAAATTACGAAAAAGCTGGAAACTCTGTCGCTCCAAATGAGTTCTGTTAGTACTCAATTACAATCTCTCGATCAGAAGTATGTTGTCCTCCAGGACAAGTTCGTATCATTGGAAAATGAAGTTATTAGAAATGGTGTTTCTAGGATCGAGGTGAATTCTAAATCAATCGACGACTTGGAGCAGTACTCTCGCCGCTCCAACGTTAGGATCTTCGGAGTGGCAGAGAAGCCTGCGGAAATTCTTACCACTGTAATTCCGGATCTATTGGCGGACAAATTGGATATTTCTGTTAAACCCGCGGACATTCTCTCTATACATCGGCTAGGTCCACGGTCGTCACCTTCGCCCCGTCCCATCATCATGCAGCTGGCGTCGCCGATGCTGCGTGACTTCATCATTAAGAATCGCAGATACCTGCAAGATACTAAAGTGGTGATTCTGGAGGACTTGACCGCCTCGAGATACAAGTTATTGAAAGCGGCGAAGGCGAGATTTGGTGTGAAGTCGGCTTGGAGTTTTGGCGGTCGAATTTTCGTGAAAGATTCGGTCGGCAAGCCCGTCCGTGTTTCGTCGACGGAAGACTTCAATTCCGTGACTTAAGTAGCTGTGGATTTTTTTCATTCTTTTTATTGTCGCCAATTTACTGTATTATGTATAGCGTATATCTAATTTCTCTCGTTTGAAATTTATTTAAGACAAATGTGAATCCAGTATAATTCAAATATATAGTATAAGCCAAATATTCTGTTGCCAAAGCTAGTATATAATTGCGATGCCATAGGTACTAATAATTTAGTTTTACAATTTTTTTATTATTTGTATTTATGTAATGACTCCTGTATTACTTGTATTCAGTAACGATTGGTTTTTTGACCAATGTAATGTATGATCTTGACCCACGAAGAGTACGAAGTTAATTATCTTCTCTGAAATTAAGACAACTTTTTCGTTGGTATTTTCTGTTAATTTTTTTGTCATAGATGTTTTTGTATGTCCATATGCTGGGTCTAAGTTTTAATTTGCTTGCCTTACTCTCACCTCCATTTTTCCTCAGAGTGATTACTTATACTATTATTCCTATTGTGTTTGATTACTTAGGAATTGTTTTCCTGTAGTTTGTGGATCAGACTGTGTCCTGCTATTTTGGCTCCCAAAGTATTCCAATCCTCGATGATATGCCTTCGTACTCTTTGCCGGTTTCAGCGGAGTCCGTTAAGGCGTATTTTGACATACACAATGTTTCAGGCGCTGTATCTGTCACCCAGCTCTCGCTGTGGTATTTGAATATAAGAAGTATTAATGCTAATCTACCAACAATATTGGTTAATCTTGAAAATATCACTTTGACTCCGGATATATTAGTATTCACTGAAACTTGGTGTCATGATGCCAGTGAGATTCCAGCAATTCCCGGTTTTCAGGTAACATCCATTAATCGTAATAACAAGCGTGGGGGTGGCCTTTGCATTTACCTATCATTTTCCCTTTCCTTTGACGTTATACCTCAGTATACTACGGTAACGGCTGACTACGAAATATTAACAATTACTATTAACAACAAATTTATTCTTATTGCAGTCTATCGTCCTCCGATGGGCCATTTCCAATCACTTTGCACTTTCCTATCTTCTTTATTGATGGATGTTCAAAAAATGAGAAAGGGGGTGATTTTAGTTGGTGATTTTAATATTGATTTTTGTAAACCTACCCCAACTCTTAATTTACTTCTGGACCCTATAACACGTGCAGGCTTGTTGTCTACTTCTTTTTCTTATACCCATTTCTCCTCCCACCATCAAATCTATTCAGCTATTGATGCTTGCTTTACAAATTTGAATAAGATTCGGTTTAGCAATTCAATAGATATTTTAGCAACTGACCATTTTCCGATTCTGACCATCTTCGATATAAATACTCCTAAAGCTAACAAGCCTAAGACCAGACGTAGGCGAGTGATTACTTCTAACCGGATCGCCGTTTTTAATTCGTATCTTATGATGTCCGACTGGGAAGCTATGTTCGCTGGTTGTGATGATACCGACCAGCTTTTTGAGGTTTTTTTGGCCCACTATCGAACTGGGCGCGATAGATATTTGCCACTTGCCTCGCTGTGTAGCAATACTAGCTATGACAAGACTATTCGTCAACCATGGGTCTCTGCGCAGATTTTAATCGATGTTCAAACGAAGAACAAGCTATACCGTAAATTTCGCAAAAATCCTTCCACCGATAGGCTAAATATTTTTAAGAAGTTTTCTAATGGCTTAAAAAAGCAAATAAAAAAAGCGAAATCCGATTACTTCAATGTATTGTTTTCTCAGCTTAAAAACAGCAGAGATAAGTGGCAAGCACTAAAACGTTTAACCCGGGGTTCGTTACCTAGACCATCTCCTTTTAATCACCCGAAGGAGATTACACCATCAACCCTAACGGATTTTCTTTCCACCCTTTTGCTTTCCTCGCCGATTCCCCCCTCTTTAAATACTAGTTATGCTAGTTCTTCGTCTACACCGGTATCAGGTTTTTTCGCTGCCCCCACTACTGTTAATGAAGTCCGTGCTGTAATTTTTCAAATTAAGTCTTCCACTATCTCTGATCCACTTGAGCTCAGATCGGATATCATCATTTCTTTGCGATGCGCGCTTGCCTTTCCTCTTTCGTTGATATTTAATCACTCGCTAATGTCTGGAGCTTACCCCAAGATGCTTAAGTTAGCTCGAGTAACCCCCATCTATAAAAAAGGCGACCCTAAGCAATTTGTTAATTACCGCCCAGTTACCGCGCTTTCCATCTTTGCAAAGAGTCTGAATTCCATATTGTTGTTAACTTCACCTGTAACCGTTGTTTATAACCGTGAACGGCATAACTACTCCACTCGCACACTGAATGATATTTCCTTACCCTTTGCCAAACTAAATTACAGACGTCGATGTATTACCTTTATCGGGGTAAAAAATTGGGCGCAATTACCCCAAGAACTCCGCTCCATAACATCGTATTCGTTGTTTCGCAAAAGGTTAAAAATTTATTGCTTTTTATGTATTAATATACAAGGGAGGGTCGTCTGCCTTTGATCAGCTATCACTGGGGTAGGTAGAGCCTCCCTCCCACGCAACCTGTTGTATGAAGTTTTTGGAGCACAGTTAACTGTCTTTGCATACGCTGCGCCACAATGTTTTTACTTAGTGACGTTTGTATTCTGTATCGTAGGATGTTTATTGAATTTTAGGATGTTAGACACACCTGTTAACTATTAACTAGTTATTATGAGTGATTGAGTTACTGTGCGGAGGCCGAATCACTCTGCGTGGAAGAAACATCCAGATTTACTTTGGGGCCACTGATTATCTGTAGTATTTTTGTTTGTCATCTGCCCAGTCGATCCATCTGTATGTTTTTGTTTTTTTTGCTCATTAAGATTGTACTAACACGTTTTTTTGTTTCTTAGTATCTTTATGAGTCTTCAGAGATCTAACATGTCGGTCCATATGGACCATTCGGATCTCTGTTGTACTTTGATGTATATTCTAACCCTTTATTCTTAAATAAATAAATAAATAAATAAATAAATAAATAAATAATTAAAAAGGTATAAGTAAAGAAGCAGCGCGGGAGAGCTGCGACCGATAATCTTAAATGAAACATTAGTTCGAGCCAGCTTAACTCTAAGATAAGTAGTAGGCACCCAAATCTTCAGCTAAGTATGCAACAATTCCCCACGGGGCAGAGCAATGTCCATTCTGGAGCCTCTTGGTCCGTGTACTGGTCTACATTGCGATGAGTAGCTCGTAGCCACTGCGAAGGCAAACCGATAATCCACACCAGGTTGCTGACGAGGCTGAGCTGCAGTGCCGTGTAGCGTTGCCGATGAAGAGACTGGAAAAATCCCTCTGTTGCTCGGGCTGGTCGTGTAGAATTCACGAGTCGAAGCTGGTCGTCAATTCCAATAGGAGAATCACCTGTCCTTGGAGTAGCGAGATTCACTGAGTCCTCCGGATGAGTCTCCGCTTGCGCCAGCAGGTTGAACGTCTCGCTCTCTCCTGCTGGATTCACAAAGATAGCCACATTTTCATTAGAACACACAGTTTGCTGAGGCGCACTCGTTTGCAGCGCACGCAAAGGAAATACCGCTGTTCGAACCTCCGAACTTCATCCTCGAACGTATTGGCCGTGCTCCAAATTCCCACATATAATTACCTGTGGAAAAGTTCTGTGAAACAGTTTCAGTCCTCGGAGCTTGCTGCCTGCGTCTATCTCCGGTGGCTGGTTCGTGCTCTCTCCCCAACTTGTCGCTGCGCCTCTCCCATCGCTCGAAATTCGCGCCAACGCACACTTTTCGCTTGCTTCCGGGTACAGTCTTTTTGGACTGCCATCTCTTGCCATGATACTGCGCCTTTCGACAATCGACACTCGAACAGTGAAGTGTACATTCGTTAGGATGGGACGAAAGCAGCGCTTTCACAAAGCTCATCCAACCAGAATAAACTCCAAAGGAAATACACTGAGGTAGTTAAGAAGCCTAACCAACCCAAGCGGTCTTCCATAATATACAAAAAAGAAAGTAAGATTGACGATTGTCAGAAACAAAAAAAAAAACAAACGAAATAAAAAATACAAGGAGAAATAAGATTATCACATCTTCCAGTAGTCTGGGAAAGAGACGTTGCTAATATCTTCAAAATTGATGTCAAGAACGTGCCTCGGTTTACGATACTTCGTATGCCAGTTCATATTCATTGAGTTCTCCAGTATCCCTTTCACAAGCTTATTGTCGTGAGTCTTCATCTTCTGTATCATAATCAAAAGGAGATCCTGTATAAACTTACCGATATGGGCCATGTTTAAATCGAGGTGGATGGATTGGTTTTTCACCGTCCTTCTGTCCAGCTGGG
>JAHWFO010009682.1:0-10628 GCA_023313115.1 Rhysida immarginata | reverse complement strand
CTTTAATCGCCTGAATTTCATCTACATCATAATGTGGTTTTTTGAAGGAGATAATTTACACCCTGTATATATCAATAAAGGAAAATGATAACATTGATGTAAAATGAAAATGATTTAATTTTAATGTTTGCTTTCTTAATTTTTATTAATTAATTATTATTTGCTATTAAAAGATAGATCGGTTTCTCTAAAGATCCGCGGGTTAAGTTCCTCCTATGTCAATTTAAATATTGGTGTTCCACAAGGTTCTATCCTCTCTCCTTTACTTTTCAACTTCTTTCATTAACGATTTCGTGAATTCTGTTGTGCCAGCAAAATCTATTCTTTATGCCGACGACGTTACCCTCTTTCTCTCCAGCGACAATGAAGACGACCTTTCAACCGCCGCAAACGATCTGCTGACTAAAGTGCCCATATGGGCAAATAATCTGAACTAGAAAAATGCTATTATTTGAGGCGTTGAGCGCAAAAGTGGCCCAAGCCGAAAAAAATATGTTCTGAGAAAATCCACAGAATTCTTCCCTATTATGTATGCAAAATGGAATTTAGCGACTTCTGTTGGTACGCACACCAAACTATGGATGGGCCACAATGGCACTGTAAAAAGCAATCTATCAGCAATCTATCAGCAAGTTATTTCCACATGTTACTCTTTTTCAACATTATTGTTGGTTGGGCCACTATTGCGCTCAACGCCTCATTTGATCTTTAGGTTAAGAAATAAACGAGTAGACCCTTCTCGCACAGTCTTAAGGATCAACCAACACCTTCTAACCCTCGTTTCTAGCTTCAAATACTTAGGTCTAATAATCGCCGAAGATCTTTTATGGACCGCGCACATCACCTACATTAGGAAGAAAATTAGCCTTGCTCTTGGGTTCATTTCTCGCGTGAAATTCTGTTCGTTACCCACCCTTAAACTTTTGTACTTCTCTTTTATTTATTCTCATTATGCTATGGTATAGTTTTTTGGGGAAATATTAGGTCGTTGCATATCAAATGTCGGATTGCAGTAGTCATCTTTAATGGCCCTCTAAAAAGGACGCCTTCACACGTGCTATTCGAAATAACCCCCATTGCAATCCAAACATTGTTGCCAACGATTTGGCAGCTTCTCGAGCTCTCTCCGATAGAATCCATGCTCAAGGGACTCAATAAACTCCCGGAATGCGTTTTCGACGTCTGTTTGGGTTAGGAATGTTTTCCTCCAGAGAAAATTATCCAGGCTCTGGAAAAGGTGGTAGTCGGTAGGGGAGAGGTCCGAAGAGTACGGGGGGTGTGGAAGCACCTCGTAGCCCAGAGCCTGTAGAGAAGGACGCCTTTGCGATGAACAAGTGCAGGTTGTTGCTGACACAGTTTTGTGTGCATACGATGCAGTTCATGACAGTAGGTCGCAGCGGTGATCGTCTCCCCCTGCTGCAGGAAGATGTAATGCAAACACCACGGATGTTCCACCGAACTGTAACCATGAGCTTCGTGGGGTGCAATGGGGGTTTAGGGAGCAGTTGCGGGGGTTTATCAGCATCTAGCCAATGTGCTGACCGATTCCTATTCTCGTATAGGAGCCACTTCTCGTCGCAGGTGACAATGCGATCAAGAATGCCTGCTTTTTCATGGCGCAAAAGCAATTCCGTACAAACCTCCAACCGATGCTCTTTTTGGTTTTCCGTAAGCTCCTGTGGGACCCATTTGTCCTACTTTTTCATCTTGCCGATGGTTCTAAGGTGTCTACTAACAGTCGATGCTGATACAGCATGATCCCCTGCAAGGTGCCGAACAGTTTTTGACGGGTCCTCTTCCACTGATCGCTTCAGATCAGCGTCATTCAATACGTTAGGCGGTGTGCCGCGTGGCTCATTTGCCAGGTCCGTCACTCCCGCCCAAAATTTTCGGAACCAACGTTGGTCAGTACGTTCGTTTATGGTGCCTACACCGAATACCTTATTGATGAACGAGAGGCGTTGGATGCAGTGTGATTCCACCTGAATTCGTAATGCATTATCACACACAATTCGTATGAAGTCATGATTATGTTTCGCTTGGGTTAAATATCACCGCAGACATGCAAATTTCAGGCAGCTGATCGCTGATAGGTTTATCTCTGGGAATGTACCATTTTGTTAGGGGTACTTGCTACTAAACGTGGAGACCGTGCTGAAACGCGGAATCTACCTCGAAATCCGACATTTGATATGCAACGACCTGATACTTCTCAACCTACTTTGCATAGAACTCAAAAAATGGTTCATTAAAATTGCTTTCGGGATCCCCAGATTCTCCAGCGTTTCAACTCTACTTCATCAGTCGGGTCTGCTATCTGTTACTCAAATCTCCCGGTACCATCTAATGATTTTATCCTTTTAACGTAGTATATGGCCACTTCCACAATTATGCAACTAACTGCGATTCCCAAATCATTCCACCAACTTCAGAAGATTAAGTCTAACATACTCATGTATCAAAGCCTGACAAATCTTACCATTTGAAACGAGCAACAACATCTCTCTGTATACTTTTAAAAAGGAACTGAAATCATCTATATTAGCTGGCGCTCTGTTTATCGACTAAGTCCACTGATGTTCCGCTCTCTGTCACCCCTCCGTTCGCTGTTAGTTTTTCTTTTGCTCTTCTGCTGTGTTTCCCGTTTTCTCTCTCTCTCTCCTTTTCTTTATTAGTTTATTTTTCTTATATACAATTTTACTATTTTTTAGGTGTATTTGTTTCATTTTTGCCACATTTTCAATTGCGCCATTGTAATTGTTTTCATTTGTATTGTTTTACACCTATGCGATTTTTCCACACACGTCCTGTGTGACTTTCGGAATTCTTAGTTGTTTACTTCTAATTTTTATTTCTAAAATAAACGTACACATTTAACTTTTAACGTCATAAGTATGAACTTTTTACACAGTTTTCATGTTTTTGCCTATGAAAGTATTGTTTTTAGTTTTCATCCCAATTGAATATATCCTTTACTTCTAATTTTTTTGAAAGACTTTGGCTACCTGACAAGAAAATTAGTTTTAAGTCATCGTTATTTGCCATGCTGATGCTTGGGTCGTCAGCTGAAGTTTGACTGACCCCGACGCCTCGCCAGCTGGTACATGTACGCAAGCGCTACAGAGTTTCCGCCTCTGGTACATGTATATATCTATCTCTATGGTCTGTTTGTTGGTGCTCTAGCGTTCGAACGCTTTTCAATGGCACATGTTGTAACGGTGCCATTATGAAACTTTTAATTCTAAGATATGGCATGTAATAAATCAAACAGCTTGATGTGACATGAACTACCTCGGCCACTAACGAGCGTAGCAGGGAGCAGGTGTAATGTTCCTCAGACTTGTTTTAGACGTTGCTTGTCAATATGACATTGATACAAATACTGTCGGCTGAAATCTATGCGTCTGCCTTTACTTGCAATTTAAATTTTTTTTATTGACTTTTGATATACAACCTCTGACAATTAAGTTCGGTGAATGACGTCACACCAAAATCTGTGCGAGCTTTACGCGAGTAACAATGCATGTGAATACAAGTCCAGTCATTGTTTAAACAAGTTCAGACAGGTCACGTTTGTGCGTGCAATGGTTTAGCAGATGCTCGTTTTTTCAGGTGAAGGTGTACCTAGTACTCCTACGAGGGAGTTTTGCGCCATCCCAGTAAATAACGACTGCTACGAGTTGACAGTAGCAGCCGGGACCGACGGCTTAACGTGCCCTCCGAAGCACGGGGGGCTTCATGATGGAAGAGCTGCTGGGGATAAACGAACCAGAGGCTGTCACCAACTGCTGGAAAACCAGCTATGGTCAATCGGCAAATGGGTCAGACCGAAGTCCCCCAACAGCCGCGCCCCAAATAGCTGTCCCGCCAGCAGTGGCCCTCAAGCCCTGGCCGTCACCCAACCAGCAGCTGGCCGCGCCTGAAGTTGCTGAACTCCATCGATTGGCAAGCCAACCGACGAGACAACCAGGCCACGGCCACCCCAGGTGAAGGTGTAGCGTGCGCATGTAACTGTGGATAATGGATCAAAGAGGAACATTGCCGTAATCGTGTAACAGTTTCTGGCCAACAAAGGGGTCGTATCCATAGCTCATCCACCTTATTCACCAGACTTGGCACCGGCAGACTTTTTCTTGTTCCCAGGCCTGAACGGGCCTTAAAGGGACACAGATTTGCGGACATTCCAGACATTCAAGCAAATGTGGCACGTGAACTTAAAGCCATCCCTAAGGAGCTTCCAGGACTTATACACCCGATCCCAAAAGTGTATTGCCTTCCAGGGTGATTATTTCGAAGGACAATAAAGTAAATGTGGCTCTATCTGTTTTGCATTTTGTTGTGTGAACTCATTCACCGAACTTAATTATCAGAGGTTGTACTAGAAATTAAGTGAACTTACCATCGGTGTACCTTACATCAAAAGTTTCGTAAAGAAACACTAAAACAAACTTCGGTCACCTGTATACTCCTGTGTTTAAAGGGGGTGAATTTTAAAAAATGAGGGGAAAAACGCTTCTATATTATTTTATCGTGTCAGCAACTTGGCAGGAAGCTTTGTTTATTTGTAAAAAAAATGACGAAAATAGTGGATGAAATCAGAAGTTCTATTCAAAAGCAGAATAGCGAATTCGTCAGCCAATTTCACTTTGTGCATAGCTATCTCACAAGCTCTACTCATATGAGTTGTTAGCACGAAAATTTTGAGAATAGAGGCCCAGTGGTGTTTGGAACGTTGACTTGGACTATAGAGTGACGAATCATGCTACACGCTGTTCCAAATGGAAGGGTGTGTTTGATTACGGGAGGACCTTTGCATGTGGTTGAAGGCAATTTGAACACTGAAACATATAAAGATATTTTGGACAACAAGGTACTCCTTGCGCTATGAGAATTTTTTGGTAACGAGTATTGTTACTTTCAGGATCTTAATGCACCATATCATGTTTCGGCTTCCATTCGGGGACTGACACACAGACCATGAACCAATCTCCTCCCGTGGCCCACAATCTCCCCCCGTGGCCCTCATTAACTGTGGCTGTTAACTTCCGTAGTGACGTGTGTTTTCACTTCAGTGTGTAATTTCGGTGTATAATTGAATTTCCTTCTAATAGAAACTAACAGTTCCTTTTCTTTATTTATCCAGGATAAGATGCCGGATTACGATGAGCGCACTCCGCTGGCCTGTTCTGAGGAACACAGCTGCAGAAATTACACGGATGTAAAAGAAACCCAATTCTACGTAAGTGAAATGAATTTGTTCTTATATGACTTGTCTTTAATGAGAAAATTCCTTATTTAAATGTGAACCCTCTAAGACTCTTCATAACACTTGGCAGCCCGACTACTTAGCCTACTCACTTTTCCTTCTTGTATTGTATTTGTGTCCGCTCTCTTCTATTGTTATAGATGGTGAAGTGAAAGCAGCGCTAATATAGCGAAAACCAGGAAATCACCAGGAAAATAGTTATCTTCTCACGCTACACACTTACTGGAGGGTTCATACAAGCTTTGGAAACATGCTTTAAAGCCTCAACCCTTCATGTAACGTTCTTTTTGATGTCCTATACGTTCTCAAATCTGTGTCCTTTCACACTTCTTTTCATATTTAGGAAGAGGAAAAAGTTTGGTTGAGACAAATCTGGGGAGGGTAATATAGCTCCACAATTCCATTACTGGCTAAGAACTGCTTGTTAAGCACTGCTGGCATTATCGTGCAGTAAGAACCAATTCCCTTTTGCGAGAAATTGTGGCTGTACTCTTAATCAGACGCTTTAGTACTCCTTGTTGACCGCTTTTCCAGGTGGACCAAACTCCTTATGGATAATGCCAGTGCTGTCAAAGAAAGTGATGAGTATTACTTTTGTTCTTGACTTTTCAAACCGGAATTTCTGTTTTCGCGGGGATATTGGGACCACCATTCAATGCTCTGTCGTTTTGTTTTGGGGTCATATTGATAGCGCTAGTTGCTTCCCTGTCACAATTGAATCCAGAAACTCGGGTTGGCTTCTGCGGCCGCGATGAATTCCGTGCATGCATCGACTCCGTGTGAATATATAGGCGCGCGCAACTTTATTGTTGGAACTTGTACTCACAGCAACAAGAATAGTTTATTAATAAATCGAAAACACGCATCGTCGTGGTCGCACATGCTTGAATACTTTCAAAGTAGCGTCTGTCTTGTTTATTAATTGTCGGACCTTGTATAACAATAGAAGAGAACGGACATGAAAACAATATGAGAAGAAAAGTGACCACCGAGAGAGAGGGCCTCCGCATTGAAACTTAATATATTGTTTCATTATCATAGATGGTGCAAATTCAGGGCTTATTATTGGTTAATGTATTACGTTTCAATGCGGAGGCATTATTGTAGGCTAAGCTCAAGGCAATGTTGCAAACAATGAAGAATGAAGGCCATTACACGATTACCAATGGTACACCACAGCCTAATGATGAGAAGTCTGTTCACTCCGGGTTGGTTTCATTGTTATAGCTGTTGCCAGATCGATGTCCTACAACAATAATAACGACAGCAGCGCGCCAAGCGTACAGCTATCTCCTTCTCTTTTCTGGATCTATTCAAGTAATGTTTTGCTATTGAGTTTTGTTAATGACAGGTCGTTATCAAAAGCTTTTTACGATTTTCTTCATCGCATTTTATTTGACTGCAAAAAAAAAGTATGTATGCAATTTTCTATTCATAACAGCAAGAATAAAAAAAACTTTAGAGGTCCTATAATTTTTTAAAAAAGATTTTATTTCATCTAATTTAGGGAATCCATTGAAAACAATTCATCAAATTTTCTAATATGGCAAAATTCTTTTTATTTCAAACTATTTTGAATAAGACTTCCGTTATAACAACCTTAATTCATATAGCTCACGGTTGTTTTATTTTCTTGTTTATTTTTTTGTTTTCTTTTTCTTTTCGAAAAGAAAAACTTTTAGTGTAAAGGACTTGGAAATTAAATTTTTTCATAAAATTTTCTCCAATTTAATAAACGACATTTTGTCTCCGTTATGATTGCAGTAGTAAACAATGAATTTGGCAGTTGAGTTTATCTGCCGCTAGGGAAATGGATTTCCAGCTCGCATCTCCCCCTTCCAGGAGACTAGCCATATGGGATGAAAGGATGATGGTGAAAATAGACAAACACACACATCCATGCCCTTGGCGGGATTCGAACCCGCAACTCGCTGGTTACGAGAGCTGCAAGACCTGCGCCTCAACGCTAGGGAACTTAGACAACGTTTGAAAACGAGAGTGGACAGACTTCTCATTATTAGGCTATACCAATGACGTATATTAAAGATAGACTCCGAATCCTATTGTTAACAGCGGCAAAAAGTGAAGCAAATTGAGCCATTCTGGGCAGGAGTGAGCCGTGGAGTAATTAGCTGTCTGGCTGCTTTGTTTTTGAAGATTTTGGGCCCGAGAAATAATTAATTCAAAACCATTCCTCAAGGTTAAACTGCGTACAACTGTACAAACAAACAAGAAAAAGGATCAGGAATCATTTTCCACAAAAATAAATAAAAAATACGTAATTAAAATGAAAATACGTAACTGAAAGACAATCGAAACGAAATTGAAATTGAAACCATGATCGAAAAATTGTTTATAAAATATAATAAAATTCTTCAAATACAAAGTAAACGAAAAGATAAAATTCTTCCGTGATCGGCGTGTGAAAGAATTATTAATCAGTTACTCTTCTGTTTAGCCATGTGTTTTGCATCATCTTCACTCACTTTCGGCCATGACAGTTCTGGGCATGGAGCTTCCCAATTTGCTTCAAGTTACAACAATAGGATTCGGAGTTTATCTTTAATATACGTCATTGGGGTACACCATGTCGCTAAACAACCGCGCGGCTACTTTGTTAAATTTTTTGATTGTTGTCCTCGGACGGAAAGGGAGTTATATTTATTAGATGAAAGAGCATGGATTGCCTTTGTTGGGATTTTCTCCGTTTGAATTTCCTAACTTTGGTATTCCTGTCTTTTTTTTTTAATTAGTTAAAGGATTTCGTGAACTTTCATTTATGGGACGAACAAACAGGTAAAAATAGTTTATCTTATTTTGACAAAGATTAACTTCCTTTGGTCTGCTTGAAAAGCTTTTTTTCTTTTTTTTTTAGTTTATGGGGAGCGATAGAATTTCGTTTATCTGCTTACAC
Source organism: Rhysida immarginata (assembly GCA_023313115.1). Taxonomy (NCBI): domain Eukaryota; kingdom Metazoa; phylum Arthropoda; class Chilopoda; order Scolopendromorpha; family Scolopendridae; genus Rhysida; species Rhysida immarginata. Next base: position 2,448 of record JAHWFO010009682.1, on the reverse strand, counting down.
GGGGGCGGGAGCGAGTTAATTAAAATTTAACAATGATGAATCATGCTGAGCGAAGTTGTGTATTTTCGAAATTTAATATTATATTTTAAACAGGCATTTTGAATTTCTTTTGGTATTTACGTATTTTCTGTCTCACATGCATGACTTTGAAATGAAACTGGGAAATTGTTTAGCCATCTCGATCGCCGGTCCTAAACTCTTTAGATTTACTCTTCTGAGGACACGTGAAGAATGTAGTGGATTCGGAATCGAAGTTGGTGACCATGAAAGAGACACTGCAGGAATTTTTGGCCGTGTCAGACACTGTGAAGCATGCATTGCTGCTCATGGTCAACAGTTTGAACACTTTTTGTAATTTTATATTTGGTTATTAAAAACGTTGTAGCCGTCAGTATCAAATTTTCTAATTTCTCCGTTTTCTGGAAATACATTAACGAGAGAAACATTATTATGAGGAAGTCTCAGACAGCCATTGTATGTATAATATTTGATAATTTTTTTATGTATCAAGGATCATTTGCGACTTCCAGTTATATGTCAAACTATATTCAAAATAAGATCCTCTACCACCCATAAAAGTTCGTAGACACCCTGTACGAAGATATACGAAGTGAACTCCTGAAGTCAGAAATCCTAGTGGCTTCCTTTTTTTCTCTTTTCTTCCAAGCGAACCAAACATGTTACCATTTGAGTTTTGTCTATGGGGGCACGTCAACGCCATGATCTACACTGAGAAGATTGTTGAGCTGCATCATTTGGCATCCAGAATCCAGATTGGGATTCTTTAATTTCCAAATGAAATAAGTGCTTAGAGTGTTAATATTGATATCAAATATCCTGATTCGACCTTCAGTCCTGAGCAGTGAGCTCCAAAATGGACCCTTTGTACGCTGCTAGGACATCGTCGTCACTGTCTAAAATGAACCCCCTCAGCTTTCTCTTGATTGTGGAGAACAAAGAGAAGTCGCAAGATGGCAAATCTGGAATATGGTGTGGATGCGTTAACATATTCACACGATTTTCCCAGGAAAAACTCAGTTGTCTTAATGGTGGAAAGTTCTAGGGCGTTGTCATGATGCCACAACAAAGATCTTGTTCGGGCTTTGCACGCAGGATGTCACATACGATTCTGCTGTAACTATTCTTTTGTTTTCAGCACAATATTGCACACATGGTCAATGAAACGGAAGAAAGTTGCCACCATCGTCTTCCCAACACTGCGAGAACGTTTGCATTTCTGTGTTGGTTCTTGCCCTTTGGGGAGCCACTGTTTGGATTGTTCCTTAGTTTCGGGGTCGTAAAATGACAGAGCAGATATCGTTTTGATTCCCTGTTGTTGAACCATTCTTGGCACCATTGCACTAGAGCTGCTTTTTGCTCTTGGGTTAACAAACGAGGGATTCCTGAGTTGCAGGTATTAATGAAAGCTTGTTTTAACCACTGATGATCCGATGCCCAGGCTTGTTTAAATCTAGAAATAAGTTAGCCGATTGTTATTCGCGATCATATCCGACACAGCAAGGATGTTTTCTGGCGTAACTGCATCGGCTGGCTGTCCACTGCGAGGTTCGTCTTCAAGTGGCCGTCTTCCCCTCTTAAATTCGTGATACCAGGACGAAACTTTGGCATTACTCGGAACTCTGCTAGGAAATGTCTGTTTTAAAATTTCAAAACAATCCGACATTTGGAATTATCATAGAAAAGGAATCCAGCTATGTTCTTTCACTTTGTGATAATGGGGTGGTGAAAACATCTTATTATAACAGATAGTTCCTCGAGTCTTCATCTAATTACGAGAATAACCACTGCTCCAGCATGACACCGTAGATTATCCCAGTTATATTGGTTCCAGTTTCTTGATGCTATTATTTTATTAATTTTTATACATAGAATTCCTGCAACGGGGTTGAGATTTCTATGTCTTCATCGCCCAAGATCCATTTCTCATGGCATGATATCAGCGTCCAACTTCCATCACAAACAGGTCGGCTATGGAAACGCTTCTCATTGGCGCGAAAAGCGGCCGCCGAAGGCAAAAACGTCAGAAGGAACATTCTGACCAATGGTGAGGACTGAGCATGTTTCTCGAATCTTTGTTTATCTCTTTATCGAATATATTTTGTTCTTTTATTTGTTCTTATTTATAAGGCGCTTATTCTTATGATATTTGTCATAATGATAGATGCCATTCTATAGGCAAATATTCTCTTTAATATAAAGCAGTTTAAGTGTGATTGCTTCTTTCTAGTGTCTGGCTTCGTTCGACCAGGAGAACTCTTAGCCATTTTAGGAGCAAGGTAGTAAAATTCCAATGAAACTATAATTTTTTTTACCATTTTCATTTGATGTTTTTCTGTTCCTTTTTCTTTGTTTTTAGTGGTGCTGGTAAAACGACTCTCCTAAATGTTCTCACATTAAGACATCGGGGCAATTTGAAAGTTGACGGCG
>JAHWFO010009672.1:0-22206 GCA_023313115.1 Rhysida immarginata | reverse complement strand
ATGCGCCGCCAACGAGGCTTCTCTGCACGGCTCCGTTGAATTCCCCGACGTCGCTCGGGAACTCGTCTCGCTCGCCGCCGTCGCCGTAGAATTCGAACTCGCTTCAGAGTTGCCGCTTACCATAAGGCACTCCCGGATCCTGGTAGGAACATCGTGCTCAGGAAACTTTCCATTTTCCGACCGTCTATATCGTGGCTCTACTCGTTTCCATCTGCCGTTAGCTGCACAAAATCTCTTTTCGTTTGAATCCGGTGTTGTCTTCTGATTGGCCCGTGCGTGTCGACGTTTTGTCTTACGCCTATGACGAGTGTGACGTCGCTCCACTTTCCTTCCCGAATTGTAAACAATTCGAGAGTGAAAGTGAGCGTTTGTGACATCGGAATTCAGTATCGTATTTGAATTCCGTGACAACATCCCTGTAGTACTCTTTGGTGATTGTTTGACCCTGTGGTGCGTACTCGTGGTGTATCAGACCGCGAGAGTCAAAGAAAGCAGTCAGCATCACTTTCACATTGCTGCGCACTTGGCGGGCCTTCTTTGATCGTGGTGACGAGGACTGCTTCCACTGTGACGACTGATGGTTTCTGGCTGTCGCCCAGTTTCTGGCAAGATTTGATGCAGTAACGCTGCTCCAGTCGTTCCGTCATTTTCCTTCAAATCAAAAACCGAGGAGAGCACAATACACTACGTCCCTCTAATGCTGATTGCCAGCAACTGACGCTATGGAAAGGCGGGAAAAAATTCACGCATACGCACAAAGCTTCAAAGTCGACTCATGCAAGCAAGCGCGATCCAAATCCATGAGGTTTTCGCAAAAAAAAAATTAGGTCGGATACTTTTCTCACAGGCCTCGTATGTCCACTCCAGAATTTTCTAACTGTTTCCTATCTAACAAATTTTCGCTTTATGTGGCCACACTCCGCTTAATATGGCCACTTTTTTCAGAGTTAGTTCAGGAATTCTACTTTTTCATCTCATCTTACTCCGGATAAATGAACACTCCGCTTATAATATCCACGTTTCATTTCCCTCTAAACTAATGGGCACTGCTGCCCAAAATTACAGATTGTACTGATTGGCCAATTACGTGTATATAAAAAGTAAGTGTGAATGGAGTTCAGAACACAGCATCCTTTTGTGAAGACATCCTTGTGTGAAAAATTTGCACTAAATTCCTTGTTTCCTTGGAAATTGTTTCCTTTCGAACATTTATTAAGAGAGATTGTTTCCTGAAATTTGAGTTGGCAACAGTTGTTAGGTTAGATAAGGTGAAGAGAAATTGCTCAGAAGAGAAAAATATGAGATTTATCAGCAAGTGAAAAAGTTGACCTTTTGAACCGGTTTCATTCAATGGAGTTAAGTGACGATGGCTTCAATGTTTGGGTAATGATTGACCAATATTTTCCAATTGTGAAAGAATCAGCCAACATGGAAGCAGATGAGGATGCTCTGGCGGACATCATCTCTAAGATTGAAAGAGAAAATGAAAACCAAGAAGTTGAAAACAATAACAATGATGATGACGAGGAATTAATAAGCCGTCGAATGCAGAAATTCGAGCAAGACTGCGCACCATCCAAACAGTTCTTTAAATGAGTGGTTATGATAAAATGGATGACTGTTCAAAGTAACGTTCATGATTTTCTAAAGAATACGTCAAACAAATATTAAATAAACTATTTTGACGTGTATCAATGATTATTTAAGCAAACAAACTTGTCCACATTGTATGTGCAAACACATGCTCGACTTGTTGGATAAAAAAATAAGCACTTTTGTTAACTTTGCTTAAAGCGGCCACTGGTTATTGTGGCTACTAAAGCTTGGTCCCGAGATGGCCATATTATGCGGCGACCACTGTATTAAAGCCCGTCGTATGACGGGTGCCACAGTAGGCGAATCTGAAAATTCGATTTTAAATAAGTAATATCGTCTGTGACAGGATCGGTAATTGACCACTGCCAATAATAAAAAAATTGCTGTCAATATGAAAGCGATATTGTCAAAATAGCTGAAGAATATGTTCTTACTTACTTTTCGAAACTGCTTATCGTTTAGAGTCGCGGGGACAGGAGCCCAAAGGAGGATCTCCAGCGCTCGTGATCTTTCGTTGTCAGTCGCGTGTCCCCAAGCGACAAGAACTCAGCTTTTCTATGTGGTCTAGCCACCTGGTTCTGGGCCAGTTTCTTGATATCTTACATAACCACTGGCATGAAAAAAAAACAACTGCCTATTATCGGCTGTTTGTAGCATCACGTGGCCATACCAAAGCAACAGAGAACTCTCAGTGCGGCGATGTAGCGGCTCAACACCTAAATATTTATTGTGCTGCTATGTAGTAAGGTAACCAGCTACCACTCCTCTCAGCACACCAGCTACCATTCTTATTTCTGCCACTAGCACACGCGAGCGCACTCTTTCATCTTATTACCTGAGATAAGAATGGGGAGAAAGATAGATTTGAAAACAGAGAGTTTGGCTTTCTTCCCTAGTTCGTGTTGTTATTACAGATCGCAACAATTCGCATCTGACAAAGCTTGCGTACCGATCCGAGCATCCGATAAATAATGTTACTCTATAACTTGCTGATGATCTTATTCGAAAGCCCGTCGTACGACAGTTGCCACAACAGAGCAAACGGTAAATTCAATTTTATTTTTGAAAAATCGTCTGTGATAGGACTGTCAAAAGTAAAAAAGTCGCTGTCACTATGAAAGGGAGACTTTCACAATGTTACAAATTCATTACTGTCAATTTCACAGTGAGTAATCTAACACAAAAGAATATATACAACTGTTAAATGTAAACTTTGATCGTCGGTGAAGCTGGCTCGTTTTTTTCTGCTTTTTTGGCGTTTTTATCTCTTATTTCTATAATTTTCTCGGCGGACCGTTTTGGGGATATATTGCACGATTACTTTATATTAAAATACGAAAATTAACACATTAATATATAAGAGAGGAGGAGTGATTAGATAAAACATCAATAATGTAAAATTAGATAAAAAAATTTACACTATTGATTTTTTATATATATTAATGCCGAACAATATTATTTATTTCATTATATTTTGATCCTTCGACCAAACTGATTATCCGTCATTTTGACCCTGTTTCCGAAGAGATGGGACACATATGACTGTTATAACCTTTTACTTATCTTTGATACTCTTATCAGAATGTGAAAGCAGAATCAAGAAAATGGAAAAAAAATGACGACGGAACGACCGACTTTGCGAATACAGTAACGAATTTTTAATTAATTAACATCATTTTGGCAATGCAGTTCCACACATTCGCAACTGTTTTTTTATTAAAATTTAAATAAAAATTAAATTTAATAATTTAAAATAGCTAAAATTAGTTTTTTTTGGATTTTAATTTGATTTTCATACTGTATTTCGTCTAGCGCGAATTCTTTTTAATGATAATAGATATAGTAAAAAACGTAGCCATCGTCGACTGCGAGTAAAAAACTATAACCATAGTCTTTTAATCCCATGGTCTGTGCACGCATTGTTTTAGTCTTTGCTGTATTTACCAATGACGTATATTAAAGATAGACTCCGAATCCTATTGTTAATAGCGGCAAAAAGTGAAGCAAATTGAGCCATGATAGTTCTGGGCAGGAGTGAGCCGTGGAGTAATTAGCTGTCTGGCTGATTTGTTTTTGAAGATTTTGGGCCTGAGGAATAATTAATTCAAAACCAATCCTCAAAGTTAAACTGCGTACAACTGTACAAACAAACAAGAAAAAGGACCAGGAATCATTTTCCACAACAATAAATCAAAAATACGTAACTGAAATAAAAATACGTAACTGAAAGACAATCGAAACGAAATTGAAACCATGATCGAAAAATTGTTTATAAAATATAATAAAATACTTCAAATACAAAGTTAATGAAAAGATAAACTTATCACTCCGTGATCGGCGTTTGAAAGAATTATTAATCAGCTACTCTTCTGTTAAGCCATGTGTTTTGCATCATCTTCACTCACTTTCGGCCATAACAGTTCTGGGCATGGAGCTTCCCAATTTGCTTCAAGTTATAACAATAGGATTCGGAGTCTATCTTTAATATACGTCATTGCTGTGCATCACGGTCTATAGATATTCATGGTCATCGAGCTTCGGCCATTTTCTATTGTTTCTCTCTGTCGATAGGGCGGCGCTGCAGGCGTTTTTGGGCCGATTGTACATGCAGCCCTATTTGGAGCTAGAAACTTTAGCTTCATTTTAACAATGGAGCTCCATGACTATGAATATCTATTGACCGTGCTGTGCACAGACCAGGGGATTAAAAGACTATGCTGTAACTTCAGTATTTATTCAGAACTTAACAATCAATGTTTTTTCGTTTTTTGGGAACAATAAAGGTTATATTGTTGCTCGGCATTATGGACACGGGCATTGAGCAGGAGGAGTTAGCATTTTATATATCAGATGATTATTGAAAAACAACTCATTTATTTTATATTTGTCTTTTTTTCCTAATGTATTTACGTTCATAATATTTATTAATTTCTAATTTTTATTTTCAACAAAACAGTTTCAGTATCAGTTTCAGTTTCAGGAAGAGCTGAAGATACTGACCTTTAGCACAATATTGAGGGATTCACCATGTTATTTTAAGACCATAGACTTCTTATAGGTTTTCCTGTAATCTATAAGTAAAGAACTATTTTCTGTATTTTTTCGAAATTTTTGGCTCAGTAGTTTCGGAGATAAGGTGGAGGGAATGGCCAATTTTCATCTTTTTTCTTAAATAACTTTAAAACTATTAATTTTAAAATTATAAAAAAATATACTTGAGACACACACAACATTTGATATGTCACACGTACAGTTGGCAAAATATTTTCTTTTATTTTCTAATTTGCCCCCCAAAAAGTGACCTCCATATTCAAAATTCATTTATTTATGTTACACGTCCGTGTTTGGGTCACAGAAATTCATATGTGTACCAAATTTCAACTTAATCGGTCTAGTAGATTCGGAGTAATTGCCTGTGACAGACGGACAGACAGGCACAGGAGTGATCCTATAAAGATTCCGTTTTTCATTCGGACGTACGGAACCCTAATAAAGTTAAAAAAAAAAGGAAAAAAATTAAGAGTAAGAATAATTAACCTAAATAGTTCGCGCTGTAGCTCACAAATTTAAGGGTGTACCAGAGTCTCCGCTGATAAGTCCTCAAATATGTAACTGTCACGTGGTAAATAAGACAGAACGGAATCAGGAAAAATTTTGCGAATAAAGAAATAAATTTATTTTGTGACATTTCATGTCAGTTTGGGATGCCGCATATGTCTGGCTGGATTTCCCTTAGTATAATTCCGATTTTGCTTGGTTGTGAGAGAGGGTGCGTGTGTTATTGGGATGTGTTGCTTTATTTTTTTTTTTGATTTCATGCGTTTTACGTTGCTGTGGTTTTGTCTTAAGGTATTATTTTAAGAAGGGTATTGAAACTTATGTGATGTGTTGGACGTTTTGGTCGTGTTTAAAGAGTTATTACGTTATGTTAAGAACTTCAGTGTTGTTATCATTAATAGTGTGTTTTCGTGTCCTTTATCGAGAGCTGGGATTGTTGTGTGGTTAAAATTCTAAAAGATTAATCCAGCGTCTCTGTAGAGAATTGTTGCATCGATTTAAGGAATGTTGTTGTTTTGACGTATTGTCTTTTTTTTTTGGTGTTGATCGAATGCGTTCGTTAAGTGTGATAGAAAATTTTTCTTCTGTGGCGAGGAGACATGTTGTCGGCAATAGTGAGAGTGGAATGTTGTCGAACTTTATGCGTTTTAGATTATCTTTTTGATAGTATTGATGTTTTAACTGAAAATAAGTTATTCAGCCTGATAATACTGCGTATTCTGATTAATAGTTAAAGAAAACAGTAGTTGTGTTGTCTTTATACTGGAATGCAGTGTACCGCTGCGTAGATCGTTGCCGAATTGTTTCTTCGATCGTTTGACATCGTCGCCCGGGTTCGAAGCTCTCCAAAGTTTCTCCAGAGGTGGATGCACAAGCCCAACCAGTGATAGATGGCTGAGAAGATCGGTGAGTGTACTTTCACTGTATATTTCAACGCGAAGACGGCCGAGGAATTGGAACTCTGCTGTAAAGTTGTGTGTTTGAGAACTTTCGCTTTCCTCTTCCTCTGAGGCTGTGCTCGCAGATGCGCGGTTGTTCTCCACTGACCCTTTTAGAATGAAATATGAAAAGTGCCGCCGTGCAAAGAAACTTTTTGCCTATCAAACTTTTACTGTAGTCGTTTTAGTTAAAAGCAAAAATTACTTTAGCCCAAGCACAAAGTATGCAGCCGTTCGCACAAAATATGGAAAATATTGAGCGCACTGACTTTTTTGTGTAGGCAGCTCACAACGAACACGAGTGAGATCCGTCCACACGGTTCGCGACGCTGCGTGAACTAAAGCGCATCAGTGGTGGATGGTTGGGTGTCACTCAAGCCCATCAAGAGGGGTCTCCGTGTTTCCCCCCTAGTTTGCGGCTTACAAAGGAAACACTGCGCGTGTGAGTATGCTGATCTGCAGGATACTTAATTTCGGGGGTTTTGAGTGTGTACACAACCCTTGTCTCAAGTAATATTCTCGTAAATTAGCATAAGCTCCTGTAAAGCCATGCAACTGCCCATGCTTGGGTGCTGCTGGACTCTGGTTATGTTCTTGCCAAGCATCGCCTGGTTTATGAGATGCGTTAATTTTTAGTAGTCTCGATTCTGCAAGGGGCCCCTTAGAGCAACAAGCACTGTATATTATGTATGTGTTGTATGTAATTTGTTTATGTTGATGCTCGAGCGAATAAAAGAGTTGAATACACCCCAACCGCATAGCCTCCGAGTCGATCTTTTGGGTCCTGAACCCTTGATTCCCTCACACCCCGACCTGACTATGAAAAGGGAAATTCCGGAGTATAGATTTCGAGCTCTGGAGCCTTGCTGTTGGCTGTATTTTTTGTTTGTTTTTTTTGTTTTTTTTTCTTGTTTAGGTGGACTTATTGTGAGCACACCTGAATTATGTGTCTGTGCGATAGTGTGGAGCACAAGTTAATGGTTCTTCAATTGCAAGAAGCAATCTGGGTTGTTGTGTGTAAGGAGTGAGTTAAAGTTTAAGCAGCAAGGTAGATTTAAGACATGATGCCAGGTAATGAGGGAGATTTAAGACATGATCGTTGCAGCACCTGAGTTGGCTGGGTTTATGGGTGCTGTGCCCGCATTTGTTGGTGACGATGGTGGTATCACCATAATGGCATTTCTGTCCAGTATTGACAGTATAGGCGCATTAGCGAAATGGGCTCCGGAAATAAAGGTTACAATCATCAAGACCAAATTAAAGGGTGCTGCGGCCAAGCGTGCCGCGGGGCATGAACTTTATGATATTGACAATTATGTTCAGCTCTGAGCACATTTGGAGTGGGTTTTTGGCAGAATTAAAGTGTCAAAAGAGTATTCTAAAGAATTCCACGACACAATTCAAGGGACACATGAGCCTATAGCCACATTTGCCGGCCGCCTTGAGTTTGCTATGGAGCAATTCATCGGTGCAAATGGTGAGGCACCTCCTATGCGTGAAGCGATGTTGCTGCAACTCTTTAGCTACAGTTGCTTGCTCGCTCATAGGAGAGCACTGATGATCGCTGAGCCAAAAACTTACAAGGAGGCAGTCGGTTTGGCTATGCATTTGTAGGTGTTAGAACGTAAAAATAGGAGCGTGTCCAATGTCATTGAAGCGGGAGACTTGGTGGTCTCTGTGTTTCCACCCTAATAGTGGGTGTTATCACTGCGGGCAGTTGGGCCATATGGCCAGAAACTGCCCACAGCCTGCCCCTAGGTCTTGTAGCATAAACCTAAGTGGGAGTGCAGAGGGGCCGGTGTTGATCCAGTGTGGCGAGGGTGGTGTCTGCACCACTACAGTGTTCCTGCAGGGCCAGCCCATCACAATGTTGGTAGGCACTGGGTCACAGGTGTCGCTTATTGATGCTGAAGCCTACAAGCACTTATCTGGCCCCCCTTTGCAACCAACTGAGACAATCATACGTGGCATTAATGGCAATTGTCTATGTCTCAAGCAGGGGGGAATGCTCGATGTCCATGTCCAGGGACGTCATATGAGAATGTGCACTTTTCTCATTCACTCGTTTGGTGATCGCCCATATGATGGTATCCTGGGCATGGATATCCTGAAAGACCTCACCTTCCAATGTTTGTGTGGTCAGGTGGTGGAACCTCCATCAACGCCGTCTGATGAGAGGGTGCAGAAGTCGTATACAGCAGTATATAACGCACAACTGGCAGAAGGTAATGCTGAGGGAACCAGGAAGAGGGTATGCCGGGACGTCGGGCAGGCAACCTCAATGGGTTGGCCCCTTTGTTGTCAGTACCTGGGATAACGAAGGTTAGTACATATCCGAGGGGTAAGGTATGGAGATATTAAGTGGGTAAAAGCCGGACAATTATGGGTGCGCTGGCAAGGGGGTAGAAGCAAAGTAGGCCAGAACTATAATTATGTAGGAGAGCCCTGTTACGCGACTAGTGATGATATAAGGGAATTTTTGATGCCTAATACTTGCGGAGGGGATCTGGCTGCACCTCCTCCACACTAAGTAGAGGATGCTCAGGTAAATTACCTGATTCAGGAGAACTCGGGATATGTAGTTCCGGAAGCACCCTGGTTTGGAGGATGTTAGCCCGTTGGGTGTTCAAGAGGCAGTGGTTAATGTGCCTGAATGTTGTGGGGGATGGAAATATGGGAGACATGTCTCGGGGATAGAGGTAACAGGTATGTAGGGAGAGTTAATAACGTCCATTGATACGGCAATGCCCGGGTATCCGGAAACCATGCAGTCTCGAGCAGACAATGCTAGGTGTTATGATGAGGGAAGGACTCTGAGCAGTAGGGGTGAGAATTGTACACTGCAGAACCATGGGGTACCACGAACTGGAGACACAAGATGTAGGGTATCACTTGATCCGGCTGCAAACACATGGCTTGAAGGAGAAAGGGAAGAAGGTGAGCTAATGATGAAGGAACAAGATAGCTGGGAAGGGGTGATCCACAATAAAAATGAAGGGCCCAGGGAGGGTGTTCTATCAGGAGCCCGATTGGATGAAGGGTATGAGCGTATTCTATCAGGTGAAGGAAAAGTTGTAAGGAGAGAAGGGAAAGAAGAAGGGAGCTGTTAAAGAACTGGGAGAAGCTAAACAGACTCAGCAGGCCATGATAGTGAGTACTAAGAAAAGGAGAAGAAGGTCTAGGAAAAATAGGTGGGTAAGGCGGTCGTAGTAGAAAAGGGACAAGGGAAAAGTTGCGAGTTGAGTACCGTGTCTTCTATCGCGCTGGAACACAAAATTAGGGATATGGGTGGAATTTCTAGTGAATATGGAAGTAGCGATGGTGAAGAAGGCTATGTGGATTATGGGGCCATCATTCCAGGAAGAGGAGAGTAGGAGTAGTAGTAGTTTGCCCTTATTTGGTTTTGTTATGCCTCTTGGGTAGGGATTTGAGGCAAAAGAGGTATAGCAGGAGGTGATTTCTGTGTGTTTGTGGTTTGGGCTCGAACATAACCCGTGGCCGGGTATGTTCGAGGTTTTCCGTCAGGCGTATGTGATATTTCATGTCAGTTTGGGATGCCGCATATGTCCGGCAGGATTTTCCTTAGTATAATTCCGATTGTGCTTGGTTGTGAGAGAGGGTGCGTGTATGTGTGTTAGTGGGATGTTGCTTTAATTCTTTTTGGTTTTGTGCGTTTTACGTTGCTATGGTTTTGTCTTAAGGTATTATTTTAAGAAGGGGAATGAAACTTATGTGATGTGTTGGTTGTTTTGGTCGTCTTTAAAGAATTATTACGTTATGTTAAGAGCTTCAGTGTTGTTATCATTATTAGCGTGTTTTCGTGTACTTTGTTGAGAGCTGGGATTGTTGTGTGGTTAAAATTCTAAAAGATTAATCCAGCGTCTCTGTAGAGAATTGTTGCGTCGATTTAAGGAATGTTGTTGTTTTTACGTATTGTCTTGTTTTTGGTTGTTGATCGAATGCGTTCGTAAGTGTGGTAGAAACTTTTTCTTCTGTGGCGAGGTGAAATGTTGTCGGCCATAGTGAGAATGGAATGCTGTCGAAATTTATGCGTTTTAGTTTATCTTTTTGATAGAATTGATGTTTTAACTGAAAACAAGTTATTTATCCTGGTAATATTGCGTATTCTGATTAATAGTTAAAGAAAATAATAGTTGTGTTGTCATTATACTGGAATGCAGTGTACCGCTGAGTGGATTGTTGCCGAATTGTTTCTTCGATCGCTTGACATCGTCGCCCGGGTTCGAAGCACTGCAAAGTTTCTCCAGAGGTGGATGCACAAGCTCCAATCGTAAACAGGTGATAGATGGCTGAGAAGATCGGTGAGTGTAGTTTTACTGCATATTTCAACGAGAAGATGGCCGAGGAATCGAAACTCTGCTGTAGAGTTGTGTATTTGAGAACTTTCGGTCTCCTACTCCCCTGAGGCTGTGCGCGCAGATGCGCGGTTGTTCTCCACTGACCCTGTTAGAATGATATATGAAAAGTGCCGCCATGCAGAGAAACTTTTTGCCTATCACACCTTTACGGTAGTCGTTTTAGAGCAAAAACTATTTTAGCCCAGAGCACAAAGTATGCCGGCCGTTTGCTGGACGCAGTTGAGCGAGAAGCAATAAGGAAAATATTGAGCGCACTGACTCTTTTGTGTAGGCGGCTCACAACGAACACGAGGCTCGATACTGCTGTCGCTTTCCCTTTACTTGGCCTGTCTTAAACGCTTATGCAAGCAGCTTTCATTGTCCTCGTTCGTAGGCTGTCGATCTTTTTCCTTTTTCTACCTTCTCCCATTCGCTTCCGTCTTTGCTAGTTTCTTCTATAGTATCGAGCCTCCCGCGACGCAATTTCACCGCCTACCCGTTCCAGCCAGTCAAATGAGTCTCGCCCGTTAAACTGCGTTTGAGCGGATGAACGCACTATACAGGAGGAGCTTGGCGAGCATTACTGGCGTAGCGACATCTTCTATCACCTGGTAAAATCTGACTTTCTTTTCCTTGTTACCTGCGTGCAACATTTAAGCATCATTCCGACCTAAAAAAGTGCTCCCCCGTATTCCCGGACTTGTACTCTAACCACGATATGCCCCTCAATTATTTAGACGTTTTTCCGTTCTCAGAGCTATTTGCTGCAAGGCCTGGGAACGTTAATTCCTCAGCCCTAAATTTAGATTTTCCGTAATTAATTAATTTCACCAACGGTGAATACCGAACTTTATCTCGATTCTATTATGACCAGCTATGCCAAATTCTATCTGAGAAATTTTACTGTAATTCTAATAAGTGAATTTCTGATTTTCAGAATTCGCTGTGGTGTTTTCTACACTTTTAGAAATGTGATCGAATTTCGATCACTGGGGGATCCTAGTACATATAAATATGACTGCACAGAAATACACTTAATTTCCGAAGCACTTTTATGCCTTAGCATAGATAACCACCATTAGCACTCAATGGATTCACTTCCTTTATAGGAAGAGTATTGAGATGCTCAATTTCGAGCTCTCATAAGGGCACACATAAACACACAAAAATATCACCAAAACGAAGCACTAAAATTAGAATCCACTCTATACAGAGAGAGGTGCGAAGCGAATTAGTCCTATCGCTCGGGAAATTGCCGAATGTAGTTAGCTCAAAAATATACAAGTTGGCACAGGATGAAGAACACAGTGCCGCCGTTAAATAGTTAGTGCAGGAATTAGTTAGCACAGCCGTCGGCGTAGAGTATTCTAAAAGTGTAGAAAACCACCACAGCGAAATTGAAAATCAGAAGATTCACTTATTAGAATTGCAGTAAAGTTCTCGAATAGAATTTTGCATAGCTGGTCCTAATCGAGTCGGCATAAAGCTCGGTATTCAGTGTTGGTAAAATTAATTACGGAAAATCTAAATTTAGGGCTGAGGAATTTACGTTCCCCCGCCTTGCTGCAAATAGCTCCAAAGGGAGAACGGAAAAACGACCGAATAATTGAGGGGCGTATCGTGGTTAGAGTCCAAGTCCGGGAATACGTGGGAGCATGTTTTTCGGGTCAGAATGCCGCCTAAATGTTGCAAGCAGGAACAAAGAAAGGAAAGTCTGATTTTACCTGGTGATAGGCGATGTCGCTACGCCAGTAAAGCTCGCCGAACTCCTCCTGTGTAGTGAGATCGTCCGCTGAGACGCAGTTTAACGGGCGTGACTCATTTGGCTGGTTGGAACGGGCAGGCTGTGGAATTGCGTCGCGGTGAGGCTTGATACCGCTGTCGTTTTCCCTTTCCTCGGCCTGTCTTAAACTCTTATCAAAGCAGCTCTCATCGTCGTCGTCGCTCGTTCAACACGCTGTGTCGCAAGTCATCGGACGCTGTCATGGCGGGTGTGGCTTGTAGAAACGTGCGAGGAGATCTTGTTCTCCTTCGTCGGCATTCCACATGCCTACAGTTCTCCGACGTCTTTTCCACTTTGTTGGGAGACTTTCTCGACGTCAACGCATTCGTAGTTTTTACAAATCTCCTTGCTCGTCCTCATTCGTCGGCTGTCGATCTTTTTCCTTTTTCTACCTTCTCCCCCTCGCTTCCGTCTTTCCTAGTTCATCAACCTATTTCCCTCGTCTTTCCATCTCGACGCGGATTGGCTCTGGCTTTCCTCCGCGTCTTCTCTTCGTCACGGAGGCTGGAGGATGTTGGGCTTTTACTACGCTCAATCTTGGGCTTTCACCACGTGACAGTAACTAAAGGTTCATTACCAAAAGCTAATGAACCTTTAGTTACACGTCTGAGGACTCATATGCAGAGACTCTGGCACACTCTTAAATTTGTGAGCTATAGCACGATTATTCTCCTGGTCACTCTGTAAAGGACGTCAGCTTCTATATTCTTCGCAATAACTTCCATAACAAAAAAGAAAGAACGCATTTAAAGTCTTTTCTTCTTTGGAAATTTAATACTCTATTCGCTAATTGCATTAACCTTAGCAAAGGCGCCATTCCTTCATTGCCTTTTCCATATTCCCCTCCCACTCCAGTTATTCTCTAATTTGTCGCTGGTCTCCCTAGGCCTTGTCTATTCTTTTCTATAATTTTTCCCTCCCCTCGCCTATCTTTCGTATCAGTTGTTTTTCCACATTCTTTATGTTCAGCTTACTCAAATATTTCCTCATTTTTTTATGTGTTTTCTATATTCTTTCATAATTTTCCTCTTCTTTGTTCATATTTTTGTCCAGCCCTACATTCTTTGGTTGCAGTCGGGCCTGCTTGTCAAAAAGAATGCGAGCCTTACATTTGATCCGGTGCTTTTATATGCGGTCTCGACTATATCATTCCTAGTCTCTGTCAGTATTTCTTCCATTCTGTTTCTGTATGTATTATCCTATCGCATTTTTCTCGTTGTCCCCTCCAATTGGTCCTCTTTCTTTTCCTATCCCACCACATCTTCTAATTCATTTCCAGGCTTCCCATTTGTTCCTTTTAATACCTACCCCCCCCCCCCCCAATGTTGTCTCTATACCGTGTGTTTCAAAATTTTCCGAACTGCCCCTTCTGTATGTAGGGAAAGCCTAACCTATGACAGCAGAAGTAATGTTCGGCCAACCACTAAAATAAACTATGTGCTGAAATAAATTACATAAAATCAGTTTTACATAGTGGCAAAGTTATCAAATGTGATTATTTATTTTTACATTTCCAAAGGAAACGGTACATGTAGGTTACACCATTTGCTCAAAGTGTTCATCGTTCACCTCTTGGCAATACACTAGTCGGTGCTCAAACGCACTGCAGGCAATGATTAGGATTGCCAGAGGAATATTTGCCATTACCTGCCTAATTCTTTCCTTCAGTTCGTTAATGCTTGCACGGCGTGTCTCGAAGACCCTGTACTGAACATAGCCCCATAAAAAAATCATGCGGAGGAAGATCCGGGGATCGAGGCGGCCATTCAATGCTCCCCTTCTGCCAATCCACCAGCCAAAATACTTCGTCCAGATACTGGCGTACAGAGACGGCATAATGGGGAGGAGCCCCATCCTGTTAGAACCAGATGTCGTTTTCGGCTGCTGCCTCGGCAACAGCTGGACCAATCTCGTCTTCTAACAGTTGAAGGTATTTGGGGCCATCCAGTATTCCGTCAACGAAAAAACGATGAGACTAGTACCCATCATGCCTGCCCAGACATTTACTTTCTGAGGACGCTGGGTGTGGCCTTCACCCATACAATGTGGATTGCAATCGGACCATTAACGGAAGTTTTGGTGATTTACCTCCCCATCAAAGTGAACGTGCATTCTTCGGTGAAGCAAATATGACGGGATAGCGCAGCATCTGCATGACATCTGTTCATCATTATCTCCCAAAATTGCACTCGACGGTCCTCGTCACCATCTATCATTTCTTGATGAAAATGCATCTTGAACGGGTGGAACTTCAAACCATGCAAGATGCGCCACACTGATGAGTGGCTGATTCGAAGGGCGTGTGCAACGGCACGCGTCGATTGTACGCCACAAGCCCCAATTATAGCTACAACGGCCAACGTTTGTTGCGGACCTCTCCCTGTACATGGTCGACTTTGCTGTTGTCTGTCTGAAACACTTCCTTTCTCTAGAAATCGTTTCATCAGAGTCAAAAGATTTCAGGCAGTCGTGATGTCAGGCATGGAGTTCGTCGGTGGTTTTGTGCAATGTCAAATCCCCTCTCGCGCAAAGTAGAAGCATCACTGCTCCTTCTTACATACTGTATTTCATTTGTTTGTTTTCACGCAATAAACGCTTTTTAAACTGTTACTGTACCGGTATAAGCTTAATACCAAATACCGTAGGTCTGATAGTAAATAAAACTTCTAGTATTTTTTACTTTAACCTTTTAATTCACTTTCACATTTGCGTATTTGCATTTATGTAAAATAAATAGTGGGATTCCTAACGACTGGAAGCGTCCATTAATTGAAAAGAAGAGGTTATGTAAAATAAATAGCGGGGTTCGTAACGACTGGGAGCATCCATTAATTGAAAAAAAGAGGTTGAGAGACAGTGGCTCCTGTCTACCAGCTCTTCAGCATAACTGCACAACAGGACGTTATGTAAGGAAAGTCATCTCCAGCGTTCGGGAACTTTTGAAACACACGGTATATAAGTCGTATTCTAGCACTCCTGGAATATCTCTTAGTTAAAATGTATCTAACTGTCGTTATGTCGCTTAAAGTAGGAACTTTGTTAGTGTAATTACCGAGACCTACGAGAGATAGGCCAGGGCACCCAAAAGTTACATGATCATCGGGGTCCGGGCAACAATCCATCCGTCATTGTCTCCATCTTGGATTTTAACAATCAGTGTTTTTTCATTTGTTGGAAACATGGAGGATGGATTGTTGCTTGGACCCCGATGATCAGGTGACTTTTGAGTACCCTGGCCTGTCTCTCGTTGGCCTCGTGTAATTACGCAAAGACGTCATCCTTTTGAAGCGTTGTAATTAGCTGGTGACGTCCCATTATGTGACACTTGATACATGTTGTTACGTTACTGTAGCAATGGCGGGTTTAACAAATGCGATTATGACTGATTTGCACATGGTGTATGGAGCAGCTAACAGAAACTCGAGAACAGCAACAAGGCTTTACAATGCCTAACAGACATGTCCTAAACCACCAAACATTTATTAGTTTAATCGACGTTTGAGAGAAACTGGGGGCCTGTTCATTATCTACTTTCTCAAGTAATTATTCTCAACTGACAAGGGAACTACAGGAACATGTACCTCAAAGAGTCACACCAAATTGCTATATGTTATTCATCTAAAGCTACTATTGATGCTTGCAAAATAAGAAAATGCTAAAGTTTGTTTCTTTCAAAATAAACCGAGAAAACGAAAAAATTTGGGCACATATAGCCACACATACATTCCATTGTTAAGGCGGTGTGTATGTGTATTATTACGCTCTCAACTTCTTTCTTCCACTACTCAACAATACACAAGAACGCACTTCACCTGAAGGCAAAGCTATCGCTTCCAAATTATGCTTGCGCGCAAAAAAATGCGACTTACAAATTCGTGTCCGTTCCTTGTGAGTCTTCAACAACAGTCGACATTGTTGAGATGAGTAAGACCTGATTGCAACAATGTCGCTGTGTCGTTGTTGAAAACTCAGTTGGGAACTCTCAGCTGAGAAAGTAGATAATAATCGGCCCTGGGACTTTTATTGTTAGAACACATGATGCTGATTGGGGAAAATCTGTGCGCCCTTCCGATGTAGAAGAGATCCTAATATAAACCTGTATTTATTCAAAACTGCTTCGAATTTTGACACATGTTTGTTAGACATTCCTATCTTATATTTATGATTAGAATCTATATACGAAGTTTATCCAACGAATTTTTGAACTACTGTATAAGTTAAGATATAAAGGGTGTCCCAAAATGAGCTGACATTTTAATTTTTTAATAAAACAAATTTTTCATGGAAAATTTATAATATTTTCGCTTATTAGAAAGTAAAAACATGAAGATCATGTGTGCTACAAAACATCTGACTGATCCGTGCAAATACGGTGTCCTCCGTGGTAGCACAAATTCACTCTTTTGAGGAAATTTAACCATAACATGTTGACATAAAATGTTGCTAGGAAATTTCGGCAAAGTTGTTCGAATTTCATCTTTGAGTTTCTGAATAGTTTGTGGGTTATTGACGTACAGTTTATCCTTAAGAAGAAAGAAGTCTAACGGTGTGTCACGGAATTTTAATAATATTAATAATTCCGGTGACAGAGACGATCGTTTTCGCTCTAGAATAATTTACAATTCGGGGCGAAAACGGAGTCGACGTCGTCAGCGTCATACTGATCATCAAGACGCAGGAGCCAATCAGAGAAGAGCGAGTCTCGCGAGTGCGGGCTCGAAGAGAGAGAAGAAAAAGAGAGACAGAGAGAATAACGTCACGACCGATGGAGGTTTAACGGAAAGGAAGCTCCCGACTGAGACTGATGGAAGGCATGGAGATGGCTACGTTATCGGCACGCTGAAGGGGAAGGCGAGTCCTCAAGCCGCTGCGACGGAGACGACGTCGGAGCCGGCATTAGCTTCGTTAACCAATGCCTTGCCGTGCGGAGAAGCTAAACGGGCGGAGGTTTGCGCCGACGCAAAACGTAGGAGTCAACATTGCGAAAAGTGTCTATCGACAGTGTTCGGCTTTCTTCCCCGTGCGCCGAGAGTTTCAGTCGCCGACCAGGGCTTTGCAATAGTAAGTGCGTCTATTATTGTGGGCTGTAAAGCCGTCTTAATAAGAAAGGCGTTTACGGAGTTAAGTCGCCGGGACATTCACAAATACAACCAAGTGTGTGGTTTATGGCCTTGCGGAATGCGAGCATACCTTGATAATCATTTTGGCTTCACCATAATCAAGTGTAGCTAAATGATATGCGTCACACGAAGAAAATAAGCTTTTAATCAATTTACGCTATTACCCGTTTTTGTTAACGTTGGTATCAGTGTTATTTCCATTCAAAAATGTATTCGGTGATACCGTCTTAATTGCTATTTTTCTTTTATAGACTTCATGTGACATTTGGATTACTGATTTGCAACAAGTGAACTTGGAGCTTTTTATTTTGTATCCGTACAATATTAAAGCTATGTCACCGTAAAAAGGTTTTCAAATTTTATGCTTTAGTTCTCAGTGTTGCTTGTACTTATTAAATAATTGACTTTTCCCGGACTATGAACTTTATCCCGATTGTGACTATTTTTGATGTAACTTACTCACGGCTTTATTACTCGCAGTTGGAACTTTTAGCTGCGAGCGTGTCGCATTATGATGCGTGTGTTTTATTATGAGAGATATAAAATTTACTAGAATGTAAAGTGTTAATTACCGTGACTGTACAATTGAATCTTTTGGTAAGACATACGTTTAAGCATATGTTTGACATTTTGTTTGTTATTTGTTTAAAGTAAACGAATGTAAGGTTGACCTTGTTTAAAGGTATTTTAGTGACCGACCCAATCAAGTTGCTATTTCAAGATTGAGCCTATACAGGCGTCCGTTGTTTTACAGATTAAACCTTTAGTTATTAGGCTATTTGTTTATATTACTGTTTCGGTTTAAGCCATATTTATGTGAATATTGTATTACATTTTGGTTGCTTAGACATTAAGCTTTTTCTATACAGTTATTAGCTTCTAAGCTTTGGTATTGCTTTCTAGCTGAAAGGTATTTGTTAAAATATACGCTAGATTAATTTAGGTGTTTTTGCCTTTAATTTGCCTTTGCGTTCAGGTTAATTATCCTTTAAGTTTGAAAGGAGTTTAAGGCTTAATTACTAATTATTCTTTTACACGGAAGTGTGGGTAAAATTAATTACTCTGTGTGAAATTGTTTTTGCCTTTGATTTTGTGTTTGGCATAGATTGCCGTTGACAGAAGGAGTTCCCATTTTTCCTTCTTATTTATCTTTACTTTTATTTAAATTTATCAATAAACATTTCATTTATTATCTTAATCAGTGCGCTGTTACATGTTATTTACTTTCCACTGCGCTACTCCTAATTTAGCTATAATTACATGTGACACGGTGTCAAATCACATGATCTTGGCGGCCAATTCACATCATCTTGCTGCGAACAGTTTTCACCTTTTTTGAAGTGAATTTTTACAACTTCTACGCGTTTAGATTGTGTAGTTTTGCATAATTTAATCTCAGTGTTTAATCATGACAGCATATAAAAATCCCTGCTTTAATTGTACCACGAAAAAAAATAGCGGCAAATTCAAAATGTCAGTTCATTTTGGAACACCTTCAGGTATTCTGACAAAGGAAAGTGATATAGTAGATCTCAATCTATAAACATAAATTAAATTTTATTTTTTAAAATGTTAACTCGCGTCCCTAAAGGGGTAAATTGTTTGCAATCAATCTCGTACCACAAATATTCCTTGCAAGAGAATGTGCTTATTTCTTTCCGACATTGTAGAGAAATTTTTGTTAAAGTTCAGGAGGAAACAAGATAAAGCAGTTTCAATACGATTTTCACCCTTTCCCCACCTGATCTGCCTGCTAAATACGGTGCCCATTCGCCAAACGGAACTATCAAATTAAGTGTATCTCCCATGCAAGAATAAAATGGTGGGTTATCTTGCCTGAGAATTTAAGGCAACCCCAAACCCAGCATCCTTTAAAAGAAATATAAAATTATTTCTTAAATCAATTAACCCCAAATCCCCCTAATAGTTAATATTATTAAATACTCTATTCAAAAACTCTAATACTAAACATATATATACATAATAAAATCAATTAAATATTAATTATTATTAAAAATACAGATAATTTATAATAACCTATTAGTAATTTTGCAAATCAAATTATATCTTTCAATTTTAACTATTGCATTATTATAAACAACTATTTTATTTATGTTTTACCTTCCGGAGACCGCACATGTCGGCCTAAAGGCCATACAGGCTCTGGATAGGGTTATTGTAATAGTTTTTAGCAAATAAATAAATACATAAACAAATAAATAAACAAATTAATTCGACTGCTTATAACCAGGTTGTTCTAACTCCATTTTTTGGAAAATTGAGATTTTTTTATCAGACATCATGCTAATTCCTGTTTACTAAACATAAAAACATTGAAAATAACAAATTTACTTCTAAAAACTACAGAAATCAACGATGATGATTCAAAACATAATTTTACTCCACTGAAAAGTTTTCTGTAATTGAGTTAGAAAAACATGGTTCTAAGCAGTCGACTTGGTAAACCTTCTCTGCTAATTGAAAACTGATTTTGGTAAGAGAACTCTTTCGCGTTCTCCATTCCTACGTATACGCTGGTAGCTACACGTTGAAATAAGGAGAGGAAAAAACTACATTCCTTACCTAATATATATTTGACTGAACCAACCTTCCGTATTCCCAGCGACTGGACCCCTCTTCAAGACATCAATCCTGAGCTTGAAGTTTAAATCAAGTCCATAGAAAACGACATCCTCTCCATTACTAAAAATATTAAAAAAACTCTTCCTAACCTCACCAATAACGAATTCCTTTGTATCAAACGCCCTAGTAATAACCCTGATATAACAATTAAGCCCGCAGATAAAAGGGGTGCTATTGTTGTCATTAACACCTCTGACTACATTAACGAAGCTAACAGACAACTCTCTGATATTACGTTCTACAAGAAACTAACCTACTGACAAGTTCAGCACCAAACTTCAAAATACCCTCTCTCGGCTTGAATCCCCTTCCGAAATCGATAATAAAACCCGCCTCTTTCTCCTTCCTAAATTCAGTTCTCCTGGTCGTTTCTACCTTCTCCCCAAGATTCATAAACCTGGCAATCCCGACCGTCCGATCATCTCTTTTAACAGCATCCTCTGTGAGCCACTATCTGCTTATGTCGACCACCACATGCGCCACATCCCACCCAGTCTTTCTCTCCCATATCCAGCGCCTTAACGACTCTAACTACGATTTCAAGAACGTCTTCCTCTGCACGCTTCATGTCTCTTCCCTCTATACTAACATTCCTCATGATAATGGGATTAAAGCTGCTTGCGACAGTCTCAAGGCTAACAAACCTTTCCAAGTTCCTTCTACTGACACCATCTGCCTTCTCCTTCGCACCATTCTCACCTGCAATTTCTTCACTTTTAACAATGAGTATTATATCCAGTCAGTGGCACTGCTTTGGGCTCCAAAATGGCTCCCAACTATGCCAACATTTTTATGGGGAGGTGGAAACCAAACTACTTTCCACGTCTCCCTTGAAGCCGTTGGTCTGGCTGCGGTATATTGATGATGTTTTCCTGAACTGGCCACACAATGAAGACTCACTCTTATCTTTTATCACCCATTATAACTCCATCCACCCCTCCATCAAGTTTTCTCATAATTATTCTTTCACGAGAGTTTCTTTTTTGGATGTCTCTATCTCTATCACTAACAATAAATTGTCTACTAATCTCTATAAGAAGCCCACTGACCAACACCAGTACTTACACTATGACAGCTGCCGTTCGTGCCATTGCAAGGATAACATCTCTTTAGGTCAGTTACCTCGCATCCATAGAATATGCACTAATCAATCTGACAAGGACTTCCATGCTAACGCCCTTACCCACTCCCTAAAAGCAAGAGGCTACCCCAAATCTGTCATACGCGCTTCTATCTATAAACATCGCAATTCCCGTTTTAACAACAATCTTAAACCTTCTCCAGCCATGACAGCACCTACATTAGTTCTTCCTTATCATCGAACCCTCAATAGTATTAAAAATGTCCTAAGGAAACATTAAGATATTATTGACAACTCTCCTCTTCTCCACTCCATTCTACCAGAACCAACAAAAGTTTCTTTTAAACGGACATTTAATTTTAAGGACATTCTGGTCTATGTTGCTATTACCAAACCACGCACTTCCACTAAGGTATGTTCTCCTTGCAATGCAAAGCGATGTGGCGTTTGCCATTTTCTTAGCCCTGCTACCTCAAGTTTCAGCAGTGCTTCCTCCTTTACTTTTAAGATTAACCAGCACCTGACCTGCACTTCTCACAACTTAATTGACCTGTTACATTGCAAAATATGCCAGAAACGGTACGTTGGAGAGACGGGCAATACCATACGCTCCAGATTCGCCGGACATAAGTACGACATCTTAGCACTACTGACACCCTTGTCGCTAAACACTTTAATTATCCTGGCCACTCTTTACAGGCCGTCAGCCTTTATATTCTTCGTAGTAACTTCCATAACAAAAAGAAAGAAAGCAAGCAATTCGAGTCTTTTTTTATTTGGAAATTAATTCCCTCGCCCCTAATGGCATTAACCTTAGCAAAGGCACCATTCCCTCATTACCTTTCTCATATTCCTCTTCAATTTCAGCTATTCCCTAGGCCTTTTTCTTTTTCTTATCTTTTTTTTATCTTTTCTCAGTTATTTCTTTTTTTTTACTGTTCTCTCATATTTTTCTACTTCTATGTTCATTTTATGTCCGTCCCTGTACTCTCCTTTTTTCGCAGGCTTTCTGTACTCTTTTATTTTAGTGACCTTTTTTATGCGAAAATATTTTACAGGGTGACTAGCGACCGGGAATTGTCAAAAAAATTTGTAACCGGGAACAGTCAGGGAATCATAAAATTTGAAA
>JAHWFO010009635.1:1027574-1057380 GCA_023313115.1 Rhysida immarginata | reverse complement strand
ATAATATATGCACACTTGTGCATTACCTGGGGGGTGGGATCATCACAAAGGCACTTAGAGTCCCATGGTGGTGTCCTTTGAGGAAGGATTTCACTTTTGGAATAGGAAAAAGTCTGCTGGGGCCAAGTCGGGACTGTAAACGAGCTGGGGAATCGTCGCGACGCCGTTTTGCGTCAGGTAGTCGGTCAGTTTGGAGCAGATATGGCTGGATGCATTGTCGTGATCCAATTTCTGGCGATGGCTGGCCTCACCCGGCCTGAATTCAGCACTTCACGTTCACGTTGTCGTCGGTTCTTGACGTCGACGGCCGTTCAGCGCGGGGCTCATCCTCTACATTCTCTCAGCCATCTTTGAAGAGCCTGTGCCACTTAAAAACTGCAGTTTGTGGCAAGCTTTCATCCTTGAACACTTGGCAAGTTGTGCCCAACATCTCCTTACCCGATTTCCCCAGTCCAACACAAAATTAGATGGCGTACCGCTGTTCAATCGTTCGCTACAATTTGAGCTTGCACTGAGTCACTCGACAAGGGTCCTAAACAAACGCTCCCAGGTCACTGACGCTTGGCGCGTTTTGAAGGTCAGACCCCACACCACCGAGCACGATCGGTGTGAGCGCGTTGCGAACTACAGTTAGGTAAGAAAAAATTTTTCCGATACTTTTTATACAAACCTTGTACATTAGGCCACAGCTGGTCGCCCTTCTTTTGCAGTGGATTCAGACTCTGTTGATAAGGTTTTGCAACTGAGGTACAGTTGGGGCCGATATTATAATAAGCTGGTCGTCTGCGAAAGCTTGGCATCTGCCTGCCCTAGGTCAACACCTCTGATCTCCTGGCCTAGGTCAACACCATCCCTCTACAGAGGTTGAGTCAAAAGTAGTGGCCGACTCGGGAGGGGGGGTTAGAGTTTGACGAATTCTGGGCGAAGACCATTTTCGACAAGGGTATATTCCACTTTATTAAGAGGAATAGAGTGGAAAGAAACGTCAGTACGAATTTGAATGTCATAGACATTATGCCACCTGGGACAGCCAGTGTAAAAATATGGAAGAAAAATTGGTGATACGCGGGCTCCTTCGTCACTATTGGAAAAAGGGGACCAGTGCGCGAGCAGCGGCCGCCGAAATTTGCAGGCTGGAAGGTCAGGGTGTTACCAATGAACGGATAGCACGACGGTGGTTCTCTTGCTTTTCGTCTGGAGACATGGGCCTGGAAGATGCGCCAAGGAGCGGAAGACCCAAAGAAGTGGATGACGCAGCCCTACGGCAACAAGTGGAAGCCATCTCAGGCAGCACCACCCGTGGACTAGTAGCGGACATCGGGACATCACAATCGAGTGTGGTTCGACATCTGCACACCATGGGAAAGTTCAACAGGAGCTGCCGAGTTGTGCCCCACGAGGAGTGTTTTCGCGAGGGCATCCGCCAACTCCGGCAGCTCCTTTGACCATCGAGCATGATGGACTGTACTTTGAAGATTAGCAATGGGTGGTTCCTGTCTGGTGCCCATTAAAAGTTTGCGCGGTGATCGGCCACTACTTTTGACTCAACGTCTGCATTATTATGTTCCACAGAACCGGGCCCAGAGATGATCCCTGAGGGCAGCTCCTGGCCATCACATGAATCATCCCGTTACTGGTCACTGTTCAATTCCTTAGAAAGTCGATGGATATTTCCCTTTGAACAGCGAGCCTCCCTAATTTTCCTGCATGGGCTGGCGTACATTGGGCTGTTGAAAGCGTTCCATATATAAAGAAGAAATATCAGGCCTTCATGGCAGAGTGAGCTGTTTTGGGACGTGAGGAACAGGGATGACACTACATCTATCGACAAGCATATTTACCAAATTCGATTAGATACAACAGTACTTTGCTCTTCTGATATCTCTCAGGACATCTTGAACGCTTTGTTGTCTGATTTGTGTTTCTGCCTGGCCGGAACCTATATTAGTGGTTATTGAGATCGGTGTTGGTCTCCAGTCCATATCCCATTCGCCGGGCAGTGATTTTGTCCAGTAACCCACCCAATGGCGGCAGGTTGGCCGTTTGGCGCCATTCTCCATTGGTATCTAGCACACAATGTCCGTTTTCCAACAAATCGAGAAGCAGGACAGAGCAAATACCTGGTTCATGAGTCGCTGTGTTCCGCAGGTCTGAAAGAGATAAAGTGTGCCCAAATGAAAAAGAGATTACGGTTATATCTAACGAATATTTTAAGTACAGAATATTTGATATACAGTTAATGTGTAATATGACGCCTACACATAATTGCCTTTGATAATGATGCACTGATCTCAGAGCGTAACAAGCGAATGATGGCTTCCGTGTTGAAACTCCTGGGTTGCATACGGATCCTTTTTCCGCGGTGTTTGCGGCTTCCTTGTCGCAGGTGAACCGACGATTTGTCAATGATTTTTAAGGGGTCGAAAATATGCTAGTCACATAAGGAGATGTCGAGTTATATGGAGGATGTATGCGGACTTCCCGTCCAAATGTTTCTAGCAGGTAGAGGGTCTTCTTGGCTTGTCTTGACTTGTCTTGGAGCAGCACTATCCATTTCGAGAGCATCTCTCTGCGCTTGTTTTCGATGGCCTGTTTCGGCTTCAGCAACGTGTTGCAGTACCATTCAGCGTTAACTGTTTCACCCCGTTGTAGCCAATCTAGGAGTATGGGTCCTTCTTTGTCGAAAGAGAAATGAACGTCACTTTTCCGGCCTTCATGGCAGAGTGAGCCGTTTTGGAACTTGGGATGATGCTACATCTATCGACAAGCATATTTACCAACTTCAATAGATAACGGCACTACAGTGAACGTCTCTGAACAACCAATTTATTAGAGACACCCCGCTAATAGCGTGTTGCGCCTCCTTTAGCGGCGAGAACTGTCTGAATACGTGCTGGCATGGATTCAACAAGGTGTTGAAACCGTTGCGGAGGAATAGCAGCCCAGGCTGAAATCACAGCGTCCCGTAATTGGTGCAGGTTGGACGATAGTGTGGGAAGGCGTCGGATGGTTCTCTCCACTTCATCCTAAAAATGCTTTATCGGGTTGAGTTCGGGAGCAGGTAGAAGTCCGCGTCATGTTTCTCGAACAAGTCCAAGACCATTCGAGCACGGTGACAGGGAGCATTGTCCTGCTGAAACTGTCCGTCACAACCAGGGAACACAGTCATCATGAACGGGTGCTCCTGATCGGCAACAATGTTCAGGTAGTGTGTCGCATTCAGGAATGTGTTTACGGATATCAGAAGACCCAGTGTGTCCCAAGAGAAGACACCCAGACCAGCACTCTTCCACCCGCCTGTACGGTTGTCTGCTGACAGGATGGGTCTATGACCTCGTGCTGTCTGCGCCAGATGCGCAGTCTGCCGTCCGCATGATGAAGTAGGAATCGCGATTCGTCGGACCAGGCGACCTTCTTCCACTCATCTAGTGTCAGCGCGCTTTCCTATTTTGCGGTGACAGCGACGGTACCCGTACTGTCCGCCTGTTGTTAAACTCAGCTCGGTGCAAGGTGCGCCGCACCATGTGCTCCGAAATGGGTTGGGATGCTCCCTCATTGAACTTCGCTGCAATTTGTTGGGCTGCTCCCTCATTGAACTGCGCTGCAATTTGTTGGGCTGCTCCCTCATTGAACTGCGCTGCAATTTGTTGGGCTGTTCTCGTTATGTTGCTGTGGATGATTCATGCTAGTCGCCGTTGGGCTCGTTCATCCACGGCCCTGTTTCTTCCGGAATTGTATTTGTTGGAGGAAACAGACATAACTGCCATTCACGGAATACCCTTGGCACTGTTGCACGGGAAAACCCGAGGAAGTTCGCGGTTTGCGAAATGCTCAACTGCGCCCGTCGAGCTCCAACGATCATGCCTCTTTCAAAGTCGGTCAAATCCTTGGATTTACCCATCTTCAGTCCACTTCTGCTGCTGACTTCAACTTGTGATCCAATGCATCCCTTTTAGACACCGCTTCGGCCTGTTCCATTGTTTGGGAGCCACTGAGAGGCCGATCCATTTTCCGTAAGAGGTGTCTCATAATAAATTGGTCGTTCAGTGTATGTGCAAGGGCCGCCACAAGTATTAAGTTTGAACCTGGAGCCTTGCGCGGGCTGAATGATTTAATCACCTGCAGTATCTCGGAATAGGAATGGGGTAAGTGTTGAGCCGGCAGAGCCGTTTGGACCGATGGTATTGCTCTAGTAGCAGTTAATGGTGTACAGAGGTCGCGCTTGTCTCTGTTTAAAAGTCAACAGCTTTATGGGCAGCGAATAAGAATCTGCTTCGGAGGCGTGTCTGCAGAAGCCTCTCTAGTCCGCCAGCTTAGCCCGTCGAATAGCCGTTTTATATTTTCTGCGCAGTGCCCTGTAATTGTCAAGTCTGGTGGTTCTGAAAAGCTGGTCGTTGGTTGCTTGGATGAATCTCCTTGCGGCTTTCACCTTCCTGCGTTCCAATTATACTTAATGCTGCTCACAGCACGTTCATTTTCTCTTTGCCCCGCTTATGTTCCCGTGTAACACGTGGATTTTCCGATCAGGGGCCTTAGTCTGGACTTTTACTCACCTCACCTCACTTCACCTCGAACTCATCGCGGTTGTTTAACACGTATAAATTTTCTCGACTCACAAATCGGTAGTCTGGAACAGGTTAACTCGATCAGTGAGTCAAAATTCGTAGCCATCGGCCGTACGCGTTGCTAATTGAATTATGGGATATGCAAAAAGGGATCTTAGGTGGAGGTTAAAATGCTATAACCAATCAAATCGCAAGATTATTTCGCAAGGCTTTAGTTCGTCAATTAGCTGATTCACTAATTCTTTTGTAATCCTAAATAATCTGCGAAAATTGTCGTCATGCAGATCAAAGGCATTCATTCGTGGCCTAAGAATTCTTTCCCTTCTTAGCGCACGTCTTTCATCCCTTTCTAATGTTTCGATAGCTAACAGCATAACATATCCGTCCACATATCCGTCCTCCATGATGGAAATCACCAACACGTATAAAACTCAGACATCTCACTGGCTGTCGACCACATGTGTAGCAAACGCATCATGCGAGTAAAGTGAGTAGTGCGTTCAGATGCGTTGAGTGTCGAGACTACCATTTTCCCCTCGCCAAACGTGTTTGCACCACGTGACACCGTCAACACGTCTCACGATGGAACTCACAAAAGTCCAGACTAAGGCACCTGGTGGGTCTTGAAGGTAACTTCGTTGTTGTTTATTCGGAGTTTTTAATACTTTTCGCTCGGGAGTCGACTATAGTGCAATACCGCGTTGCATGCAGGCATCAATCACGTAATGAAAGCAGCTAAAAACTTTGAGAGTTTGTTTTTTCACTGTTGCAAACCGCTTCGACATAGCCTTTATAGCATTTATAATAACGTATCTTTTTATGGTACCAATAATTTATGCTTACTTAAAGTAAAAAATTGTGTATTTAGGGCATATACTGTTGATTATATTGTGATTTGTTCTTAGGCTATTATTACGCTCTCCCCTATCCTTAACATCTTATACACTATTCACAAGAATGTCTTTATTCAAACACATACTCTACACATCTCGCAAACATGTTCATACAGTTTCATTCACCGAGTCATGCTATCGAATACATTCACCCATTCATAATGTTTCACATTTAAATTACGCATAAACTACTTAAGTCCGTTTTTGATAATTATTGAATTATTGGTATTATAAGAAACGTTCATAACCTTATATACAGGAAAGCTGTCTCTACGCGGTTTGATCAGTGAAAACAGACACTCTTATGGTCGCATTTGGGTCAACAGTGCGAGTTGGGAATTTTAGAGGTAAACTTCAGCATGTGACTTTCTTTATCCAATAGATAAACGTTAGTACTAGTTCTTGCCCTGACTCTAATTCTAACCCTAATTCTCAGAATAATTCATTAATGGTTTTATAGCAGTTATAGTCATATCACCACGAATCAGTCTAATTCGATATGAGTTCTTTTTGTGGCCCGCAAAATATGGTATTGAGGATTTCCTGGGTGATGGATGATATGGCTTGGACGATTCCTGCTATAAACCTTAGGCTAATATACAGTAAAATATCGATGGGGGTTATGGAGTGAATGTAGTGGCCAAGAGATCGTGCCATCATCCTATCCATCTGCTGGGAAATGGTGGTAGAGTCTCCCGAACATGGGATGGTGCGCCGTCCTGTTGGAAAAACACTCTTGGCCGATGCTACTCCATGACTGTAATGCGCAATTTTCTAGCATGTCTAGGTAATTACTGATGCTTACTATTTGCTCAACGAAGAAGAACAGATCCTCTCACTTTCGCTCGCGATAGTGCGCACCACACGTTCAGTTTCTCTTTGTCCCGCTTATGTTCCCGTGTAACAAGTGGATTTTTCGATCCTCATATCCTGCAATTGAATCTATTAACTTTTCCAAGCACAAAGAGTGTTGCCCCATCACTAAAAACAATCTTGGAAAGGAAAGCATTGTCATTGCCGATTCTGTCAAGCACTGCTATGGTAAACGCAAAACGTCGCGGCTTGTCCTTTTCCTGTTCAAGCACAATGTGAATTTTACAGTGGTACAGCTGCAGAGGAGTAGGCATTTCATTAACTACCTGCGTAAAAGTCCATTTTGTGATGTAAAGCCAAATACAGTCGGCCGCTTTCTTGTCCTTGTCACAATCAAACTGTTGCCCGGCCAAAATTGAACCTCTTCATGGGACCATATAAATGAAATTGTTCATGACAATACCTTATGGATAGTGCTTCTTGAAATGCTCAGTTCGAAACTTGCACGACGCGGTGATTTCTCTAGGCTGCGGGTGAACGGTTCTGTAAATTTTGCAGCATTTTTATTCGACTTTGATGGTCTATCCACCCCCTTCTGGTGCAACACACTTTCTGTTCCTTGAACTTGTTTTAGGTAGCGATTTGATGGTCTCTTATCAGGTGCATCTTCACGGTAACGTCATTGAATTTTACGCGGAGATTTTAATGCTTTCCGCTCGGGATTTTAATGTTCTAATCGGTATATCAAAAAAAATGGTGTACTTAAGCCATGTACTGTTGATTATATTGTGATTTGTTCTTAGGACATTATCCCGTTTTTCTCCAGCCTCAGCATCTGATACACTATTCACAAGCATGTCCTTATCATACACATCTCTCAAACATGCTCATATAATATCATTCATCGAGTCATGCTATCGAATAAATTTACCCATTCATAATGTTTCACATTTAAATTACGTATAAACTATTTAAGTTTGTTTTCGGTAATGATAGCTTGCTCATTCTCAACTGCTCATTATAGTCTCCTTAAAAAAATAAATTTGTTGTTCTTAAAAGCATGTGTTACAGCTAGTCTTTTTTCAAGTGGCACAGGTTTTGTTCTTTGACATGAAATTCTTTGCCCAATTATCGACACTCTCTGTCCTCATTCGAAAATGATTAAAAAAATCTCTAATGTTCTTTTAAACGAGCATAAAGTTTTAGAATTATCCACTTAGAAGTCTTTGACTATTAATTGGATGAACCCAAAACTTCCTTTTCCATGTACTTTTTTCTCATTTTTACCTGCAATGCACATATGAAAAGGATTCGAGCGTATTTTTTTGAATCACCAGCAACTGTTTAGTGGACAGTGCGCGCGCGAAAATAGCGTGAACAATTTTTCCTTCGAGCAACTTTTCCATCACCCAACTTTTCAATCGACAGTGCGCGCCTACCTTAAGAGTGCAATCCGGACCTAGGGATCATGAAGGGAAGCAGAAGCAGTAACAGGGAAATTGAAATTAAGTTAATAATAAGGCAAACAATAGAAACCAAAATACTAATGCAAAGAACAAACCTTTTTGGGCTACACAAAAAACTTTAATAGTACCAAACAGGAGAATCAGAAAGAAAATAAAAGGCGTTTCGCTAGAATGATATCAGGTCATTGCATATCAAATGTCGGATAGCAGAGGTCATCTTTAATGGCCCTCTAGAAAGGACACCTTCACACGTGCTATTCGAAATAACTCCCATTGCAATCTAAACATTGTTGCCAACGATTTCGCAGCTTCTTGAGCCCTCTCCGATAGAATCCATGGTCACGGGACTCATGCGTTTTCGACGTCTGCTTGGATTAGGAATGTTTTCCTGCGGAGAAAATTGTCCAGGCTCTGGAAAAGATGATAGTCGGTAGGGGGAGAGGTCCAGAGAGTAGGGAGGGTGTGGAAGCACCTCGTAGCCCAGAGCCTGTAGCGCCTGCACGGACGTTCATGCAACGTGCGGACGCGCGTTGTCATGCAGCAGAAGGACGCCTTTGCGATGCACAAGTGCAGATTGTTGCTGACACAGTGTTGTGTGCATACGATGCAGTTCACGACAGTAGGTCGCAGCGGTGATCGTCTCCCCCTGCTGCAGGAAGCTGTAATGCACTACACCACGGATGTTCCACCAAACTGTAACCATGAGCTTTCTGGGGTCAAACTATCGCGGGAGTTCATCAGCATCCAGCCACTGTGCTGACCGTTTCCTATTGTCGTATAGGAGCCACTTGTCGTCGCAAGTGACAATGCGATCAAGAATCCCCGCTTCTTCATGGCGCAAAAGCAATTCCGTACATTCCTCCATCCGACGCTCTTTTTGGTTTTCCGTAAGTTCATGTGGGACCCATTTGTCCTGCTTTTTCACCCTACCGTTGGTCCTAAGGTGTCTACTAACAGTCGACGCTGATATACAGCATGATCCCCTGAAAGGTTCCGAACAGTTTTAAACGGGTTTTCGTCCACAGATCGCTTCAGATCAGCGTCATTCAACACGTTGGGCGGTCTGCCGCGTGGCTCATTGGCCAGGTCCGTCACTCCCGCCCGGAATTTTCGGAACCAACTTTGGACAATACCTACACCGAATACCTTATTGATGTTTCGAGAGGCGTTAGATGCAGTGTGATTCAACCTGAACTCGTAATGCATTATCACACGTAATTCGTATGAAGTCATGTCCATCTTCGCTTGGGTTCAAAGGCTATTAAATATCATCACAGACATGCAAATTTCAGGCAGCTGTTCGCTGAAACGTTTATCTCTGGGAATGTACCACTTTGTTATGGGTACTTGCTACTAAAGGTGGAAACCGTGCTGAAGCGCGGAACCCACCTCGAAATCCGACATTCGATATGCAACGACCTGATATAATGGTAGAACGGTGGAAAACCTTTAAGAAAAAAGAAAAACTGCAAATATAGCACCAACTAGTTAAGACAACAGAGAACCGTAATAAACGGACAGAGAAAAGAAAAAGTTAAGGAAAACAAATACTGGGTAATGAAAGAATAAATAGATGACCAAATTAACAGTAAAATAAACAGTAAAATGGAAAAGAAAACTACTAATCACAAAGTTAATAGACAGAAAGAAAGCTTAGAATCGACTGGACTTGGGCGCTAGGCCAGCGGGCCTAAACATGTGAGAGATATCAAATGGATAATAATATAAAAATAAAACACCAAAAACTAAATTAAAAAGAAAAATTGGAAGCAAAGAACAAGGCAATAAAAAAAACGATGAAAATTGCGTAGAAAATACAATCGCGAAGAAATAGCTATAAAAAAGCAGGAGCTTTGGACGAAACGTTCCAACCTCGATCGTACCCGGAAGCAGATTTGTATGCGCTGGTGGCAGTAACAAACCACGGAAAATTACGGATAAATTCATATAAGTTGCGTATAAACTGATAGAGAATGTTAACTAACAGTACATTTTTAAAATCTATTTTGAGAAGATGGGATTTTATTACGTCGTCACGAGCTGGAAAGCCGATACACATTATGTGAGGAGAAGAGTTCCTTATTTTGATCTCCGAAGGATCCCGAAGGATTCCGAAGGATCCCGATCTTTTGGAAAAGTGGCTACCAACCATGCATCATAAAGATCGCGTTGTGAATGAAATGACAGAGTATGTGAACTACATTTTGAACAAAATTTTGAGATACGGCAAAACAAAATATTTCATTTGAAGAAAACAATTTCAGATTATTGTGATCAACCATGTGGTGCAGTGAATGATACAGAAATTACAGAGGGTGCACGTGCACAAGAAATTTTTGAATAATGTATCTTAAATCTTATTCATACATTATTTCAATGACTGTTGTTTGTGTAAAAGATGGAGATTTGTGGATGATCTTTTTGCAGAATTTATCTCATTTGATAAGATGGGGGCTGAACTAATAAAGATGCATTGTGGACTTTGATGCCAAAAAAATTTTCAAAGGCTAGCCTCTTGGATAGTATTTCCCGAAAATCTCTCCTGAGTTTGCATTTGTAAAGTCTGCCACAGGCATACGGATGCACCATAAATGTAAAATTATTGTTCCATCCTATAAAAATTTTCAACTCAATGCATTCTGCTCGACAGCAAAAGTATGGGTTCCTATTTAATATTTCAAAGTGATCTGGCTGGCAAGAGGTATACCCAGTGATAAGATTTTCGTTGAGAATCTTTCCCGTGAGGGCCTCTATGGAGAAAACTGAACAGCCTTGATAGTGGGCAGCCCTGAAGGACCACTCTGTTGAGAGAAATTGGGGGAGAAAGTGACCCACTGATATACAAATGGGAAGAAGCATTGGCATAGATACTTCATATAATATTGGCAAAGTCCAGGAGCCCGAGTTGCCTGAAAATAGCTATGAGAAACTGATTAAAACGTTGTCAAAATCCTAGTTTTGGTGAAGGCTGAGAATTCCTATGTTTTGCACTTTGCTCTGCCTCGTCCTGCATCCAGAGGTTCGGAAAAGCACACCATTGAGTTGGGCTGATAATCTAGTCATCTCCAAGATACCCATTAGGATCTTGTAGTAGGAGTTGAGAAGTGTTATCGGGCGCCAGTCATCGGTGGCTTGGGGGAGGGGAGTTAGATTTTGGGATAATGATTATCTTACCATTGGTAAAGGAGATGGGAGTGGCATCAG
This sequence comes from Rhysida immarginata, assembly GCA_023313115.1. Taxonomy (NCBI): domain Eukaryota; kingdom Metazoa; phylum Arthropoda; class Chilopoda; order Scolopendromorpha; family Scolopendridae; genus Rhysida; species Rhysida immarginata. Next base: position 1,046,439 of record JAHWFO010009635.1, on the reverse strand, counting down.
AGAAAAAGGTTGATTTAAGGGTACTTAGGAATTTGTGTCCGATGATGAGCCGGGCTAATTTATAGAATGCATACGTCAGCCATCAAGCCCAGGGTTAGAGTTATTGTTGCTATGTTTTAGGAAAGCGAGAGCTTCCTATTCGATAATGTCCTTAGAGTGGCAGTTGAATTGTCCTGGTCTGTTAGTTCCGTGACTCCTTTCGTGACTCCTCTCCAATGAATATGTTAGACATGGATATGTTGGATGTTGGGTCCGGAACTCTGTGGAGCAGCCGGCATGGTTCTAACTTGGTCGTCTGTGTTGGGGTCGCACTTATGTTTTCTACCCGCTAGCTTGTTGCAAAGTTTGCACTTTGTCAACGCTGTTCACTCTGAAATGAGCTAAGGCATTAATAGAATGTCTTCCTCATTCCGTGGTAAACACGTAAATTCCGAAATCTTTGATTTTATCAGGAATATCTTTTTCTAAAATAATTTTCAAGCTAATATTACCGCTCTGGGAACGAGGGAAGCTTTCGAACCCTTCTCGGCTTACGTCCACAAGAAAAAACAGGCCCGAAGGGACAGTGGGATTTATCCCGCGCAAGGTCACAATAGTTTCCGGGATTCGACCGGAACAAATTCAAAGTTAAAATTACCGAGTTTCCAATTTCTGGCTTCCAGGAATCTATCTGCTAAGACTGTCGTCTGAAACAAATTATATAGTTCCGTAGGTCGTCGGCGCAAGTTTCTGAGGGCAAGTGATGGTGGGGATTCCCCGATGCCAGAACTTCTGAGATTCCTCCATTTCTAAGTAGAAGTTTCATAAGTTCCACAGTCTTGATAGGCCAGATTGATAGACCTAAAAACCAGGATGATAAATAGCACCTTTCAACATTTTATACGATTAGAGAATCATCAAGTCACTCGTGACTAGCAGCGAGACTCTTAGGGACACTTATAAAATTATAAACGTCTTACTCTCGAACTCTCAAACACTCTTCCAGAATATACACCAAGCAACAGTGAATCGGACAATTGGATTAATATCTTGCCTCAACTGGTGGATGAAAATATTGTTCACCCTAGCAGGCCTATTGGTGTCGAGGATTTGCATCTTTTCCTAAAAAATAAATAATAGTTATTAAATAAAAATGAAAAATAAAATAATAATTAACAATTAACAAAATAATTAATAAATAATAAGTAAAATCAAAATAAAACTATAAAATCAAATAAAAAGCTGACGTTTCGGATAGAGACTATCCTTTATCAAAGCAAAAAGGATAATTCTCTAAAGGCAATTAGAATATTAGAGAATTATCCTGAAGTTATGAAAAAAGTACTAAAGGACGCCTTTATATATAGTTGGCATAGGGAAAAGTAAGACGGTATTGGCTGAAAAAGCAGAAGAGGAATTTGAAGACGTGTTGGGATAGGCCAGGCAGGAGGACAAATAGGAGGTAATAAGAGGGCGACGAAAAATAATGCAATAGGATAACACATACAAAATTAAAGTTATAAAAAAGTTTAGGAATGATAGGGTGTCTAGCAAAACGGTTTCGTAAAATTCCCTGGGGGGGAAAAAAAAGAAAAAAAATTATCCCTGAAAAAATCTCTGACCGTTCCCGGTTACACAATTTTTTTGACAAAGCCCGGTCGCTAGTCACCCTGTAAAACAGTATCGCATAATAAAAAGGTCACTAAAATAAAAGAGTACAGAGAGCCTATGAAAAAAAAAGTACAGGGACGGACACAAAATGAACATAGAAGTAGAAAGATATGACAGAACATTAAAACTGAGACAAGATAAAAAAATATAAAGAAAGAAAGAAGAAAAAAGGCCCAGAGAGCCTGCGACAAATTAGGGAATAGCTGAAGTTGAAGAGGAATATGGGAAAGGTAACGAGGGAATGGTGCCTTTGCTAAGGTTAATGCCATTTGGGGTGAGGAAATTAAATTTCCAAATAAGAAAAGACTCTAATTGCTTTCTTTCTTTTTTGTTATGGAAGTTACTACGAAGAATATAAAGGCTAATGGCCTGTAAAGAGTGACCAGGGGAATTAAAGTATTTAGCGACAGGGGTGTCAGCATTGCTAAGAATATCGAACTTATGCCCGGGAAATCTGGAGCGTATGGTATTACCTGTCTCTCCAACGTACTGTTTCTGGCATACTTTGCAATGTAACAGGTAAATTAAGTTGTGAGAAGTGCAGGTCAGGTTCTGGTTAATCTTGAAAGTAAAGGAGGAAGCACTGCTGGAAATGGAGGTAGCAGAGTTAAGAAAATGGCAAACGCCACAACGCTTTGCATTGCAAGGAGAACATCCCTTAGCGGAAGTGCGTGGTTTGGTAATAGCATCATGGACTAGAATATCTTTAAAATTAAATGTCCGTTTAAAAGAAACTTTTGGTGGTTCTGGTAGAATGGAGTGGAGAAGAGGAGAGTTGTCAATAATATGTTGATGTTTCCTTAGGACATTTTTAATACTATTGAGGGTTGGATGATAAGGAAGAACTAATGTAGGTGTTGTCATGGCTGGAGAAGGTTTGGGGTTGTTGTTAGAACGAGAATTGCGATGTTTATAGATAGAGGCGCGTATGACAGGTTTGGGGTAGCCTCTTGCTTTTAGGGAGTGGGTAAGGGCATGAGCATGGAAGTCCTTGTCAGACTGATTAGTGCATATTCTATGGATGCGAGTTAACTGACCTAATGGGATGTTATCCTTGCAATGGCGCAGATGGCAGCTGTCATAGTGTAAGTACTGGTGTTGGTCAGTGGGCTTCTTACAGAGATTAGTAACAATTTATTGTCAGTGATAGAGATAGAGACATCCAAAAAAGAAACTGTCCTGGTAGAGTAATTGTGAGAAAACTTGATGGAGGGGTGGATGGAGTTGGAATGGGTGATAAAAGATAAGAGTGAGTCTTCGTTGTGTGGCCAGATCAGGAAAATATCATCAATATATCGCAGCCAGACCAACGGCTTCAAGGGAGACGTGGAAAGTAGTTTGGTTTCCACCTCCCCCATAAAAATGTTAGCATAGTTGGGAGCCATTTTGGAGCCCATAGCAGTGCCACTAGTGTGGATGTAATACTCATTGTTAAAAGTGAAGAAATTGGAGGTAAGGATGGTCCGAAGAAGAAGGCAGATAGTGTCAGTAGAAGGAACTTGGAAAGCTTTGTTAGCCTTGAGACTGTTGCACACAGCTTTAACCCCATCATCATGAGGAATGTTAGTGTAGAGGGAAGAGACATCAAGCGTGCAGAGGTAGACGTTCTTGAAATCGTAGTTAGAGTCGTTAAGGCGCTGGATATGGGAGAGAAAATCGTTAGTGTATTTGATATAGGAAGGAAGACTGGGTGGGATGTGGCGTATGTGGTGGTCGACATACGCAGATAGTGGCTCACAGAGTGTGTTGTTACAAGAGATGATCAGACGGCCGGGATTGCCAGGTTTATGAATCTTGGGAAGAAGGTAGAAACGACCAGGAGAACTGAATTTAGGAAGGAGGAAGAGGCGGGTTTTGTTCTCAATTTCAGAAGAGGATTCAAGCTGAGAGAGGGTATTTTGAAGTATGGTTTTGAACGTGTCAGTAGGATCGGAGGTTAGTTTCTTGTAGAACGTAATATCAGAGAGTTGTCTGTTAGCTTCATTAATGTAGTCAGAGGTGTTCATGACAACAATAGCGCCCCCTTTATCTGCTGGTTTAATTGTTATATCAGGGTTATTGCTAAGGCGTTTGATACAAAGGAATTCGTTATTGGTGAGGTTAGGAAGAGGTTTTTTAATATTTTTAGTGATAGAGAGGATGTCGTTTTGTATGGATTTGATGTAAACTTCAAGTTCAGGATTGATGTCATGAGGAGGGGTCCTGAAGGTTGAGTTGGTAGCGGGAGTAGAATTGGAAGGATTCATGCAAAAGTATAGACGGGACCTGAGGGCACGGCTGAAGTTATCGACAGAGGAAATGATATCAAAAGTGTCAATAGTATTAGGAGTGGGACAGAAGGAAAGGCCTTTTGACAGGGTTCTGATCTCGAGAGACGAAAGTTTAGTGGTTGATAGATTAATAACCGCGGTTGTGTCAAGAGTAGAGGAGCTGGAGGAGCTGGAGCTGGTAGAGGGAGGTGGATCGTTTTTAGACAGGGATTTCAGAAAATAGGCGGATAACGGATTAGACAGAAAGTGGGATTTATTAGGGAAGGAAATACGATCTCTCTGAAATTTATTACATTTTTTTGGAATAGAGAAAATCAAGTTTTTTGCAAACGAAAGTATGAAGAGCATCAATATCCGGGGGATTAAGAGAGGGGAGAGAGTCATGTTGGGTAATGGACTGATAGAGGCTTGTGCAAATGCTGGAGCAATGGTTACTAAGGGTAAGAAGGATGCTACGGGTAGAGTCAGAAACAGTGGAATGAATTTGCGACAGAGTGGCAGAGGGTAAGGGATCTAATTGTATGCTGGGGGCGGAGACCAAACCTTTGGGGATTATGCCGAGAGTGAAGTAATGGGAAAAGGTGATTTTGTGAGCATGGTAGGTACAGAATTTGTCGCAAAGCTTTCGGAGCTGAAAAAAAGTAGGAGGGTGGTTGGCTGTTAGTCATCTGTTTTGTGTTGATCGTAGTTTTGTGGAGCTGCGTGTGTTATGTGTGTGGTCTGGCGGAAGTGTCCGAGGTAGAAAGTGGACGTAAAAGTATGTCTAGCATTTGTGTAGTGTTCTGTGAAGGTGTAGGTGTGAGAATTTTGTTAATGGGGGAGAGTGTTGGGGAAGAAGGGACATCGTGAATGGTGGGTGGGGTTGTGTCATTGGAAGTTAATGTGTGGATGGTGGGAGTAAATGTACGTGTTTGCTGAAGGGGTGGAAGGACTGAAGGTGAAGTTGTTGAGATATGTATTGGTGAATCAGATGGTGAGGGGTGTTGTCGGAGATGTTGTGTGGTGCATGATTGTCAGTGTCCTGTGTAGTGTTGGAGATAAGGTTGAGTGTGGCGAGGGGTTGACAATATCTAAGTATGCTGTGTGAAACCAGATCCAAACCCTTGTGTGACAAATGTAGCCCATCCCTGCAAATGTGACTAAGTGAGAGTGGACAGTGTTGTAGAAAGTGAAAACGTTTAGAGGTGCTGGATAGAATCTGTGCTAATGCATTGAATTGTGAAATGTTTTTGTTAAGTCGTGTGGTGTTCTGTGAATGCAAGGGTCTGTGGAAATTTATGTGGCATGGCAAAACTGAAGATAAAGTGACTTGGATGTCTTTGTTGTTGGAGAAGATAGTGGTGAGTTGTTGTATAAGAGAGTGAATGGCATTTTCTGGACTGTTAAGTGAAGACGAGATGTTGTTTGTACCTATGTGAATGACGAGATGTTTAATGCCGGGTGGAATGTCTTGTAAGAGTGTTGGGATGTCCGAAAAGGTGCAACCACTACGAGAGAGAAAAAACAGGGAGTGGGAGGAGTTAACTGGGACACGTGTGGGGAAATACTTCAACATAGAATCACTAAGGATAGCAACATGAGACAGAGAGAGAACAGGTATACTGGACAAAACTGGACAAGAAAATATAGATATACAGAGAGAATCGAGCAAATGACTGAGTGAAAAGTAAAAATAGAAAAATAGAAACACAGGGTACGGGTCTCGGAGAACAATTGTTCCTAAAAAATACCAAGAACAATAGCAGCCCAGGCTCCGATGGGGTCACATATGCTTTCCCACAATGCTACGTGGTGTAACATCGCTCTTTTTTCAAGTGAATGCCTGAAGACTTCATGTCATCTCACCTACCTTCTGAAAAAACAGGATCCCGCCATCATTCAAAATTGGAGGCTATCTCTTTAATCAACACAGACTCTAAGTTGTTGTAAGGTGTGCTCTCAAAGAGATTCAGCCTAATCGTTGATAAACTTACATCACAAAGACGCATGCATGATAACCTTTTTATGATACAGGCCGTGATCTCAGATGCCCGTTGTAGAGCGAGGGATGAATATCTCACTTCCATCGACTTTCAAAAAGCTTATCCCTGGGGTTAAGTTATGTCTGCAGAAATATTACCCACTTGAATTTCCCGGCACATAAAATTGAGTTGCTACAGTGCTTCTATAACTGCAAGAAAACATTCATCAAGATTAATGGCCATCTGTCCAGCACGATTTACAGAGAAAGAAGCGTGAGGCAAGGGTATCCGCTGTCGTCCTTCTTATTAAATATCTATCCTGAACCCTTGTGTACAGCCATTAGATCTTCCGTAGAGATTACCCCTACACTCTAAAATACGCTCAGACGGAGGTGAAACTGCTCTCTACGCAGATGACATTCCGGTTGTTTTATCTAATTTCTGCAAGAACGCTTTGTTCGAAATTTTGAATATCTTCGCAGACAATGCAGGCACCGCCATCTACAAAGATAAGACTTATTACATTACCAACACTTGTATCCTTTGATATGGAGTGCAATGCTTACAGCTTTGTACCAGATTTGAAGAACAAATCAGACTAAAATTTAATAGCTACGATTACTACCCTCTCATCACTAAATCCAGAATTCTATCGACGATCATTATACCGAAAATTCTTCATACCTCTACCTAACTAGAAACCCCGTTTTTCAAATTCATGCGGAGCCCTGTAAGCGCTATAACAAAGTCAACAGAAAAACTCTACAGTTACCTTTAGAAGAAGAACTCAACGTACCGAACATTTAAAACGTGATCGACGCCCATTCTGCTAGATTCTTCATCCACTTCTAATTTCTGCTTGGAAGCCGCTGTTACGACGGAAAATCAAAAAGTAATTGAGTAAATTATTCACAGCAAAACCATCATGTATTTGCAAAAATCTTCATATACATTTTAAACGATGAATATTGATCTACTTTTCAAGATTACAACCATTCACATTTAAGCATTTGTCCCAACGTGAAACCAACTTTTTGATGCCCACAGCGTAGAATTCGTTCGATTGGGAGCGAACCTGTTTTCACCTTATTGTCCCTCTGGCAGCGTGAACCAGCAAGGTGTTGCTGTAGAGCTTCGAAAAGGTGAAAGTCCGAGAGCGTCAGATCTGGACTGTAAACTGGAGGGCGTCGGATTTCCTACTTCCAGTACTGCATTTTTGCGACACTGAAGCAGCAACATGGGGACGCGCATTGTCATGCAGAATGATGACCTTCTCATAGCCCTCTGCGGATGCTTTCGGCTCAGGCAGCTCATAGCCGATCCGATGTGGCAGAATAAGCAGCGGCGTTCACCGTTTCTCCTTTGGAAAGAAAATCAGCAAGAAGAAACCCTGTGTCTCAGAAAACAGTGACCATGACCTTTCCTGCGAAATCTTTTGTCTTGAATATTTTTATAGGGGGAGACTAGGTGTGTTTCCATACCATACCATACTCTGTCGCTTCGTTTCGTTGGTGTAATGAAACGCCCACATTTCAACTCCAGTGGCAATGTGCTCAAGGAATGAGTGTCCCTCCTTGTGGTACCGAAGCAAATGCTCCAAACTATTTGCTTTGCAGTTCTCCATGTGTACTAGTGTGAGTTGCTTAGGGACCCATCTTGCTAACACTTTTCGAAACTTAAGGTCTTCCTGGATGGTGTGGTTTGCAAGTCCGTAAGAAATGTCTACTTCCAGTGCCACTGCATGGATCGTTACCCGCCGGTCTCGCTGAATCACTGCATTCACGACATCAATTTCCTCTTGTGTACAGGATGTGCACGGCCGTCCAGAAAGTGGTTCATCGAGGACACTTTCGCGCTGCGATGTGAAATTGGCACACAGGTTGCACACATTTGTCAATGTCATGCACGTGTGTACGTTGCACACAACTTGCGATGGTTTTCAGGAGGCTTTTGTCCCTTTGAGCACTCTGGATTTCCAAAATCTCGAAAGTCTCGAAATATTTGTAAGACGTGAATTGGAAAATAGCGCACCAACCTATACCCACTAATTACAAGCTGTTCCAGCTGATCCTCAGTAGAACGCCGAAATGCCTCTTCTGCTATGAAACCGAAGACATGAAACACCTTTCCTTTGAACAGCGAGATCATGAGAGTCATTTGTAAATATGTGCGTAATTTCTTTGCTGTTTCGTCAGTGGAATGGAGCATAACATTTTCCTACAGCTAATAGCGCCAATGCAAAAATATCATTGCCTTCATTAAGTTTAACACATGGAGAGCCAGACAGGACATGCAAGAGGAAAAACAATTGACTCTAGGAAGCTATGAGAGAAAACGTATACGGCAGTAAGGCAACACATCAGAGTGACCTAGAACAACCTCCCCAAGCAGAAGTTCAAACGTCTTTATATTGGATCAGTAATAATATGCCTTATCTCGGGAGACAGCCTCGAAATATCTCTCCTGTGCAGATTGTAAAAATAGATGATCGTACCAAAGATGTTTTTATAATTTTTAAGCCCGCTCTGCCATGTGGCAGTTCCTCCCACGCCCGATTTTTTTTTATCAAGAATTATGGTAACTGCGCCTTTCTTTGGAAGGCCTCCAAGACTACTGACAGCTTCCTTTACACTTTTCCTATTAACCCCCCCTCCCTAGTTATCCTTTCCGTATGAACATTTGCGTGTCTGATTTCCCCGGCCATATTGGTGTACATTCCGATGGAGCTTCGTCTGATCCGACAGTGATACTTTCTCCCTTGCCTGAGCCTTTTTCACCAACTCCGTGCGTCTTTTTCGGTTGTTTTTTGTTGTGTCATTCTTCCCCATCATTTGTCTGGATTGTCCCCCCTCCCTCCTTCTGTCCAGGTATCTAACCGTGCCAATGTGGTTCTATTGTTAAAACTAGCCGGACAAAAGACTAAAGTGACTAGAAACTGGGTCTCACCAGTTTTTATTTTAGCTGCACTGAACTGGGTCTCATCGGTCAATACGGTCTCTGAAATTAGCACATTTTTTCAGTTCTGTTTCGACGACTGCTTGAGTCATATTTATGCGTGATCTTTAGTGACAATTTACATGTAGTTCTGTATTCTGAATCTTTTATGTATAGAGAAGTACACATTTTTAAAATGCTTGTTGCACATTGTATTTATTGGGGGAGGGGAATCAATACTTTTATGCATGATTATCTTAGAACAAAGTGTGCGTAATAAAATTTACTACAATATTCCACCAATTTTATGATTTCTTGTTTTGCAGTAATGAACCGTTTATCCTGTGGTTCTGTAGTTCGTGAGACTCGTACAAAATTTATATGCCGACTCTTCCTCCCGTATTCTAATGGGAGGCTGCAAGACGCACGCTCGGTGAATCGCAGAATTCGACAGAGATGTCCACTGATTGACCTCCTGTTCAATATTGCCATTGACCCACTCTTCAGACAAATACAAGGCGAAGAAATTCAACAGCAAATCCCCAAAATATAAAAAAGAGCTAATAAAGAAGACAAATTTTGAGGAAAAAGAGCTTCTAAGAATGGACGAAGATCAGTTGGAGTCGAAGATTCAGATAACAAGTCCGGAACAACAGCATTTGAAGTATTCTTCAATAAGTTCTTCAATTCCTGCCATTTCTTTTTAGGTGAAAAAATATTAGAAAATAACAGTCTGTAATAACTAGATTTAGCTTTCTTAATTGCAGCTTTGGTTGTTTTCAATAGGTTTTTTATAGCGGGTTCGAAGTTCAGGAGTAGGATTTTTGCGAAAGCAATAAAAAGCTTCATTTCATTAGAGAAGAAGTCATCCATTGATGGCGAAAAATTTTAAAGAAATTAATATATTTTGTTCTTTGTGGAAGATATCGAGAAATTCCTAATTTTAGATGATCTATAAATTTCGAACAAAGTTCATTGATATCATTATTATCTTGAAGAATTTCAGACCATTCAGTGAGCTGAAGAAAGCTATCAAGCATCGCCAATCTTTGAATTGATTTAAGTTGAAATTTGCATGGTACTTTTTTAGTTCGTTTGATTGGAGAGTGTTCTATTAAAAATAGAGGAAAGTGATCGGACAATAACGTCTCAATTATTCCGCTAAAATAGTCTTTATCCACATTAGAAAATAATTGATCTATAAAGGAATATTTATCAATTCTCTGATCGTAATGACTATAAGGCAGCGGAGATGATTTCAGATTATATGAGTGAGTAAGATTCAACAGATGGAAACTAGAAATATGAGATGGGAAATTGAAATTTATGTTGAAATCGCCAATCAAATAATAATTCTTATTTCTCAATGATATTGAGTTGAATATTTCTTCAAGCTTATTCAGAAAATTTTGATAGTTGCCATTCGGAGGACGATAAACCGTGGTAACACTGTAGGAATTATCAACATGAATCGTCAACAATTCATAATCAATATTCATTTCCGACAGAGCATTGTCAAAAGACGACTTAAATTCATTTTTGACATAAGTGACAATACCACCGCCACGTTTGTTTAATCGAGAAATAAAGTAAGTTCGATAACCACTTATTGAAGGGGGAGAAATATTAGAAGTGCAGGTCTCAATAAATGACAAAATGGAAGGTAAAGTATCCAAATTATTGAGATAAACCATTAATTGATCAAAATTTGCCTGTAAACTTCTTATATTCAGCAGGAAAATTGAAAAATTATCACGATGGGCCGATAGAAGCTTATTGAAATCATATAAATTAGTGCTCATTATAATAAATAAATTAGTGCTCATTTATTGTATTCCAGGGTTCTTGTGTCTCGTCCTTCTCTTAATTTATATCCGTTCATTGCTCATTATAAGGGAATGTTCGGCATCCTCCATACCAAAAATTTGATTCCGATGTAGCTTCCCGAAAAATTGAGTCACGAAAGTTCCGATTGGCCAGTACATAATTTAAAATTGATTCTGATGAAGTCTTATTTACCGATAAATAAAAAGAAGAATATGTGTTACATCGAATATGAGTTACATCGAGTTAAGAAGAATATGTGTTACATAGTTTGTGACATTCGTGAATTAATTCTGCTTCTATAAACTTATGAATGTGAAGTTTTAATTGTGTAACCTCAGTATTGGCGGATAACCTGGATATGAAAAGTCTATCTACATGATTCCGCTCAGAGTTAATTATTCTCGCTTTAAGAGAGGTATCGGTCGAATTTCCAACAATAATAGTTTTGTTTTTCCTTTTTGATTCAGAACCATTACTCATTGGTTTTTCGAATGCTCGGTTTGATAACATTAGTTCTGAGTTTACAGTTTGTGGGACTATCTCATTAATTGGGCGTTGTGGGTATAAGGTATTCGTTCCAGTGTTTTTTGCCTTTTTAGCGTAAGTTGATAGTGGATTCATACTATCCATTTCGCTTGTGTTGGCATCAGACATTGATAATAAATTTAATAATTTATCTATTTTCAAGTGGAGATCTTTATTCTGACTTTGAATATTTTGAAGCCTGGTTTTTTTCCTTGCTTCCACAATTTGGTCTTATACAACCTTTCTAAATTCTTTTTTTCTTTTTTCATATTTTTTAAGAATTTGTTATATGTGAACTTTTCGCTAGTTGAGAAATTAGATCCAAGCTGAACTTAACATTTATATAAAGCATTTTTTTCTGTATTAAGTATGCAATTTGTAAGCCATATTACAGAAAATTATCACTTTCCAGATTTTACTTTTGTTAAAATCTTAATTTTTTCAAATGTTCATAAAACTTTGTAAGAACATTATTGTTGATCCATGGAAATATTTTATCCATAGTGACTGATGCTTAGAAGTTGTAAAACAAAAAGGGAAGGAAAAGTAATGTTATGTTTCACCATTTTTTAGTAACTTTTTGATTATTCAGGCATAGGAGCGCTCTTTAATGTATTTTAATAAACTCTGTCCCAGTTATTTTGTAACTTTTTTTTAACTATCAATATCTCAGTTGTTATAATTCTAATAAATTGAAAATTCATTAAAACTTCTTAATTTTTTTGGGTACCATTTTATGTAAGATAAGTTGGGAAATTGGAAAATTTTAAACATTGGAAATATAGCATTTTATTATCATTTACTATTTCTTTGGTGTAAAATAAATATAAAATTTTATTCTTTTTATGCATTCCGTGTCGTTATCTCTAAAAAAGTAAAGATGAAGGGGGTTAATGATAGTTGAAACACGGCCTATATATATGTTTATTTAATGAAAGATACATTAGCTAAAATAATTCTGCTGGGTTATTGCGGAATTACACAATGCGGATAAATTTTACTTTGTTGATCTTGAAATTCTTTAATTAAATTGTATTTGAAATTTTGGGGATAAAAGCCTGAGTATATTAAACTAATTAGTGATTTTGATGATTAATTTTCAATGTGAACCTGCTTATAAGTGAAACAATTATATAAAACTTTAGTCAGGAGTTAAAATAGTCTTTGGCCTGGTTGTAGCCTAAGCACTGTAGTTTTCAGGAACTAATAATCTCTGTGGAATTTGATGGTTATTTTGATGGGGACAAATCTTCTGTCCCTGACTCAATATTAATAGTGGATTGCTTCTGTCTATGCCGCTGAAGTTGGCGAGCTCGATGTACCGGCATAGTACTTCCTTATTCAACCTTTTTCTTCTTATAAAGGGCATAGGTGACCTTGGAAACCCATATTCTAATGGCAGCGGTCCTTGCTGCTTGTGCTGTTGGGGATTTATTCCTTATAATATTATCTGGGCATATTTGGGCTGGAGGTTTTCTTTCAGACAATCTTCTGATCTCCCTGAACATTCTTCCTAACACCCACAACATCCGCAACAGTGCCAAACTTACAAAACGCCTCCAAAATATCGAAGTACATAATATTACATGCACTCTATCTCTAGACATTATAAACCTGTATACCAACATCCGTCCCAGAAAAGCTCAAAACACTCGAACGTCTCTTATTCTCCTCGACTACGCCCAAACAAGACGCTATAGACATCCTTTCAATTTTAGACAGACCTATTTCTTTTCCAACGATAAATACGTATATTTGGAAACTACCGGCCTGGGCATGGGTTTTCCTTTGAATTCTTTTCTCTCTGAGGTATACCTGCATGCTTTTGAAGCAAAACACGTCCAACCTACCCTAGACAAGAACCTCATCATAAGTTACCAACGATACGACGATGATAAACTGATTATCTACGGCAGCCGATGCACCACACCTAAAACCAGTTTGGATCTATTTAATAGCGTTGGCCCATCTATTCAGTTCACCAGAGTTCAATGGTTCCATCCCGTACCTCTGCCTCCGCATTTCCAAAAACCCCAAGTCGAAGCAGTTCGAATACAGTATTTAACGTAAACCAACAATATCCTCAAACCTCATTCACGCCTCATCTACCCATTTTAAAGCCCACAAAATGGCAGCATTCCGGTACATGGTCGACAGGATGTTATCCATCCCCCTTAGCAAAATAGAAAGAGATAACGAAGTTCAAACGATCCGCTCCTTAGCCATCCACATGGATATCCTCCCAATCTTGTCTACTCTCTCATTAAGGACAGAGCCCGAAGATCGAAAAACATTCTACTGTAGCCTCTAAACACTACTAAGAAATGAGACTCCTTTTCTTTAACTGGTGAATAAATATATCCCTTCGTCAAGGTGGTTTCCAGTTTGGGACTAAATATCGTATATCGTACTGTTTCTAGCACCCGACAACTAATCTAGAAGAACCTCCCCCCTCCTAATAACTTAGACGCAAGCGGCATATAACCTCTGAAATGTACATAGGGATGACTAATCGCTCTTTCAAAACAAAATTTAAGGAGCACATCCAATCTTGCTAACACGAAATCGACAGAAAATCTAACTACGCTGAGCATCTGACAAAAGAAAACCACCCACTTAAGTCAATAGACGAAGTGACAGAAGTGCTGAGATATTTCAACAATCTCAGGAATATTCCTATTCTTGAAGAGACAGAAATTTTCAAAACCGTAAACAATCTGGAGAAGAAAAAATCCACCCTGAATTCACAATAAGACTTTGATATACGAGGGTTGGGGCAAAGGTCATGGCTACTATTTTTTTTCTTGAAGATACCAGTCCGGTTGGAAAATGTGACATATACTGACGAAAGGACAAGGTGTTAACTACATGTGTGGACAATGAATAGCACTGAAATATCGTAACACATTAATTTATTACGGTAGTATACAGGGCGATATGGCCTTCACGGTGCAAAAGAATGACAACACAGTACACATAAAGTTGACATGACAAACCTGGGCCTAAAGACCCTCAAAGTAGTCCCCTGCTACTGTCACCACACGCTACCAACGATGTGGAAGGCGCTGAATACCATCAGCCTCAGCATTTGCCGCACTATGTGTGAATCGGGTCACCTGTTGGCGCACAGCATTAGCAATGTTCTCTCGTGTTGCAAACCGCCTACTACGTAGTGGTTCCTTAATCTCGCGAATGAGATCAAAGTCACAGGGCGAAATGTCGGGAGAGTACGGTGGGTGCTTCAATTCTTCCCATCCCCAACGTCGGATTACTTCCATCTCGCACGACACTCACCAACTGACTGATTTCACAGCCCTCGCTGCGCTACTACCAGCTATCACAGAGCCATCTGTTGTTCTGCATACACACACCCGTTCACATATCTACAAGAAAAAAAGTAGTTGCCATGACTTATGCCCCAACCCTCGTATACCCTTTTTTACGCATGATAGAAAAGTTCTTATAATTTTTTTCTTATTAACAGTCCGCCAATCAGATAAATTTGTTCGTTAAGGAATTTGCTTAATTTCGTATTATAAACAGTCCTCTAATTATTCATAAGGAGAATTGTTTAATTTTTCGTTAGTAGCCCAAACGTTTGTATATATTTGTCAACCAATCAGAAAATTTAGCCCCTTTCTTTATATGCTATCTATCAACCAGTCAGATAATTCTGTCGAACCAGCCAGTTTATTAGTAATTTTGTATTATATAATCCTCAAACAATCAGTTAATTTTGTATCCCTTGTTTATACCAGACCTTGTATACAGGGTGAATACAAAAGTCTGAACCCCCCTTTTATTTTTTGAACCGAAGCAGATATGTCAATTTTGATGAATCCAATGAATAGGAAGTTGTGGGTGGCCTATCCCATGGTGCACTTTTCATCATCCCAAATATGCAAATTAGGACACATTCAAAATTTATCTCAAAAACCGTAAGGGATAGAGAAAAAAACCCAATTGCAAACTTGTTCAGCATAAAAAAACAAACAAAACAAAAAAAATCATCCAAATTGGACCAACCAATCACCCACAATCACGTGGTGAAGTGAACTGTTTATAGCTTACAAACAGTCACACTGCACAAGGAAAACTGAATGTTGATATTTCCACCATGTAAAGCATGCAAATCAAAAAATTAACATAAATTACCATACTCACATTCACTTTCATGCGGAAAAGCAAATAAAAGGCATGTTTCAGCAACAGAAGACAGAACAATTCCAGGATGGCAAGCTACACTGTTCCGGAAATGGTCAACATGATCTGCTTCGGAGAAGCAAGGAGAAACCTACATGTTACAGTTAGGTTGTATCGAGAGAGATACCCTACCGAACGCCATCCATCTCGTCAAACAATGCGTCACATTATTCAGAGATTCGAGGCTACAGGGAATGTTAATGCAGAACGAGGACGACCAAGGGTGCAAGGCGACGAGGATACAACAACACTATTCTGGCTGCAGTTGCTGCAAATCCCCACACAAGCAGCAGAGCAATTGCCGCAGATGTAGGGTGCCATCAGAGAACTGTTCTCAACATTCTACACGCAAATCATTTTCACCCATACCATATTCATTGTCACCAGGAGTTACTGCCATTGGATTATGTTGCTAGGGCCGCCTTCTGCAACTGTTTACTTACCTGCTTGGATGACAATCCAAACTTCATTCATGAGGTGTTGTGGACAGATGAAGCCCAGTTCACCAGGGATGGAGTTATCAACAGGCAGAACATCATCATTGGGCAGACGAAAACCCACGATGTCTGCGAGAAACAACTCATCAAGTGAACTGGAGAATCAATGTGTGGTGTGGATTGTACAATGACACTGTGGTTGGACCGTATTTTTACGATGGAACACTGACTGCAGAACGCTACCGGCCTCGTATTTGCCATTGAAAGTTCCGGCCTCTGCCAGAACGCTACAGTGGCCTTATTTTGTTTGTTTTTTTATGCTGAACAAGTTTGCAATTGAGTTTTTTCCTCTATCCCTTACGGTTTTTGAGATAAATTTTGAATGTGTCCTAATTTGCATATTTGGAATGATGAAAAGTGCACCATGGGATAGGCCACCCACAACTTCCTATTCATTGGATTCATCAAAATTGACATATTTGCTGCGGTTCAAAAAATAAAAGGGGGGTTCGGTCTTTTGTATTCACTCTGTATATATAGCGGTGTAAAAACCTTCTCTTATATAGATTTGATAAATGCAGAAAATAAAGCCAAAACTAGCCGTCTTTTCCAATATAATGCAGTATTGTAAGGCCTCAATTCGTTTCGTTAAAAAATACGATACTACGTTCATTTCACTTCAAGATAGATAAACCCTGCTTTTTAGAATTCCCCATAACCAAGAGCTACATACTCTAGTGGCCAAAAAACTATTCAAAGTAATTTGCATTTTTATTCTTGGAAACATTTCCGTATCATGCCAATATGAACATGATAAAATATCATTATAATCACAACAATCCGAGGAATATTGCGTCAAAGTGAGTAAGTTATTTTTGGGCCATCCTGTATGTCTGGTCGAACGGGAATACAGGCTAGGAATTTAATCATCTTCTGTTGTCGGTTGACAACAACAACCATCACATATTTGTCATTCGTTACATTGCACGTAATCTAATGACCACCTTATTGGTCATATGTCTCGTTGATCACAGTCCTAGTGGTATTTGAAAAGGTGGTGGTTAAGTGGAAAAGCGTAAAGGTGCAATATTTTCCCGAGGCTACCGGGTTTTGCAAACGTTCTGTTACACATGTGAGGACATCCGCAAAAATGACATAACTACGTGTGTGATGTAGTTAGACACCGTTTTTAATGTCAGAATTAATTTTGGTATATATACAATGTATATTAATCAATGTAACCGCCATCGGCGGCAAGCACAAGCTCTAGGCGAAGTCTAAAGGCCCGACAAACGTTACGGATATAGTCTTTCCTCATGGCGGTCCACACGCGGTTCACAGATGCTTTCAACTGGTCGACGTTGCTGTAGCGGATCTTGCAGGCCTTGCTCTCGATATGCGCCCACACGCTGCAGTCAAGAGGGTTGAGGTCGGGCGACTGTAGAAAAGAAGACAATACGATTGCCATGGCTCTTCAAGTCATTTAGAAGGCGACGACAGCACTTCCGACGTTTATCTCGCATGCCATCCGTCAACAAAGGTTTTACCACGCGCTTCTTTGATGGCTCTTTCCAACATCTTCATTGATGGCTCTGGACAACGTGGCCACAGAAATCTTCTTTTTCTTTGTGAACCGTGTCATTTTAAGAGTCGGGTCACGTTCAAAGGCTTTTCTGACGCCCACACGATTGATAGTGCGAGGTCAGCCTGCACGTGGACAATACTTGAGGTCTTCCCCTTTCTTCAGCTTTTCTGCGACTCTGTGGACAGTCAACCAGCTGACGTTGAGCTGCTTAGCGATGTCAGACTTGTTGTGGCCCGCGCGAAGGAGGATTCTTTTACGTTCCATCGCAATATTCTTGCATCCGAATCCCATTCATTCCACCTATATACGTTTACATTATGGTATCGCCCACGTTTTCAATAGAGCCTGCTCCGTGGATGCTTCCACCCCCCCCCCCCGATATCGACGCAACCGCAAGTGTAATAGAACTTTTGCAAAACCCGGTATGGTTACGTCGTCTGCATATGCCTGGACTTTCAGGGTTAACTATGTTGTCTTTCACGATGTACGGTATGATAGTCCCTGCTTTCCATGAAACTGGCACAAAGGGCTCCAGGTATTGCACAAATTGAAGAAGATATAAGAGAAATCTTGTCTCACTCTTCTCCTCCTAATGAAACGTTCGGAGAAACAACCATTCAATTTTATGCAGATTCGGTTGTCGGAGTACAGCTGCTGGACATCCACATATTTTGCCAATCAAGTCACTGCCTGAGCACACATATCCTCTAATTTCACAGCAGCTTATGCACTCATGGCAATCAGCATGGTCTCTCCAGTCCAGCATGGTTTGTCCAGCTGTCCGTCCGTCCGTCTGTAGACAATCCCACAATTCATTGCGTTGCATGTATTGAATTGCATGTATTGCAATCTCACAATTCATTCAATCATGTCTTGAATTGCTGGAAGAAACGAATTATCCTCGCATTTGGTAAAACGCATGTTGAGAACATGGGTTCGGTTCTGCGCGTGCTCTAAACGTTAATGAGATGGTGTGCGTGCAGGATGCACGTGTTTGACGATTATTAAAAGGGCAGTTCGGTCCCTAAATCAAGAGAATTTTTTTATTCCTAGGGAGCTTAGCATTTATTACGATAACTTGAAAACGAATTAACTTTTTCACAGTCTGTTTTCACCAATCCATTAAAATGGGACAGAGTACGCAGAAGTACGAACGTGAGATAGCAGGAATAAGTACGTGCTCTAATAGCACGTGCTTTAATGATACCATTATGATACCCTCTTAAACATTTCCTATAACAAGATATGGCATGTAATATATCAAACAAATTGTCACAACATATCATGAACGAATATAAAAGAGTAACTAGTGATAGCAAGTATCGGTCTAATGGCACGTGTACGTGCAAGGATGTCTCATGAATGAATATAACGGTATATAGTGATGTCTGAATTGTTTAGTAGTACGCGTTTTAATGGTACCAAGTGGTACCATTGGAACTTTCAATGCTAAGATATGGCATGTAATATATC
>JAHWFO010009635.1:1011525-1023149 GCA_023313115.1 Rhysida immarginata | reverse complement strand
GGGGGGGGGGGGCATCTTTCGTCTATTTATTCCATTGATCGTGGAATGCGTGGAGAATGTCTGTGTCGGACAACAAGGATGAATTCAAGATCCAAAGCCCTCGTCCCCTATGTGAAGTGGAAGGGAACTTCCAACTGATTTCTAGGGCGCAGTAGTCTGTAAACGGGCGTAGCAGAGGATGTGGAAAACTGATCACTGATGGTATTTGAGACCAGGCAGTTATCGATTCGACTTTTGGTCGTCAGCGTCCATTATGTAAACGAACTCTTCCTTCCGTTCCAGGGTCTGGCACAGTCTCTTTGTTCGATTATTACTACTATTAAGGAAAGCTGGGCTATTGCAGTGTCCTCCTATGGAAATATACATGGATGTGAGGAGGAAGTTTTCAAGTTGTGGTAAAAAGTCTTTTTTTTCTTCTTATAATTCCAGAGTGCAGATATGTTGATTAGTCTTAGTGGCGAATGCCCTGTTGGATGGCGACCAACTCCCTTCCACCTCAGCAGCATCCCGATTTCAACTCTGTGGAATGGAGAAACAGCGACCTTCCTGGTCAAAGCCCGTTTGCTTCAATATTGTATCGAACTGGTCCGTACTGAATAAAAAGGACAAAAAATTCTACAGTCAAAACTGGCACCATGACAGCGGTGAACATTCTCTCATCCCTCAATGCTCTATGCACTAAGGACGAGAGCATTTATATTATTAGTTATAAGTTCATAGGCTCCGCCACTGGTATGTCTCTTGCTCTGAATCTTCTATGTATATTTATGTGGCAATGATGATATAAATTAAATTCTCATCCATTATTTGGCATGCTTAAATGTGTCACCTAAACGTTTATCTGAGCCATCTGTTCTTCGGCTCCAGTCCTAGTGAGCATAATATTTGTACCACCCCTTCCCCGTCCCCTAACCCCGACGACGTGCGGTGGTTGGAGGGGCACGCTTGAAACGCAGTGTGTCATTCGAAAACTGCCGCGTTTTCCCTATGGTCAACCTTTAGCCTCCCCTCTGTCCCCCCCACAGAGTTCATATTCTTTCCTCCCCTCTCCCCCTTTGTGTGGAATTTGGAGGGGTACGCTGTAAACACAGAGTGACTCCCATAATTCTCCACAGGTGACTCTGCCCGCCTCACACTATGCCCCCCTCCCCTCCCTTCACATGAAACATACAGTGTAGCCTGTTGGTTTCACATTGGAATTCACTCCAGTGGAACCTGAAGAAAACAGTATTGCGACGGAATAGTTCCAGGGATTACCTCTTTCTCAGACCGGCGTCATCCTGATGAAAATCGAGATGGCTAAAGAAATCCTGGGCACATTAAGAATCTACGACGACAACGTGTACATCTAATATCCAGGTTTTAGAAAGACGTGCTACTACTGCCACGTCACCGATCATACAATAGCCGATTGCCTGGCTCTCTGCGGACAAATATGTCGGCAGGTCGCACCAGCGCTAACCTCCAAACTAGGACCACCAAACAGAGCCGATCAAACATTCCACAGAAAACCATCCCAGACCGAATTCCTATGCGGAGGCAATTGCTTCTCCGTCCAAGGCTGCCACCACTTCCACCAGACCTGGTCAGAAAGACAATCCACCTCTCCTGTCGATCATATGATCATTGCGACCAACTCCTCACCCACTTCAGGTTCCCCCTCACCTAATGCCATCGACAATCCAGGTAATTCTCTCGTTAGGATCCTTGCCTCGGTGTTTGCCTTCCTCCCAAGGCTTATCCGCACTTCCTCCTGAGAAAACCTCCTCTCCAACCCGTCCACACCAAGCAAGTCCCCAAGGTCCCTGCCCCTTCCACCTTAACCAAAAGTTCCTGTAGGCCCCAACCCACCACCGCTTCCCAACCTTTTCTCCTCTTCCAACAAAGTCAATCCCTATTCCACAATTTCTAACGCTATACAACCCAGATAATATTTTCCTTCAAGAGCTTCACATCGAGTCCACCTCCTTCAATCCTTTATGCCGAGTCTATTTCAGTTACCATTCAACCATCTCGCGGGGCAGGCATCTTTATCATTAATCCTCAAATGTCTGCGCCATCTGGAGCGACAATAATGGCAGGATCATCTTTGTGGATATTTCTATCGGCAGTGCAAAGGCCATTTAGTGTGCGCTTATGGCCAAATGCTTATTCTGGAAAAGGCCCTGTTTCTTTGATCTCGTCTCACATTTCATGCCTTCAGCCCCCCAACATGGTGGCCGGCGATTTGAATTGCACCCCTACAAACGGCTTGACATTTTCCTCGTGGTATGTTTCCAACCTTATTGCCCAAAATGACCTCGTGGACCTATGACCACACCACCATGCTGACCATCCTGATTTAAACACCCTGATCTTGACCATCCTCTTTTCACCTTTTCTGGCCCCCAAACAAAAAGTAGATTTGATGTCGTCCTCGTGGACAAAGACCTTTGCGCACTCAGCCACAGCAAAGCTATTGTAACCTTAGATACAATGGAATCAAGCCAAAAACTGTGGACACAACTATAGAAAGAAAAATAACTCCAAAACCACTATTCCACATAATAAATTTTAAAATTTATTATGTGGAATAGTGGTTTTGGAGTTATTTTTCTTTCTACTATTGTAACCTGTTCCCTTTTCGACAATGATGCCCTTCTGTTGCTATGCCATCATCAAGCGCACCAAAGACCATCTGCTCAATTTGTAGTCCATTCTACTGACTTTTAAGTATTCCATGTCCCTCTTAGGATTCAGTTCTGAAATCAAGCACTTCCAAAATGAAATTGGAGCCTCTTCAATCAAAAAGCCATTGGAGCCGTAATGCCATCAGAGAATGAGGAATACGTCAAAAATTGCGCTTTTTACTGCAGAAATTCCACAGAAAAAGCAGTTTAACTTTGCTTAATTTTCCGCGTATGCTTTGCGCGTAAATATTTTTGCAGTCAATTGGTAACGTCATAAAATGCACTTTGGCACTAGGGAAATTAATATGGACATTGAGAGCCTCACGTATCGATAGAGATTTTTATTCAGAAGGTCAATAAATAACCCCAAATATTTGATAAAAGGCATTTTCAATTTAAGGATACAGTCGACTTCGCTTACAAGAGCAAAGTCGGGAATTGAAAAAGACGGTATTATTTTATCCGGATTTCTTATAAGCGGCGTCGACTGTACCGAATTTTAAAAATGGTTAAGGAAGACAATTGTAAAGCGCGAATAAAATAATAATTCTCCACAATCAATTTATTTGTAAAATTGAGAAAAATTGCAAAAAAACGCGAATAAAATAATCCATGTTGACCATGCTGGAAGCGAGCATGAGCGAGGCCGACGAGAAAAGCATTATAGCTAGCGAGCAAGTGAAGTACGTTGCATGGGCTGATCGCTGTGTAGAGCTGTTTTTTCTCCCAAAATTTCAATTCTGCTTTGGTATACGTAAGAGAGAGAACAGGTATACCGAAACAGAAAAAATTTTTTGCAGAAAGCGTAAACCCTTGAAATTCATTTTTCCCATTCTGGTTAGATTTTTTACGCAAGTGGGACTCTAGCTTTATGCTCTAAACAGTTGTAATAAAAATTATGACTAATAGTAAAGTTCTTAATATTCATTCTTAATTTCTTGTTCAACATCTGACTCTTTCTACAAAGATATCTAGAATCTTTGTTTGTCGTTTGGCCCACGCTGCTTCGTATTAATTTCTTGTTTGTCGTTTTCTTTCAAATATACTCAACGTAGCAGTAGTATAACGTGCACTTTCGTTTGTCCAAAGTCTAATCTGAAGAGCCCAGAAAGTGCTTGCTTGTTCATTTGTTTTTTTCTTTGCTTGTTTTTATTTTTTGATAACTTTTGCCAAACCCTTCGCTAGGTAATTGGACGTTTGTGAAGGTATAGAGTTTCTCAACGTTAGCTAGTCTGATTTCATCAACAACTTTAGATTTGGATGAGAGCAATATTGGATTTCTCAAATTGGATAGTACTCTTCTGTAGCAAGAAATTATTGCACTCTTTAAGAGTTTTTTTTTTCAACTTTAATCAACATTATTTGAAAACAAGTTATAGTTTGTGTTCGTTAATTATATAGAACTATGTGTTTTTAAGGAAGATATTTCTTTTATTTAAGTGATAATGATATCATTGTTATTTCATTGACTTTATTAGCGCTTTCAAGTTTTAACTATTTTTTAATGTTCATTATAGAAAGATTATATGGAGTCGAACCTCGTTAATACGTATTTCAATGGCCAAGCAACATATGTATTAACCGCCGTTATATGTAATATCCGTATATGAAACCAATAGTCTTGTGCTATGAAATAATATTGAGGGTGTTAAATATAATTTTCAACCAATTTATTTATTTAATTTCGGGAGAAAAACTCCGATATCGAAGTCTGTTTACAAGAACGTATATAATTGTTAGAAATTACATTCCTTATAGTGCTATGCAACTATAAAATTTTAAAAGTTGCATGGTCAGGATTGCTGTAAATATCAAGAAAGTCTGAAAGAGAAAGGTCCAGGAATAGCAAAACGGTAGAGTTTAATGTAGCCAACGCATTTTGAAGAAACTTTATCATTAGGGCATAAGGGCATCGTTAATACATGCCTTATTGGTAGATGGCCTTAAGCCCCGATGATGAAGTTACTTAGAAACGCGTTGGCTACATTAAAACTCTACCGTTTTGCTATTCGTGGACCTTTTTCTTTCTTGAAATTATGGAAGCTCAGATAGAAGATCATCATTGTACAAAATAAATGACTGGATCTCGTCTAAAATTGATCAATTTGTCAAAATACACAGATTTATATAAACACTGTGAATCAAGCAGAATTCGCGATTATACGAGGGGAGATCAAAAAGTAAGTTGCACTTCCACGGTATGGCCATTTATTACACCACCTATACAAAATCAACACGGCTATAGCAGCATACAATGTAGGTTCACTTTTCCACATATTCCCCAAGAGACCCTAAACATTTATCCGAACGATCAACCAACTTTTCGATTCCGGATGCATAGAAATCTCCTCCAGCGTTTTGTAACCACACGGTGAGTGACAGTCATGAACGTTTGTCAAAAGTGAGCACGAAACTGTAAATCCAGCCATCTGGTTGACTTTCGGTGAAAATCATGAATGTTTGCCAAAAGTGTGCACGAAACTGTAAATCCACCTATTTGGTTGAGCCGCTTTCACCTCCTCATCGTTTCGAAATCGTTGTCCACCGAGTTCCGTTTTGAGCTTACCGAAAAGATGAAAGTCGCATGGCGCTAAATCGGGACTGTATGGAGGATGTTGCCAAACCTCCCACTTGAATCTCTGCAGCAGTTGGCGGGCCTTGTGAGGTGTTGCGTTATCGTGCGACAAAATCACACCTGCGCTCAATTTCCATATACAACAGTGATTCACGATGAATGTCCGTGCAATTCACCCGTTTGGCCCAGAGAAATCGGATTGCTGCTCGCACCTCAACTTTGGAGTGGACATCCACTTGACGCGCCATTGCTTTTAGCCCGCTAATCACACAAAACACGACGGGAAACCACAGCAACCGTCCTATCCGACGTCGTCTGCGCAGTTAATGTCCCTTTCTCCGCTTTGCCCAAGATTGCGACGCACAGCGCGCTCCTGCGGCGAGTTAGTGCAACTTACTTTTTGATTTCCCCTCGTATAATAACATGTGCTGTCTTGTTGTTTTTAAAGGAACCAATCAAATTAATGGAATTATTGTAAGGCATGTGCTTAGATAACCGCAGAACTAATAAAAACAATTTTCCGACTTTTTTTTTTTTTTACAATATACATCTCAAATAATTCACTTTCTTGGAATGAATTTCGCTATTTTGAGACAAGAAGATACACTGCCTTGTCAAAAGTCATGGGACACCATCAATTTAGTGGAAGCACATAGCACCAAAAGGTGGATCATGCATTTTTCTATCACAGCCTCTATTCTGTCGGGCATACTATCCACAAGTTTTTGATATGTTTTCGCAGGAATCTTACGCCATTCCACCAAAAGTACCGCCGACAGTTCATTCACAGATTTCGGGCGTTCCGCTCCTGCGTGCAATGGACGCTCCAACACATCCAAACGATGTTCGATGGGATTGAGATCGGGGCTCTGTGCAGGCTTGTCAAGTTCTTGTACCCCCATTTCATCAACTGCCTACAACTCTTGCTTTGTGGCAAGGTGCGTTATAGTGTTGAAAGAGAAAAGGACCATTTCCAAAGTTGTACCAGAGAGCAGGGAGTGCGGCGTTGTCCAGTATGTCTTGGTAACACTCCGCGTTCAGATGACCAGCCACAGAAACGATTGGACCCAGATCAAACCACGAAAAGAACGAAACGCAACCCCACACCATCATTGACCCTCTGTTCAACTTCATGTGGGCATTACACAGCTTGCCAGATGACGTTCTCCGGGCATTTGCCATACCCAAATCCTTCCATTCGATTGCCAAATGGTATATCGTGACATGTCCCTCCATTAAACCATCCGCAATGCTCCAGAGTCCAGTGACGTCCCTCTTTGCACCAGTGCAATCTCTTCGCTGCGTTGCAGGTGCTCAAAGGGGCGTGTGGGCCGCATGGCCAGCATGGCTTACAGCTCTGCTATGAAAACTTAGTGAATGCAGTTCCCAGTGAACAGTCCTGCTGCTTACAGTTGTCCCTGCGGACTCTGTGAAGCATCTTATCAGTCCATCAACCGATGTTTTACGATTTGCAATGACCCCCTGCGAAGCGTCCTTCGGTCTCTAGCAGACAATCTTGGGTCTTCCGGTCCTGGGCTGAATACTTTTTCTCACCCTTATCTTTCCACGCCCGGATTACGTTTTGAACGGATGATTTGGAAGGATTGACGTCTCTCTACCACTTTTGCCTACAAAGTTGCACTTAACAATTGTACGCCTCTCGAAGTCCGAAAGCTGTTTTCTTTGAGCCCTTCCTACAGCATGCAAGCAATCTCTAGTATGTTGGGATGAACAACATTTAAATTGCATGGGAATGCCTCATTTTTATGTAAAATAGGGGTGTTCCATGACTTTTGGTAGTGTACGTATTATTCGAGAATTTAGAGAAAAACATATTAAACGGTTGTATTTATATAGAAACAGCTTTCAAAGGGAAAGATACGTATAAGGCGGTGTCGTATTAACGAAGTTCAACTGTATTTCGTGTCTATCATGTTGAGGATGATATTTATTAAGTTTATATAGTATTATTAAATACAGTTAAAATCGTAATTTATTACTTAACCGAAAAGTGGGTGGTGAAAACATATGTCTATCTACCATGACATCCTCAATTGTCGTTTTTTTTAATTTTTGTCAATATTTGAGTTTGTTTTTTATTATTAAAATTATCATATAGAGTAGAGCAGATTGCATTTGACAGTTTGGAGGAAACTTGTATACTTTTGTCTGTTTTTAAATCGGCCTGTTTCACCCGATACGTGTTAAATCAATAAAAGTGAGTTAGCTTGTGTTTAAGTGATACACTGCTCAAAAAAATTAGGGGAGCAGAAGCGTTTTATTGCAGTTCGTAACCAAATCAGGATAACAATCAACAAAACTTTACACGCAGTCTTCCTGCAACCCCTCCAGTTGACAATAAGTCCTATCAGTATGCAAATTTTCGTCCGTGACGTCAAAAGGCGATAATATCCATTATCCTTAAAAAGACAGGGTTCTCCGTGGTTGCTTTATTAGAGCTTAGACAGCAGCAAGAGTCATTTCTTGAAGTTTAGTCCGTTCAAAATATGGCTGAGCAACATGATTTACCGGAATCCATGGCGTGGAGAGCTATTGGTAGGCTGGAAGCAGGTCAGACACAGCGAGTTGTAGCCGAAGCAGTTGGAGTGTCGCGAAGTGTCATTTCCCGACTGTGGACCCGCTTCCAGGAGACAGGAAGTGTTCGCAGAAGACCTGGCCAAGGTCGTCCACGGGCAACTACAGCACGGGATGACCGTTATTTGCATTTAACAGCTCGTCGTAACAGACGCCAGAATGCTACCCACCTTCAGCGAATGCTTCTAGCGGGAACAGGATGCAGAGTATCGACACAGACCATCCGCAATCGGCTTCACCAAGTCCGTCTTTATGCACGTCGACCGATGGTATGCATCCCATTAACACAGGTTCACCGTAGGGCCCGTAGAGAATGGGCTGAAGAGCATAGACTTTGGGGGCTTGTGGAATGGCGTTCAGTTCTCTTCACAGACGAGTCCAGATACAGTCTGGAGTCCGACGACCGACGAATTCGTATCTGGAGAGAACCAGGAACGCGAAATAACCCGGCGTTTGTGCAGGAAAGGTCAGCGTATGGAGGCGGTGGGCTCATGGTGTGGGCAGGCATAAGCATTGGTGGACGTACGGACCTGTACATTGTAAACGGCGGTTTGACAGCCTTGAGGTATAGGGACGAGATTCTGCGACCCTTTGTCTTACCTTATGCTGCAGCAGTTGGTGAAAATTTCATTCTAATGGATGATAATGCTCGACCTCACAGAGCCCGGCTTGTGAACGACATGCTTGAAGAGGAGGGAATCGAGCGTATGGAGTGGCCCGCATATTCTCCGGACCTGAATCCCATTGAGCATGCCTGGGATGCTCTTGGAAGACGTGTTGCAGCTAGGCCTGCACCTCCGCAGACACTTCAAGAACTCCAGATTGCTCTTGTTCAGGAGTGGGCACAAATTCCACAAGATCTTCTTGACAATCTCATATGTTCCTTGCCAAACAGATGCACAGCGGTCTTAGCTGTTCGAGGAGACCATATACCCTATTAAACTCCATTCACAATGATCAAAATGCTATTGGTTCATGTGAAAAAAATGTGTCTTTTTTCCCATGTAATGAGACATCATGCTCATTAAATTCAAATTATGGAATCATCCGTCGTATTGTTTCCAATTTTTACGAATTACTGTTTATTCTAAGCTATAGAAACATAAAAACTATATTTCACATCGTCAATAAAACAGTTTCATCAAAATAACTTCTGCTCCCCTAATTTTTTTGAGCAGTGTAGTATAAGATTTAAAGAATTGACAAGGTTCCAACACACCAAATTATTTAAAAAAGATTTAACAACTTTAGAATCAGAGCATCTGTTGAAATTATAAAATATGAAAATTAGATGAGACTGGATGTATTGCATAGATGTTCAGAGGTTCACTAAGATTTACCTTTGACTACATCGGATTGGAGTGTGAGGCAAATTTTCCAAATGAACTTGTATATCAACCATAAAAAATTACAGGATACACGAGTTATGAACTTTTTGATATGAATGAATGTACTGTAGAGCATTTTGCCTGAACCAATTGGAAATAATTAATGCGGAGCCACAATTTCTGCAAACTTCACTTTATCTAACGAGGCCCATTTCATATAATTATTATGAGATTAAGTCTAAAATACACGATTTAGAAGTTCAAACCGTCTAGTAAATTATGCAGGAAGCATTATAATTAATCTTATATTAGATGGTTTTGCTAAGGTTTTTTCCGACTTTAATGATTCTTTTTTAAATCCACGAGAGTTGTCATAACATTTCGGCTGCCTTTGCATTCTCTTTCAAACACAGCGGGTTGGCTGGGTGCTCTCGTATCATAATGGTTTTTAACGTCTAGGAAGGGTTCACAAGGTGCTGAAGACTGGATTCGTACAACGAAGTGGATGAACAGCGTAAATTCGAGAGAGAAGAACATTCAAGACACCTGACACAATTTTGGTTGTAGCAGTAATAAGACCTTAGGTTTCCGCAATGTCTCCGCAGTATCATTAGATCCTTCAAGAATCCTAAAACTATAACGCTGTGACTATTCTCCTTCATTTTATTTTTTCTTTTTTTTTCATCATAGTGTATTTATAACTTAATTTTTCAGAAAAAGTTGTAGTTTTTATAATTCTTCTTCCTATAACAATTATAAAATTTCACTTCCTATAAATGCGTCAATAATTATAATATTTAATCGTTTATGGATTAGAAACACAGAAACTAAAATAAACCTTTTAAAAATTTAGGAATATAAGTTCTAGAACTGTTAATTCAGGTTATTGCTTTTTTGGTTTAAACAACTTATATCCTTGAAGAGGAGACAGAGGCTATGCTTTCTTTAATGGAGTTAGGAAGGAAGGTAAATATTAAGAGAATGCAGATGAAAAAATATTTTTAAAAGTGTCATTGATTTGAAACGGGTTATTATTTAGTTAGCCTAAAACTTTTATTTAAAGCTTTTTATTTAACAAACAATGGCATAGAGCCTAGTATCGATTGACTCTCATAAACACCTTCCCGGATAAGCGTGGCTAATTTGAATGGAATAGCTGTACAAATATTTTAAGATAACGCCAGTAAAGAAACAAGCAATTTAAATATTCTTAAATATTTTATTCAATAAAATATATTTTATCATGTACATAATATAAAGCCACAAAGAGAAATAAATGTATTTATAAAGATTTGAAACTATACAGTACTGAGTAGATAAGTGATAATTGATAACTACTTTCATTATAAGCATTGACATCGTGCTTATTTAAAATTATTTAAAATTAGCAACTAATGGACATAAAATTAAGAATGAATTAAAAACTGCATTTTTCTACATGATATGGTTAAAAATCATAGTTGCGTGCGATCGAAATCTGTGAAGACCAGTGACAGTGAATGGATACATAAAGCTGAATATATATATTTGTTTTTATAATCAGCTTTTTAAGTTTTTAAAAGATGCTTTTTGGAAATAAGCGAACTATTTATCTAATTCTATATAACCATTTATAGGAATACTTATTATCACAGATGGCTTCCATGTACGAAACTCCTAAGTAAATAGGAAGACAGGTTATCCTGCTGTTGAAAGATGATTGGTTTTACGTTTTACCAAAAGTTTGTTTTGAAAGGCACATTAAGTACACGTTCAACTCTTCAAGATTAGTAGAAAGGATCGAGATATATGCATGGGGCTATATAAGTTAATTACGTGCCACTCTAATCTTAATTCAAATCAAAAAATAATTGGAAATGTTCTGGTCCACTCCTTGGAGCAGTCACCTGAAAAAAAGAAGAAGAAATAAATCAATCACACAACAGTAATGTGTTCATGTTTAATTTATTTTAAATTCAAATCTTCAATTAAAATATTTCAACTTAAAACAACCTAACAGGTTTTATACTAATAACGATGAAACTACAAGGTTGTGGAAAAGTAATGTCGATTTAGCACGTTTGATTTGAGAGCAGCATTTATGACAACAAAATACTTCTGTATTCAACAAAATAAGATCCATCGGCAAAAGTAATCTTTTCTTATCTCCAGAAAGCTTTTCAATTCCTGATTTTAAAAAGTTTTGCTTCCGGGAGGAGATGAACTCATTGAAGGCAATTTGGCAGGGAGGTAGTGACAGCAAGAATGGTCTGGTCATGATAAGTAAGCTACAAGAAAGGTCTGATGAGTATGGCGGATAGGGCAAAGATTCATATACGAACTCTTACAATTTTTGTTTTGCATATTTTGCTGCATGAGGGCGAACATAGTCATGAAGGACAAGCCTTTTCCTGTTTAGGAAGGCAGTTTTACAAAGTTTCTGGTGAAAAGCATCAAGTTGCTAACAGTAATATTTTG
>JAHWFO010009635.1:935327-993718 GCA_023313115.1 Rhysida immarginata | reverse complement strand
CGGGAAGGAAACGTGGCCAATGTCTTCGAAGTTGACATCAAGAATATGCCTCGGTTTTCTATACTTAGTATGCCACTTGATTTCCATCCGGTTATTCAGTATTCCAGCCACCGGGTCATTGTCATGGCTCTTCATCGTCTGCACTATGTTCATCAGGAGATCTTGGATACACTTTCCAATATGAGTCATGTTCAGATCCGAGTGAATGTAATGATTTTTTAAGGTCCTTCTTCCAAGCTGGGCAATGGTCCCATGGCGCCTGAAATATGCATTTCCGGCCATTGGTTCCTTATCTCAGTTAGCAATCCTCAGCCATCTGTAGAATTTTGACCCTAAAGGTTTTGGGACTCAAATGAAACTGGGTCAGACGGAAAACGTTCATTGAAAATTAACTACTCAAAACTATTCTCCGAATCTGTTAATACATTATCCCAATAGGAGAATAAAACTGTAAATTTCATCTTTGAAGAAGCTTTTGGGCTGCGGACAAAACCACATCTTTATCTAATCACACACGCAAACTGATATCCAGGATTGTCTCTCTTCAGCAGTCCAAAAATGGAGAAATCGCATGGGGGCAGTTTTCTTACCAAATACCAACATCGTGTTGGAGACACATCCCTCTTGGAATGTCTTATGTGATTCTTGCACAAGTGAACGTGACATGCTGTGTTCGTCGTTCACAGCCGACATGCGACGATGATTTTCTCATCCTCAAATTCCCTCAGCAGCCAAAAAACGAGGGAGTTTTTGTTTTTCTTTACTTGCTCCATTACTGATGTTGGACGAATATACGTATCGCTAACCTTACTTTCGGATCAATAGACAAACGACTATAGCGCAAATGCAAGTTGCCGACATGCTTTCCCGAGTCCCCGGCAGATGTCAGTACCGTAATCAAACGTCAACAATGTTCGAGCCAAAAGTATATTTCTGTGTACGTAGCTTACAGTAGTGTACGTTTAAGGATGTATGATGTCATAACAGTGTATGACTAAAAATTAATTCGGGAAGTTTATATCTGCTTTTGGACGAATTTTAATCTTTTCTATCACTCGTAATTCATGCAAATACTGTTGAACTCTTTTGATTTCGTTATTTACGCTTCATGATGCGTTGATTTTGCAGGATTTATATTCATCAAGTTGGCATAGATATTTGCATTCTTAGCTCGCGGTCACTCTAAATCCAGGAAATCTGCAAAGAATTTTATTCTCTTATCTCTAAGCCATTAACCCTGCTGTTCCTGTCAACTACCGGTTTCCTTTCTCCTTGTTGCCAATTCATCTTATTAATTTCCATCATTAGTTTATCTCCCTCCTCTGTCGCAGCTTCGCTATCCACGTTCCTATTTTCTAAGCTACCCAAGGCTAGAATTACGTGTAGATTGCACGTGAGAAAAAGCGAAAGTAAATATAAACAGGGATACGGAAAAATTTTGAATTGGTGCTTTGAATTGTCTCGATGATAACAATATATTACATTCTTCGTTCAATTAGGAATTCATTTTCCAACATACGTCTCTAGAGATTTCCTGAAATTCACAATTTTATGCATGTTTACAACTTTCTGCATAAGGAGGATTTGCGCATACAATATTGGTAAAAAAAAAAAAAAATAAAAAAATAAAGCCATCAGACACACTTTTGCTTGCAACCAACAGACATTGTGCAAGTTTAAAACGATATAGGACCATCGTAGATGCAGTGACTGCAGCAGTTTTACGGGTATTACTTTCCACAAGAATACGTTAGCAACTGCCTGGCATATTTGACTATTCCTCCATGAGAATCGCAATAGATCCTGAATTTTGGCGGGACAGACACCCTTAGACCACGCTCCAATTCATCCAAAGGTGTTCAGATTATTTTGAGAAATGTTTATGTACTTTATTTTATGCAACATTTTAGTGTATTTTTAGAACATGGTTAAAATTTACAAAATTTGGCAATTTTTTTTTAAACCATGTTAGTAATCTGTTCTTACGTTTTCGCCTCTTATTTATTAAAGAAAAGGGTTAAAAATTTTGTAAAATTTTAAGTTAAAAAGAAAATAAAATCTTGTAAATATTCCAAGGAGGAGCTTTAGCAGTGAATCAGAAATACATTTATACGTTTATTAAAAAGAAATTACCCCCCCCCCCCCCCCGCCTCCCGAGTAGGATAAGGCAAGTCATCTATTTTTACCCCTTCAGCTGCACTTTTACCTCTTCCCCAATTTTTATTTAATCAATAAATTGATTTTCTCGAACGTAATATGTAAAAATATGTAAAGAACTTCGTATCTTCTTTCCTTTTTCATCATTTCCGAACGTATGATATATCACATACCATATGTTGCCATAGTTCTAAGGACCAAGTGACTGCCACCCCCGCAAATCCGATCTCACTGGAACAATTGGGCCTAAACTTCATAGTAATGTAGGTCTTGCCTAGAGGAATCTGGATACTGGATTTTACGCCTTTACGTACCTAAATACCACATAGATATGGTGCCCTCTCTGAATCCCACCCCCGTAATTCCGACTCCCGTATACTATACAAAACCAAACTAAATAGTGCAGATGGACATGCCCATAGTAAGCTGCATTCCGAATTTCAACCTTCTACCTCAAAAAAATGTAGAAATTATGAAGGGGACGGACTGACATTATAAAACCAATAAGTAGCTCCATTCTTATTCTACTTACGTGGAATAATTTTTTACAGCTCCTTTATTACAGACAGAGTTGGTACACTATTTATCAATGTAGTCCCCATCTTTTTGATGCATTTTCGCCACCGAGTCGGGAAGGCATGGATACCTCGGGGAAAAAAAAGTCTTCATATAATGGAGATCTTGATTATAGGAATATGCATAGCGAATTTCACTCCTTTATATGCATAAATACACCTAGACCTTTTTGTCCCCTCTAATTTTCACCCCCAAAACTCCGACCTTAGTGGGCTAATCAAAACCAAACTAAATAGTGAAGGTGCACATGCCCATAGTAAGTTATATTGCGAATTTCAACCTTCTACCTCAAAAACTGTAGCAATGATGAAGGGTGATTCAAATCTTGTATAAAATAAAACCAATAGTTAGCTCCATTTTTCCGTTACTTAATAAGCTTATAGATTATGAGCACTTGAGCAATCGTGCATCGACAAAGCGATTTCACGTGCGTGCGCCGACCTCAATAATGCTTAGTTACTTGAGAGGAGCTAGAAGATCTTGATTGCTCCCCTCTTGCCATACTATTCCTTGTATCAGGAACAGGCAAGGGCACCCTTGCTGCCGCCTTCCTGTCCCGGAGATCGTGAACAACCTGATAATTGTACAGGGTGATTACAAAAGAACTTCACACTTTAAAAAATTTATTACATCAAAGCTATTCAGAATATAGACACACCACATAGGGATTCTTAAAGAAAAACTCTTGAAGTTTATTGTGACACAGTTAAAAATTTTCAATATGCCCCCCTGTCGTGACACGGCATACATCAATGCGGTAGTCGAATTCGTCCCAAACCCGCATTAACATGTCTCCATCAACCCCACGTATCGCTACCGTAATGAGTCCTTTCAGCTCGTCTAGGTCACGGGGAAGAGGTAGGGTGAAGATCTTGTCCTTTACACACCCCCATAAAAAGAAAAACAAGGTGAGGTAGGGGCTCCGCGGTGGCCACTTTGCAAGTTCCAGGTTATTGTTTGCTCCACCAATCCAGCGCTGTGATTTCTTTTTATGGTGGTGTGTAAAGGACAAGGTCTTTACCCTACCCCTTCCCCGTGACCTAGATGAGCTGAAAGAACGCATTACGGTAGCGATACGTAGGATTGATGGAGACATGTTAATGCGGGTTTGGGACGAATTCGACTACAGGGGGGTATATTGAACATCTTTAACTGTGTCACAATAAACTTCAAGAGTTTTTCTTTAAGAATCCGTATGTGGTGTGTCTATATTCTGAATAGCTTTGATGTAATAAATTTTTAAAAGTGTGAAGTTCTTTTATAATCACCCTGTATAATGCCTTTTTTCCGGCAAAGCGTTGTGAACACCAGTCAGACGCAAATGGAAGCTGCACTGGTAGAGGTGTCAAAGAGGTCCTCGGGGCTTTACACTGATGTTGTGTTGGACGCAACCCAAGGTCCTTTCTGCATCTGGAGTAGAAATTGCGAGTGCCAGTAATGCGGAGATTATGTACAGTCTCGAGATGTCGTTCGTGAGATCTCCGCATAGAAGTCCACGATGTTGCTTGAACTTGCTGGACACTCTTCTTCAGTGCAGTAAAACGTGGACCCGGCGGAAAAAAAGACTAAAAGTTGCTCACCATCTCTCTTGACCTTGTTTAAGGAAACAGGCTCTTCTCTTGGAAATGCGGCAGCAGCCATGAGGCAGGCAGGAATATCCCGGAATACGGAGATTTAGTGTGGTTTGCAAACCTTGTACAATTAGTAAACTACTGATCTGTAAACAGAGGTACAGGAAAAAAAAGAATGGGAAGGGAAAAACCAAAAAATGGGTAAAGGGAAAAGGGGAAGGTAATGGAAAGAATGGCTAAAGGGTGGCCTTAGGGATACCATCCGAGGAGGATTTCGAATGATGTGCTACATTTAAAGCACATCCCTCCATCCTCCTCACCAGAAATGAAAGAAGAAAGCCCTGCTCACAAATGAAGTAAAGCAAGGCAGAAAAAAACAAAAAAAAATAGAAAAGAAAAGGAAGAAATTACTTTTTCTCTTCTTGAAGATACCAGAGAACAAGAAAAAGCTAATGCAAACCACACTTACTACCCTTGGCAGAGTTGGAGCAAGCTGCATGTTGTCGGTGATGATGATGGATAGGACCTGTATATCTAGCCCTTCAAAAGAAAGACTAGATAACGGCCAGATCTGGCAGCTTGAAGATCTTGTTCGCACACCTGACGTACATGTAGTCGGTACATTGGAGTAGCGAGCTACCCCAACAGAGCAACCGCCATTAATTAAACAAAAAAGTCACATCACCAATTCCCAGAATACCAGTTGGTAATAAACCAAGACGTAAAACAGGATAATTAGCAAGTGCATCAGCAAAAACCGCATAAATGTCCATCAAGAATACCACTTTTTGATAACCTCACTCATTGCTCCTGGAAAGGTAACGAACATCGATTTCAATAATTTAGACACTTTACAAAGTTTCCCGGATAGAGCATATCTCCTGCGAAAACGTTTCGGCGTTAATCTGTGCCATTCAGTAAGAAGCAGACGTCGGATGGAATCGTAAGCTCTCCTCCAAACGACTTCACAGGGTAGGGGTAAGCCCTTAAAACGGGTGACTCTGGTGATCCACATTTCTCTATTTAGAAACCCAATAGGAACTATGACATCGAAGGGCAAAACATCACCTAGGGATTGATCAACAAGAAACCTTATCAAATAATTTAGTTGAATACCAAAGTTAATAGAAAATTTGCTCCAGCACTGAGCAGCATATGGACAATCAAAGAATATATGTCTGACTTTCTCTGGAAGACCGCAATAAATACATCCATCCGATCTGACCAAACCCCATTGGAATATGTCGATCAAGGAAAAAAAGGCCTCTTGTTGGAGCTGCCATTGAGTGTCGAACCAGAAACCGTCGAATCTTAAAAGATACAAGGCCCGGAAAATTTTGTCCCAAGGAACTGTTGGGAAAAAGTCAATGAAAGGAGCCTTGTTTGATAGGAGAAGCTTCTCATAAAACCAAGCTTTTTTAAGGGAAGAAAGGGTGATATGACCGGAAATCTGCAAACTAGGAAGCACCAGATAAGTGACCAAAGGAACATTGGAGGATACAGGCAAACCAGAAGGAAGTAATGCCTAAGATGAATCAGTACCAGTGAACCCCAGACGTGTGGGGGAGAAGAAAAGATACGAATATACACTACATGATCAAAGGAGTTGGGACACCTGTTGCTCTACCGTAAAGCCGCAAAAAGCTTCAATCAGTTGTGTGTAGGACCACCCCGAGCTGCTATCACTACCTCCACCCTACATGGCATACTGTCTACAAGTTTACGGTATTGACCTCCATTCCTCGAGGAGTGTCGTGGTCAGTTCCTGGACAGATGTAGGCCGAACCATCCTGGATCTCACACATCGTTCCAATTCGTCCCAAAGATGTTCGATGGGGTTGAGATCAGGACTCTGGCTGGGCCAATCCAGTTCTTCAACCCGCATCTCGTCAAACCAGTCGGATATGGATCTTGCTTTGTGGCAAGGCGCATTGTCGTGCAGGAAGAGGAACGGTCCGTCACCGAAGAGTTCCCACAGCTCTGGAAGTGCCCCGTTATCCAGAATGGTCCTGTAGCCATCAGCATTGAGGTTTCCATCCACTTTGATGAGCGGGCCCAGTCCAGTCCAGGAGAAACACCCCCAGACCATCACTCCATCACCACCAAACTTCACTGTTGGAACAACACATTCCGACAGGAAGCGCTCTCTGGGCATTCGCCAGACCCAGACTCTGCCATCTAATTTCCACAAACGTAAACCATGATTCATCACTCCATTCCACACTTCTCCATTGGTCCAGTGTCCAGTTCCGACGTTCTTTTCACCACTCCAGGCGACGTTTAGCATTGGCCGGAGTGATGCGGGGCTTGTGGGCAGCTGCTCTTTCATTGAAACCAAGTTTTTTTATTTCTCTCCGGACCGTCATGTCACTTACTTCAGTCCCTGTTGATGATCGAAACTCTTGAGCCAAGACATGCAGCGGTTCCTGACGATGCTGCTTTACCACCCTTCGGAGCACCCGTTGGTCTCGGGGGGGTAAGCGTTGGTATTTTTCCGGGTCGAGGGCGAATGGTGGTGTTCCCTTTTTTTTTCATTGGGATACATTGTTTCCGACGGTTGATTTTGGTTGCTGGATGCTGGAGGATGTGTGACGTTTCTCTGATGCTTTTCCCAGAAAGGTGACAACCAATAATCTGTCCTCGTACGAACTCCGAGAGATCCTTCTGTCTTGGCATATTGATGATATGTCATTTGTTCTACAATTCAACCATGCTTGAAATGGATCATTCCAATAAAAAAATTATTTAAGTTTTGTTGCTAACTTTAAATGAGTTTTTTTCATGAAATGATCCATGTCCAGGTGTTCACAGGGTTGTCCCAACTCCTTTGATCATGTAGTTTATAATGCCAGAGCATAGGAAACGATGAGATTTTTGACGAGTGGAACACCCAAACACCGCTCTGAAATGGAAGCAAAAGTGCATTATTATTCAGAGGACGCTTATTGATGTTAGGCCCCCATATGAAATTGATTAGCTCTGCGTTGAGAAGGTCCAAATCCTTCATTAAAGGAAGGCAACGAAAGCAACGGAAAACAATCAGAGGAACTACACGAATTTGAAAAAAAGCTCCCGCATGAACATAGAAACGGGAAACCGAAAATTTTTGTGCATTTTGGAATTGCATTTTTGAAAACCTTCCTCCACTTTAAAGAATCAAACATAGGATCTAAAGAAAATTGATGACCAAGAATTTTAACAGAATAATCCCATTTAAGAGGTAAAGGTTCAAGAGCTGCAGAGGGCCATTTCCCTACGGCAATACCATTAGATTTAGCATAGTTAATATTTGACCCAGTCGCAGATCCAAACCGGTCTAGCGACTGACGGAAGGTTTCCAATGAAAGCTGATCCGATGCAAACAGCACCACGTCATCAGCATAGGCCAAGTAGACCAAATTAAAATGAGCCACTGGGAGCGAATAGCCACGGACTGAAGGATGCGAATTCAGAAATCTTAATTAAGGGTCCAGATAAAAAATATAAATAAGAGGGGAAAGGGTGCAACCTTGCCGCACGCCTATGCGAAGTGGAAAATTACCAGAAGATAAACCATTAATAGAAATTTTGGATGTAGCTAGAACAAAAAGTTTTTCAATGACAGACAAAAACCTTCCTAAACCAAGATGACGGAGTATGGAAAAAATAAATTGGTGGTTGCTTTTGTCAAAAGAGACAAAATTGACAGATTTTGTTCACGCAGTGTGGTTTCCTCTATGACACATTGCAAAGTAATGATGTTGTCCGTCATTTGACGCCCTGGAAGAGAACATGTTTGGCCGGGATCGAAAAAGACGGATGCTGCAATTTCAGGCTGGATTGAAGAACACTTGTAAAGATTTTATAGTCTGTGTTCAAGAATGTGATGGGGCACCATTGTCTAACATAGTCCGGCGATGAGACCTTTGGAAGTAGAATGATCCTACCCAACACAAATTCCTCATTGATGGAAGAAGGAGACAGCAGGATGGACTTATAGGTTTCCAGCAAAAAGGGGCCTATGACAGGCCATGCTTTGGCGTAAAATGTATAAAGGAAGCCATCCACGCCAGGGCTTGAGCAGGGATGAAGCGGGTCCTCCCACCTGTTGTTAAAAAGGAATGGACCTCTTCAGATGTAATTTCTCTTAACAAAAATTCATCATCCTCTGCCTGGAAGGTAGGAAGAGACTGGACCCAATCTTCGAGTTCATCGCCAGAGCAGCCTGAGGGAGAAAAGAGGTCTGTATAGAAGTCGACGAAGGCATCAAGAATGTCCTGATCCTTTGTTAGAGTGCGACCAGCAGAAATAATTTGTGAGCAGACCCGAGCAGACCCTTGAGCACCCCAGCAATAGGTCGCTTTTTGGGTGCACTGCTCCAAGAGTGGCCTGCTGAGGGAACCCAGGTAAGTCCCCCAGGTAAGCCCCATTAGGTAACTCACATCCCCTATTGATCCCCCTTTATTTCAGGTCACCCCCCTATGTAAGCCCCCTTCCCCAGGTAAGTGTTCCTCAGGTAACCCCTTTCCCAGGTACGCCCTTATCAGGGCGGCACTCTCCCCATAGGTAAGCCCCCCAGGTAAGTCCTCCAAGTAAACCCCCTACCCCTCAGGCAATTCCCCTCTAGGACAGCCCCCCCCTCCTTCTAGCCCCTCAGGTTACCCCCTTAGCTCTCCATGTAATATCCCCTGTAGATAAGCCCCCTCATGTAAGCTCCTTCACTGTAAGACCCCCTAGTTAGCGCTCCCCTTTCAAACACCCCCCAGGTAAGTTCCCCCTTAGGTTAACCCCCATAACCCCCCACCGTACCGGGTGCTCCATTTTACCAGGAGCCTATCTCCTCCGGCCTCATTATGGCTGGGCGAGACAGGCTATGCATGCTCCAGTTGGATGGGCCGATCAGCTCGGCTTATGAAGCTCTTATTGAATGAAGGGGCGTCCCAAGCAAGCTCTTGTCTGGGAACCCCGCTATTGTTTCTTTACAGAAACTAGCTCCTACCACCTTCAGGGTGCTCTTCCAAACACCGGCTTTAGCCAATAGGTATTTGGATATTAGATATCAGAAGCTGAATGGCTTCAATATGGAGTGGAAGCTTGTGGTTCCCCATAAGACCACAGTTATTCTGAGAGGAGTGGAACCCACGATCCTCCTAGCTCATCTTGAGCGAATTTTTCGCCATTATGGCGAAGATATTGAGCTAGTGAGGGAAGCCTTTGAAGGGTTCCCTCTTTCCCAGACAGGAGACATCCTGATGAGGATCAGGATGGCTAAGGATATCCCCGACACCTTGTGCATATTTGATGACAAGGTGTACGTTTCTTACCCGGGGATGAGGAAGTCGTGCTACTACTGTCACGCCACTCACCATGTAGTAGCCGCCTGCCCATCCCTGGTGAGATGCGACACCTGCCACAAATATGTGGGCAAGGCGCATCAGTGCAAAGCCGCTGATGCCCTTCCAACCCTTGAAGACCCCCCACTACTAACAACCCCCCCCCCACGGACACCCCCCCACTAGTGACAACCCCCCTGCTACTGACAACCCCTCCACTACTGATAAAGCCCCCAGTCCCAAGTCGTATGCAGAAGTCACTACGTTCCCACCCACCACTGTCAGTAATCCCACCACCCCCAAAGCTAGGCCCCCCTCCTCTTGGCCCACCGCCTGCAAAGACTCAGGTAAGTCAGCCTCCTGCTCACTTGCCTCTGTTTTTGCCTTCCCACCCAGCCCCATCTGCCCCTCCTCCCACGCACCCACATCTCCCAACCTGTCCACCCCCACCTCCTCTAACCCTTCCACACCCCGTATCTCCCCTGCCTCCCAGCCCTCCTCCCCTGCCCAACCCACCTCCCCTTCCCACCCCTCCCGCCGCCGCCTAGCCTTAGCTAAACCGCCCTCGTCCCCACCCAAACACTCGACTCGATTAAGGAGCAAACAGAAGTAGCCTCCCCCCCATATCCTCCTTATCAAAATAATCAGCCTCCTCTCCTTAAACATTAACTCCCTCCTTTCTCCACAGAGACAATCCATTTTCCATCAGTTTATTAGTCTATACAATCCAGATATACTGCTCCTTTAAAGAACTCCATATTAATTCCATTGACCAATTACAAACACTCCTCTCCCTCAATCCCCTATGCCGCGCCTTCTGCAGCTGCCACTCCACTACCTCACGTGGGGTTGGCATTCTCATTTTTAATCCCCAAATTTCCGTGCTCTCCTCCTGCAGCGATAATAATGGCAGGATTGTCTCTGTGGACATTTCCATTGCTCAGTTCAAAGCTCACCTTGTGTGTGCTTATGCCCCCACCATCTACTCCGAAAAAGGCTCCTTTTTTACCGATCTTGACCCGCATCTCATGTCGTCTGCCCCAACTATGGTGGCCGGCGGTCTGAATTGCACCCCGTCTAACGGCTTGACCTACTCTTCTGGGCATGTGTTTAACCTCATGGCCCAGAATGACCTTGTGGATCTTTGGCCACACTACCATCCTGACCTACCTGGCCACACTTATTCTGGTCCTCAGACTAAGAAGAGCAGACTTGATGTTGTCCTTGTTGACAGAGACTTCTGCACTCTCAGCAGCAGCATTGCCATCGTGGCCTGCCCCCTCTCCAACCACGACGGTCTCCTTTGGCAATGCAGCCCCCCCTAGACGGCAGTGGTTTTTCAGGGCGGCACTCTCCCCATAGGTAAGCCCCCCAGGTAAGTCCTCCAAGTAAACCCCCTACCCCTCAGGCAATTCCCCTCTAGGACAGCCCCCCCCTCCTTCTAGCCCCTCAGGTTACCCCCTTAGCTCTCCATGTAATATCCCCTGTAGATAAACCTTCTCATGTAAGCTCCTTCACTGTAAGACCCCCTAGTTAGCGCTCCTTCACTGTAAGACCCCCTAGTTAGCGCTCCCCTTTCAGACACCCCCCCAGGTAAGTTCCCCCTTAGGTTAACCCCCATAACCCCCCACCGTCCCGGGTGCTCCATTTTACCAGGAGCCTATCTCCTCCGGCCTCATTATGGCTGGGCGAGACAGGCTATGCATCCTCCAGTTGGATGGGCCGATCAGCTCGGCTTATGAAGCTCTTATTGAATGAAGGGGTGTCCCAAGCAACCTCTTGTCTGGGAACCCCGCTGTTGTTTCTTTACAGAAACTAGCTCCTACCACCTTCAGGGTGCACTTCCAAACACCGGCTTTAGCCAATAGGTATTTGGATATTAGATATCAGAAGCTGAATGGCTTCAATATGGAGTGGAAGCCTGTGGTTCCCCATAAGACCACAGTTATTCTGAGAGGAGTGGATCCCACGATCCCCCTAGCTCATCTTGAGCGAATTTTTCGCCATTACGGCGAAGTTATTGAGCTAATGAGGGAAGCCTTTGAAGGGTTCCCTCTTTCCCAGACAGGAGACATCCTGATGAAGATCAGGATGGCTAGGGATATCCCCGACACCTTGTGCATATTTGATGGCAAGGTGTACGTTTCTCACCATGTAGTAGCCGCCTGCCCATCCCTGGTGAGATGCGACACCTGCCACAAATATGTGGGCAAGGCGCATCAGTCAAAGCCGCTGATGCCCTTCCAACTCTTGAAGACCCCCCCCCGCCCACCCCCCCCCCCCCACTAGTGACAACCCCCCTGCTACTGACAACCCCTCCACTACTGATAAACGCCCAGTCCCAAGTCGTATGCAGAAGTCACTACGTCCCCACCCACCACTGTCAGTAATCCCACCACCCCCAAAGCTAGGCCCCCCTCCTCTTCGCCCACCGCCTGCAAAGACTCAGGTAAGCCAGCCTCCTGCTCACTTGCCTCTGTTTTTGCCTTCCCACCCAGCCCCATCCGCTCCTCCTCCCACGCACCCACATCTCTCAACCTGTCCACCCCCAACTCCTCTAACCCTTCCACACCCCGTAACTCCTCTGCCTCCCAGCCCACCTCCCCTCTGGTCACTCTAGCCCCGGTCTGGACGGTCTTACGTACGTCTTTTATAAATTAACTTGGCCTATTATCAAAGACTATTTTATTAAAGCTCTCAACACGGTCCTTTTCAGCTCCTCTGTGCCACCTGCCTTCACGCAAGGAAAAATTATCCTCCTTCCCAAATCTTCGGCCCCAGTCACCCCCAATGATTGGCGTCCGATTACACTATTAAATTCTGATTATAAAATCCTCATGGGTGTCCTCGAAATGTTCATCCTGTCTTCGACTGGTTGGTCGGGCGCACGTGTGTCCTGTTACTTCTCCTCCTCCTTCTGGTCACGATTCTCAACCAATGGTGCCTCCTCCTGACAATGCACCTGTGCCTTCTACCTCTGGTGTCCAGAAGGCCACGACTCCTGACGGTCCTTCCACATCAATTGATGACTCTTCCTCGACTAATGACTTCCCGGCTCTTGACACTGTTGAGATTGTGATAGCGCCCTGCGATCTCCCAGGGTCGTCTTCCAAGGGTGGATCTGTCAAGGATTCCGATGGTTCTACCACTGTTGGTGACCATCTGGGCGGCCGTTTGATGATCGACGAAGATCATAACGTCGAGTCAAACGAGGTCGACATGGAAGTTCCTCCATCTAAATCTCGCCGTCACTGCCATCGAAAATATCTGGCTGAGAAGAAATCACATTCTTCTGCTGATCAGGGAGAGTCTTCGGTGACGAACGCTCGTGAGCGCAGTAGGTCTCCTGCTCTTAGCAGAACTGCCTCACCGCGTGTATAAGTTCATTTCTTTAAATATTCATTCGCTGGGGTCAGTGTTCAAGCAGAATGTTTTATCTACATTCGTGACTCTGTTCAGGCCAGACATTTTATTCTTGCAAGAGGTTAAGTTGGTTAATAATGATGGTGTGCATGGGTTAAAGAGATTTCAACACTTTTTCCCATCCGCAAGGATGTTTGTCAACTCATCCAGCTCTATGTCCTGTGGGGTAGCCACCATCATTTTTAATCCAAACTTTTCAGTAATTTCTGTTTCGCGAGCCACTGAATTAAGGGTCCTCGCTCTTGATGTGGAGGTGGCCTCTTGCAAGTTTCGTCTGGTAAACGTTTATGCGCCTAGGATACCATCAGAGTGAAAGGCGTTTTTTCCAGAACTTTCCACCTTTTGTCTGGTCTCTTGTCCACTGATACTGGCAGGTGATTTTAATTCGCACCCGGGGATTGAGAAAAGTTCACTTCAGGTTTTGTCTTCGACATTTGTGACTCCAATTCACTTGTCGATGTTTGGTCGTCTTTACATCCCGGCTGTCCTGGGCATACCTTCTCTCAGGGTGTCAAGCGGTCGTCTCGTCTTGATTTGTTTTTGGTGGACTCGCTGTGTTTGGCCGTCCCAGGTTCCATGAAGGTAATTCCGGTTTCCTTCTCGGATCACGATGCCATTGCTTGGGAGTGGTCCCTTCCTGGTCACATTCCATCTG
The DNA here is from genome assembly GCA_023313115.1 of Rhysida immarginata. Lineage (NCBI taxonomy): Eukaryota > Metazoa > Arthropoda > Chilopoda > Scolopendromorpha > Scolopendridae > Rhysida > Rhysida immarginata. The sequence goes on along the minus strand of JAHWFO010009635.1, from coordinate 980,024 downwards.
GCTGCAGTAAACAGTGGTATCTGAATCTTTCCCTTTTGGACGACCAAGAGAATTTTCGGTGTTTTACAATATATTTCCATCGCTTGTCATCCTCCTTGGTTCCTTCCTTGGAGGCTTGGCAATATCTAAAAGTGAAACTCCGTCGATTCTTTCGCCGCTTGGGTATTAATGCAGCACGCAAGCAACGCCATCAGCTTGTGATGCAGACCGAGATTTTAGCCATCTTAAAGCGGTCCATACCCAGGGGCTAATATGTGCAGGACATTCGGCAAATCAAGGCTGAGATAAACGCCCTGCTAACACGCAAAGCTGCGGGGGCCGCCATTAGATCTAAGGCGGACTGGATAAAGGGCGTTAGGCAGGCTTCATCTTCTGTCTACGCCGAAGAAAGGTCTAGGGCAGCGATCCGGGTCTGTAAAGGTATAACTTCTAATGGCCAGGAGTTTACTGATGATAATGACATCTTGAGCCGCTTTCTTGAATATTATATCGAACTTTTCTCCAACCCTGTGTGTTCCTCTAATGTGGCTTTTGACTGGATCCGTCTTCTTCCTCCTTTTTTAAGTGGAGATGATGAAGCTTTGTTACGACCTTTTGAAGCGTCCGAGATTTCGTCTTTTGTTTCCTCGGGAGGCAAGCTTCGTTCCAGTCCGGGGCTTGATGGTTTTCCTTACGGTTTTTACACCAAGACCTGGTCGGTCATTGGTGTATTTATGCTTGGAGTTTTTAACTCCTTGCTTTCTTCGCCATCATCTATCAATGGCGAATTTACTGCTGGGAAGATCATCTTGCTCCCTAAATCCCCGACTCCTACATCTGTGACCCAATGACGCCCTATAACGCTGTTGAACTCGGATTATAAAATCTTTACCGGGGTTTTTCAGTCTCGTTTGAAACACCTGGCCGTAGACATGTTTGACTCTGGGCAAACATGCTCTCTGCCTGGGCGCCATATGGCTGATAACCTCATCACTATCAAGTGTATTACAGAGGAAACTTTCATGAGGAAACAAACACTGGCCATTCTGAGTTTAGATCAGGAGAAGGGCTTTGACAAGGCAAATCACGCCTTTCTCTTTGGTATTTTCAACCACGTCGGTTTGGTTAAGTTTTGTTTCCTTCTGCAGGCTTTATATTCATCTGCCACTTCGACCATTTCTGTAAATGGGAAGTCATCCGTGGCTTTTCCTCTCTTCAAGGTTGTGCGCCAGGGATGCCCATTATCCCCTTTGGTTTACATCTTCTATTTGGAGCCACTCTTGAAGCATATCAACAATTGCCCCCTTATTACTGGCTTTTCCTTACCGATTTTGTCAATGCACATTCGTTCTTTGGCATACGCTGACGATATTGTGCTTTTTGCAGCGAACCCTTTTACTTTCGCAATTTATCGACAGATTTTCGAATCTTATAGCTGTTCGACTGGTTCGAATATCAACTTCACCAAGTCGAAGGGCATACCTGTTGGGAATTGGTCAGCTTCTTCCCTTAGCGAGTTTCCTTTGGTGTGGTGCCAGAGCATTAAAGTTCTGGGACTACACTTTACTTTTGATTCTAGTATCGATACATTGAGGTGAACAGACACTGTTTCAAAATGTGTCGAACTCCTTGAGAGACGATTTTGGCTGCCCATGTCAATGTTTCATCGTGTCACTTTTTTAAAGACCTTTTTGTTGCCCATGATAACTTTTCGTTGTCTGCTAGAAGCGCCGTCGATGACTACTTTAGAGGGGTTGATGGGCCCTTTTCTAAAGTTTGTTTGGGGACCTTCTGTGAAGAAGCGTCTGCTTTCTGATCGTTTACTTTTTCTTCCTTATGAGGCAGGTGGATTAGGGGTTCCTTTGGTTCATAACCATATTATTTCACAGGTTGCTTCCAATTTTATCCACATTTTCAGTTTGCCAGCTCCTATCTGGTCTTCTTTTATTTTCTTGCACTTAAATGGTTTCTAAAAATCCACAGGTTTAAGGTTCCTGTGGTTATAGATACTCAAAAATCTCCTTTCTATGTTTGGTTGCAATCTATTTTTCTTAAGTTTTCCCCCTTTTTAAAAGCCCTTGATCCAACCTTCCTATGTTCGCTGAGGAAGTCGTGGTTATATGAGCAGCTTCTTCCTACCGAAGAGTGTCAACTCTCGGTTTTGTATTCGCCGATGCTTACGCGGCAAATAAGCTCGCTCATATACCAGGTCAGCTTTGAACGTCACTGGTTTGACACCCAGTGGCGGCTTCTTCACGAAGGCTTCTTCACGAAGGCTTCTTCACGTTACGTGATATTTTTCAGTGGCACTTGGTGCCTTCTGATAAGTGTATTGAGTGTGGGTTGCCAGAGAGCGTGGAGCACATTTTCTTTTCCTGCCCATACGCTCAACCTCTTTGGTCCTTTTTCAAGAACCATTTCCATCTTCAGGTTCTTTCCTTTTTAGCTATCAAATTCCTGATCAACGAGGTTTCTGGGAATCCCCTGTCCCTCGATGTGGCGCTCCCTATTGGATTCATCAACAGAGAGTTATGGATCAGTAGGACTATTCGACTTGCGTTATTTTTGCTGGCGGAATGGCATTGCCTTTCACCAGCTATTTTCAAATCGAGGTTTGCTTTTTCCGGACATCTGTGTAAAGTTACACGGTCCTGGAAAGCTTCCGTAATTACTTTTTATGTGTGTGTTTTATCCTATTCTTATTCCTGAGACATGTAATTCACCTTTATATAGGTGTTTTTCTCAGCGGATTTAAGGTTTACGTATATGTGTGTGTTTTGTCCTACCTTTTACAGCATATGAGGCATGTAAGTCGTCTCTGTGTAGGCGTTTTCCTCAGTGGTTTAAGGCTTACGTTTATGTGCGTTTTGTCCCGCCTTCTTGGTGTGTGTTGTCCCACCTGAGACATGTAAATCGTCCCTTTGTTGACGTTTTTTCCAGGTTTTAAGCGTTTGCTCTGAAGCAGTGGTTCGCCTCTGCCTCACTGACTACATGAGCGCCAGGGGGACATAACTAAACCCAAAGTTAATTCATTAACGTGTCATTCGAGCACCTTTCTGACTGCAAGATGGTCGTTTATTAAAACGATTGCGTTTTCCAAATCCCATTCAGTGTTCATCTGCATTCGTGTTTCATTCTTTTGTGTATCGTTTCATTTGTATTATTAATGTCCAACAAAGGAGGACAAGTGCATGAAAAAAAAGGATGAAATTGGCTCCCTATCTTTATGTGGGAGCAGTGTTGCCAATTTAGCCCTTTCTAGAACAAAGCCACAACATTCAGACGGCCCCAGTCCAAGTTGGATCAATCCAAAAATATAATATCCCGTTTGGACTTTTATTATTGTCGCCCACCGACCAAAGGCACTCTCCCAGAGTTTTGCAGGTAATTATGTCCGAACGGTTGCTGCACTTGTTGGAGCCTCTTCCTTCTTCTTTCTTTGTGCAACGCAGAGAGGCCAGCACGATTCCACTTCTCCTGTCTGGCACATGCCATTTCAAACAATGCTTACACGGTGCTTTTTCCTTACAACCTAACATAACATAACCTAACGTAAGATATCCTAACCTAACCTAATCTAATCTAATCTAACCTAACCTAACCTAATCTAATCTAACCTAACCTAATCTTCCTTCACTCACGAAGGACTTCTCAATGATCTTTCTCATCAGTCGCTCTTCTTTTCTTTCTTCGAGTTTGCAAGGCAAGTCAGCTGCCTCAGACATCCAAGGGCGTGACGTACGCCTCAGTTAGGCCTAACCCGTCAAATTCTGTTGTTAAAAAAAGGGCGTGGTCCGGGCCATTTTTTGGATAACGCTGAAAATTTATCGCTTCTCGGCCTTTTGACTAAGAACAAGTCGTGATCATGTCCGGAAACCTGCCTTGAAAAAGGTATTCGTAGAAGGGCGCACCTCAAAGTGACCTCCTTTGGGTTTGCAATCCAGAATTATTTAGATCGGATGGAGGCGCCGGTTGTGGAACGCATCCAGATTGCATTCCTTTCACTATTTATTTGCCTGATGTCCTGGGCAAAGTCCTTCTTTGGCATCGATCTCCTCAGGATCCCTAGAATATCTGCTAGTTGCTGCAGATGTTGACGACGCTTGCGAGCAGCAGAAATACCAATGCGACGAAAGAAAGAGCGAATCTTCCCATGAGGAAAGTGATGGCCTTAGCGAAGCTGAGATCCTGCCAAAGAAACTATTAAACTTCTGCACTGTATCATCATCATCAAGAAGTAAGATATTCATATACCACTGCTTGGTACAGCCTACCCCCGGGGTGGCAGGAATCGACCAGGACCACATGATGGCATCGTGATCTGAGAAAGAGCAAGGGATAACTTTCATAGAACCTGACAAGAAGATTGGATCTGCCAGGAAAAGGTCCAGCCGATATGCTGGAGACGTTCCCTGGCAAAAGGTATGGCCGACACTTTGGAGGTTTAAGAGGGGCCATACATCTACCAGTTTATTTTGGGAGCAAAGGTTGAAAACAAACCCAGATGTAAAGGAGTTATTCGCGTCAGGGTGCGAAATAAAATCTCCAGCCAAGATTAGGGGAGAGGATGAACAAAAAATGGAATGAGATCCGGCATGAAAGCCCGGGGTTCGGCTGGGATGGTTGGAGCATAGACGTTAATGATACGAAAAAAGAATGAGCAAACAGAAATATCCAAAGAAAGAATTCTGGAGTCATCGTCCCGTTCGACTGATATCACCGAGATTTGGGGGTTAAAGACAATGGTTGCGACACCACGAGATGTAGAATACGTGGAGTTTATAAAAAAGAGGGCTGAAGGGAAAGCCTCATGAAGCCATCTCAAACTGTGAGAGTGAGAGTTACTACTCAATTTTACCTCTTGGAGGAAAAGGATATCTGGATTGTGAAAACGTATAAATGAGGAAAAAAACACGCTGCTTAAAATTTGGGCTCCTTGAATGAATGTTCAATGAAATTAAGATTCATGATGAAAAGGACTTATGGATATCTACTCCGGGAGGCTGAGAGTCTGGAAATTTTGGGCGCACGATGCCTAGAATGACTACGACCGTTCTCGGAGGAGGTTGAATCTGAAGAGGGAGATCTTGTATGCTCACGATGGGTGTTTGCTGTTTTAGCATCGGCCTTTGAAGGCAGCGGAACATCGATGTAAAGTGGGCCTCCAATGAACACGTCCTCATCAAAATTGTCTGTAACTACGGTGAATTGTGGGATGGTAATCTTAAAGAGCCGGGTGGACTGGACGTAACTTTAGCGTCAGATGGTGAAGCCGAAGTGTGAGCTGCAGGAGAAGACGCACGCGGGCTCAGTGGTGATAGTTCGGGCTGGACTTTCTTGGAGGTATCAGGCTGGGCCTTCTTAGAGGTGTCAGGCTAGGCCTTTTTGGGCCTTTTTGTCAGACAGACCCACCTTGGTGGTGTCAGGCTGGGTCTTCTTAGAAGTAGATGGCTTAGACTTCTTAGGAGAATGCTTCTGACGAGGACGGGAAGGAGTTTGCTTTTCAGGCAAAGACAGTTGGAGCAGGATCCGATAAGTTCAGTGACGGAAAGTCATTCTTCGAAAGAGGGACAGAAGAGCCCTGAGTTCTTGCTTCCTTTGGAGGTGGCAAGGCCATATCAATCTCTCAGAAGAGGCCATCGGTCTAGGAGAGGCTCCTGGAGGCGGCGGTGCAGTCCTGTCACCGGGGTCGGAATTCGGGGAAGTGGCGGTAAAAGGACAAACGTGGGTTTTGCTTACTAGTCTGAAACAGGTGGAGCAACGAGCCAACAGGGGATATTCTCGACGGACATGTGTAGCTTGGCGGCAGTACCAACAAAATTTCCTTATCCCAGGATATGAAACGAACACACGCTCTCCATGAAGGAGAAGAGAGTCTGGTATATCCCTTTCCAGCCTCATGTCAATATACACACATACTTAGGGTCGTCATGGTTTAATCTACGAATCGAAATTACTTTGCCATAATCCGAAAAAACCACTTGATATATAAGGAGTAGAAACATAAGGAGCTACGCCCCTAACAGTGATTGCAAGGTGGGTCACGTCGGCAGGAAAGAAGTTCATCTGCTGGTCACCGACTACCACACATTGAGCGGCGATGATCTTTGCTGCTATGGGCTCTGAAGCAGCATATAAACGATATTCCGTAAAAATTAATTTCTGCAAACAAATGATCGCAGGTTCTTCTGACGGTAAAAATTGAGGGATGTTAAACCGAGCAAATAAAGCCTTTAAGAACTCAGGTAGGCTGAGGGGATGATCACAAGTGATCAGCACAGTTCTCTCCATGCTGAGGACTCAGCCTCCCAGGAGAGGGTGTGGGGAACACGCAAAGGACTCGTAAAAGCGTAGGTGGACACTTAGAAAATTAAAAAAAGAACAGAATCTCAGTGGAGGCAGTGCCACACAAAAGCGATCACTCTGAGATGCCGTTCGGTGCGTCTTTTTACGAATACTTTTATTCAAAGCAGGTCTCCAGACGTGATCACTTTGATCTTAGCCAAAAGGCCGAGAAGCGATGAACACCTTTGGGAGGGCGGTCAAATCTGGTGTTGCTGTTGTCACAAACCACGCAGTTAGAGTGGCAGCTCTATGGCACAGTGTAATGTCCTCCTGAAAGAGACATGGTTCGTTCCAAAGAACGCTATACTTTAGGCAGCATTCCAGAATGTTCAGGTATGAATGGCAGATATGTCTGTTAATATATCTCCTCCGAATTTGACTATTGGGGTTATGCGCTCTGGTAAAAGTAGTTTTCCAGGCATCTGCCGTACCCACAAGGTTCATCTGACTCGTCCCGGAAGAGGGTGTAGCTTCATCACTTCATAACCCAATTTTTCACGCTTCCACTCTCCTGTCCCGCTCCTTGCACACTGAAGCCGACATTGTATGTTGGCGGGGTAATTAAGGAGCTTGCTTACAGCAGTTCTATTATGAAAACCCAAGTTGTGAGACTCAGTTCTATATATGAGTATTTTTCTACATAATTATATTTCAATCGATTCCTGGAACTCTGAATTCAAAGGATCAGCTGACAAATGACTAGCACACTAGGTTCACGATCGTTGAGATTGGTGGGTCGTCAGCTTTGGGGTTTTCTACAATCACTTCCTGTTGAAGCCATGCGCTTCCACCTCATACGGCATGACTGAAGATTTGGGGTGGATCATTTTCTCAACAATTGTAACCACAGGGTATGAGTAATTGTAGATCTGGGCCACCCAACAATTGTAAGCACAGACAGACCTGCAACTTGGCACCCTATTATAAAATCTCGTTCAAGCTCTGTTAATTCCTCCCGAGTACAAATTCACTCGGATACTATTCTACAGACTTGGGAAGATTGTGTACCAAGCATTTATACAGATTGAGACGTGACTTCTCATTTAGCATTGTATAATTTTATTCTGAGGGGTGTCCATTGACTTTTTTCACAAGTTGTTTATAATTTAAAATATGAACTTAGTAGTGAGTGATATTTATAATTTTTCCTTATTGCACAGTACGCTTAAAATTAATACAGGACAACATCACCGGCATATTCGGTTAAGCTGTTTTAATCTCCACCCTTATCCTCCAAATGAAAAACCTGAGTGCACCCATTGAACTCTGTTCATTACGCATACCGGTGCGCCATCAAAATCCCAGCAAATCGAATAGTTAAGAAAAACCCTTATGTATTTTAAAATAAAATTTGCAATTCCACAGAAAAGAGGTATTATATTTCCGGCGTCATACCTGAATTTTGTCATTCAATATAACCCCTTCTCGCTGCGATCACTTCCTCGATTCTTGGTCGAAACTGTGGGCATCCTCCTTTCCACACAAGCTTGAAGGGCAGCGGCATTGGGATGTCTAGACTTATTAGACACCTTTTCAATTATGCTCCATCTAGGGGATTCAATTGTGGACGCCAAAATTAAGTCTTGATCTTTTTGAATGATGGCTGGGGTCCTTGCTTGCTCTCCTTCGTAAGATGTCGCCATGTTGGGTTTGAACCTTCTACAGACTTTTGTGTAAGGCTTCAAACCTTCGTGTGATCTCGGATACGAATGATCTCGGTCACCAAGCGCCCAGCATGAAATGTTTCAATTTTAATTATGGCTGTTCTACAATTACATTTCCCATTGGTTCTCAATAAATTGGCCATTTTAAGATTATAATAGTTTTTCACTCTTATCTTGCTTACCATCTAGTGTTACATCAAGATTTGAATGTGGCAAGGATTTCGAATTAGTTTTTGCCCAGATAATGCTGGTGCACTCGGTAGAATCAAAAATGACAGAGGAGGACTTTGCAAGTATTGATAATAAAAAATTGAAACGATAACGATATTTCTGAACATGCGTCATGATATTTTTATTTAAAGAAGACAGAAAACTCAATTAACTAAGTCTAATAATCGGCCAGTCAAGATCTATTTGATTGGCCAATTATAATCGCTGGACAATCAAACGTTGGAGACCAGTGTACTTTACATAGTGAAAACTCTTTTAAAGAACACCATTTTCAAAATTTGTTCTGCATTCTCTTAACTATTTTATAGAAAAGGATGATTTACAAAATTCTCATAAATGGTATCTTATACCCCCCAGTCGCGATCCGCCGCTGGGACTAACATATTTTTCCGGATCTCCGAAGGGAATGTTTCAATGGACTTTGCCAGAAGATATTAAAAGAAACGAAGCTTATCAGCAAAATTTCTACATTCTTTAAAAATTTCGCCAAACATCTACTTTGGCATAAGTTGCTCAATCCCTAAATGCCAATTTGTGGTTTGTCCTTCCATGATTTCATCTAAATCAATACTTCATCACAAAGTTAAACAAAGCGGCATACTTATGATCTGCTTCTTAGAGAAGCAATAAGGTGAAATTTTATATTGAACTAATATGTATTCACAAAGTACCGGATGATTAAAGTAGTTCGGACTCAAGGAAGACTACACCTGCAGCGAATTTTATCTTTAATGGCTAATATCCATCGCGAAAAATCTTAAACACAAGCGCGGTTCTCCCATAGGCAGTCGTTTCGTAACGAGTGCGTGATTCCTGGCGAAGTGCCCAAGAGCGTCTGCTAACGGCGCAAAACTTAAGTGCGTTTTCGCTATTTGTGGAAGTTCTCATAAACTGGACGATGGCTTCTTCAATTCTCTACGTAAGAACGAAGGAACACAATTTACATTTCGGTGCTGCCTTTCTTGGAATAGGCTACCCTTTGGGAATTTCCGGTTAAAAGAAGATTACTTTGCAATATTTCAATATTGCTCACCATTATTCGTTTCCTAGCCGCAGTTCTTGTATACCCTATCTGGCCATTCGTCACCGGACACGTTTCTAAAAGCCCATGGGATTATCCGTACACGTTATACAAACCATAAAGGACGTTGACCGGTTAGAATACACTCATAGCAGCTACGGCAGTCAATATGAACAGAGGACGGGGGAAAGAGGGATGATCATTGGAGCCCAAAAGTTTGGGCATTCGATCCATGAGATTTAAAACAAATTTCAGATAGTGGGTGATGTTATTTTTTAATGGAAACGAGAGGGGGTTATAACATGCCAATCCAGATCCAGTAAACCGACGAAATTAAGAGATCGCGACAGTCGATGTTTGAAACGTATGGTGATGTCAAACCGGAAGGCTTCATTAAAAACTTTGGCACAGGACTTTCGATCGGCGTCGTCTAGTGATGCAAGTGATCGTATCGTCGCATTTGGTTTTCATGTATGAGCAGCAGTTTACAAGCCAAATATCACAGCCGTCAATGCGACCCATCGGTTAAAGTGGTGCAAGGAACACCGCCACTGGACTCCAGAACAATGGAAAAACCATCCTATGGAGAGATGAATCCCGCTACCAGTTGTGGCGCTCTGATAGACGTGTGTGGGTTTGACGAACGCCCGGCAAGCGATATTTACAAGACTGTATCGTACCCACAGTAAAATTCGGAGGAGGTGGCTTCATGATCTGGTCCTGCCTTTCGTGGTATGTTCTTGTCCTCTTGTTTTAGTTCGCGGAACTATGAATGCCCAAACAGTTCTGGACAATTCTGCACTACTGATTTTGTGAGAACACTGGTAATGGCCCATACCTGTTTCAGCACGTCAATGCTCCCTGTCATGCAGTAGACGTTATTAACACCTGGTTTGAGGAAATGGGTGCGGGGAAACTTGACTGGGCAGCCCCAAGTCCAGACCTCAACCCCAGTGAACACCAGTGGTACGAATTGGAGTGCCGGTTGAAAGCCAAGCAATGCCGCCCAAAGAACACCACTGAGTTGTTTGCCAATTTGAAGGATGAATGGAGGAAGATTCCTGCCGACACGTATCGCAAATTGTTGGAAACTCTTCCTTCAAGGCTTGCGAATGTCGTTGCAGCGACATTAAACTGGACTGATGTCGTGCAGGGTCCGCTTTAATTTACTGGCATGGGATGTCCGGTGACAAATGGCCAGATAGTCTATGCTGTGAACATGAAATTTTTTGCTACTAGCAGTCATACAGGGTGTCTATAAATGTGTGACATTATATTGTTTGCTTATAACTCCGGTTTTAATTGCTCGATTGCATTGACATCTCAAAGGTACATTTTCAGACTTATTACTTTTCTTAAACTTCAACACATGCACCGTTGCGCACAAAACAAAGCTCATATCTGGCAGATATTACTCCCACGTGTTTCTAGAATCTCCAACGCGAAGCTTTGAGTGTCGGGGTAATTTTCCTTTTTAAATCGCCCAGGTTCGTCGGTCTTTCACAATTGACAATGCCCACGATACGCACAGAAAGAAATCTGGTGGGGTCAGATCCGGGCGTTAGGAGGCCATGGTATGAGCCCTTCTCGACCGCACCAATTGTCATTAAACACTGCATTCAGAAGGTGGCGGACTCCACGTACCAGGATATTTGTTTGGTACACATGCTTAAATTCCCACTAAACATTAATAACTCTTAGATTTTGCATACGAGATAGATAACATAGTTCGCTTTCTGTTAAGCAGATACAGCCATTTTCTTTCACATGAACATAACACTGTTCTACAAATTTTGAAAACTTGCATGTTATGGTGCAAAGAATATGGTTTCTTTGTTTTCGGGGTCGCTGAGCACAAATGTGATGCTTAAATTGATGGGATAGCTCTTGTTTTCGAGATAACAACACAGAATACACATCACCTCTCCACATATAGTATAGCAGAAATTGTCAGAGTTATTTACACAGCCAGGGCATTTTTCTACTTGTCAATAAGAGCAGAATGTCAGATGAAATTCGCATGGAAGCACTTCCGTACACATCAGCACTGCTACCACTGTTGTTCGTCACTTCATCAGAACTGAAAACCCATCCAGGCAACACCATCACTGATCACGTGATGAACACGCGAGAATACGCAGAGACATTAGCCTTAATGCCACCGTCAGAATGCTGGCAACAATGTAAACGTGGTCACCCAATATTTAGTGGGAAAACTCCGTAATTTGAGGTCAGGTCATGGTTGTAGTGCGAAAACTAGAGCTAAACTAGAAATTTCAATGGCATTTTCAAATTTAGTGAGTTCTATATAATTAGTCAAAGTTAGCTACTTTCATTTCCGTAACAAGTGTGTTGAACAGTATAATTAACAACAACGCTACTTGATGCCACCGCTTATCGATGCATAATGAAAAGTAATGATTCTGAAAATATGCTTGTAAATTGTCAACTGTAAATTGTAAAAAACATTTCAGCAACTTTGATAGAGCATTTGAGCAATTCAGTAGCGTGTTATTTTATTCAATTAAAAGGAATACAATGAATAAAATTTCAAATATAAAATGTATCAAATTTAGCGATGTTCATTGTTCATTGAATTGCATATTAAGCAATGATCCGTAACTGGATCTCTGCGTCCGAGTACAATACTGTTTTCTGTTGTTAGAACACCCTAATAAACTAAGCTGCTAGGCATATTATTGTCAATACTAATTTACATCAGCGGTTAATTTCTGTTATGCCTATTGCTATAATAGACACTTGTTGTTAACCTATTGTTGATATTAGCTAATAGGTGTTAAGCTATTGTTAAAATTAGCTGATTATTGTTACGCCTATTGTTAACAATAGCTAATTAATGTTACTTACTTAAAAAAGCTAATAAACAGGTAGGCCTAATTTAAAAAAAGCTAATAAAGAATTAGGCCTATTGTTAAGAATAGATAATTGAGGTTAGGCTTATTGTTGTCATTAGCTCATTAATGTTAGGCTTACTGTATTTTTAACAATAGTTAACTGTTAAGCCTAATATTAAAATTAGTTAATTAAATTTTCGGGCTAGTGTTTTTAGCGATTAAGTGAAGTTAAGCCTACTGTTATCAATAACCAGTTGGTTAAGCTTATTGTCCTTTAATGTTAGGCCTAATGATAAAAATAACTATCTAAATATACTAAAACTCTTACGTGTATTTATTTATTTATATGTAATTCTATCTCCTCCTAGTCGGTTTGAGCTAGCGACTTGAAATTTTCAGGGCAGGCTTATCAATAAAGGACCTGCTCTATCGCCAAAAATTATCTGCTTTTGCTTTGTAATTCCCCTCAACAGATGGCGCGGGCGGGCGAAGCCGCGGGTAACAACTAGTTTAATATTAGGTCTGGTTGTTAAAAATAGCTAAGTAATATAAACTTTAGCTAATTTCGGAATTGTATCAAACAGTAAAATTAAAAGTAGACATTTTATATGTTTCTTTGCAATATACTTGGAAATCGTTTTACGAGTTGTTTTGTTAAAGATGAGAAATTGTAACCTCTCCTGGAATGTGTTGAAATTCCCAGGCATAAGCCATCGATGGTCCTATACTTATAGCCGACTGGATCTCTTTAGTTTCTTTTATTGTGAAATAATTTCTCATAAACAGCTGTTATTTTCACTTGTTGTTTCTCATTGATGAAGGAGACAGAACTCCGAAATGTACATTATGAGTTTTTATTTTTATAAATTCATTTATGTGGAATAGTGGTTTTTCTTCGTTTGGTGTTACCTCGTCATTAATATTAAAACCAGCTTCATTAATTTATTGCGTACCTTCTAATAAATTTGTAACTTTGTAACGTTTCAACGAAATTTTATATTCAAATGAAGCCTGAAGGAATGGCATCGGTTCATCGTTTTAATTGCGTGATATCGGTCCAAGTATCAAGTGGAGCTTTCCACAAACATTCAATCATTTAACACTTTAGGGTATCAAACAAAGCTTTACACAAGCATTCATCCATTTAACACTTTAGGGTATGGGAGAAAAATTTTCGATTAAAAGCATCCACTCTAGAAATTGTTGATCTTTCATTAAAGGCTTCTTAAAGTCACAAGTCGTATTTTTCCAAGTTTATTTTTAGAAAGAAATTAATCCCCCCCCTGAGGAGGGTATAGGAAAGTAGCGGAAACTCCGAGTTTGTCTATTTTTAACCTCTTCTATCCGCACTTTTTACTTCCCATTTTGTTCAGAAATTGATTTTCTCGAACATACAGGTATTGGACATTGAAACTGAAACACCAGGTAGATATCCAAAATCTTTATTTAATAAGGTGTTGGGGCACCGTGGGCAGCCAGCACAGCAGTAACACGTCTTGGGAAGGATCGGTAGAGGTCCTGCACAGATTGCACCCCAAACCATTACTGATCCACCTCCGTGTTTGACTGTGGGTGCCAAGCAGTCTGGGTTGTAGGCATCAGAGGGGCTCCTCCAGACGAATACCCTCCCTGTTGTTTGGAAGACAGTGTAGCTGGACTCGTCCGAGAATATGACGCGTTTGAGGTCATCCAACGTCCAGGTTTTATGCGTCCGGCACCACTGAACCCGCTTGGAGGCATTTGTACTACTGATGAAAGGCTTCGGTATAGCAACCCTGCCATGGATGTTGGATTTATGCAGGCAACGACGGATTGTCTTCGTGCACACAGGTTCCTGGAGGTGTGTATTCATTTCTGCGGTGATTTCTGCTGCGGTGGTTTTCCGCTTTCGTGCAACATTCCTGGTCAATATCCTGACGTCTCTTTCCGACAACTTCCGTTTTCCCCTGCAGTTGCTCCTCCTGGACGTGGTTCGTCCTTCCTGTTCATATGCACACATCACCCTGGATACTGTAGCACGTGAGACATCACAAAGTGTGGCAGTTTTGGACACGGATGCACCTGCTAGACGCGCGCCAACAATCTGCCCTCTTTTGAAGTCGGATATGTCTCCCATTATAGCGCTCTGCACAGACAATTTGAAACTTACTATCGAACTTTTCTACTGGAGTGACTACCAAGACCTCTGACACGTGATTCATTGATATGCATACGATTAATTACCTAGCAGAAGATTCTATTCAGCCCTGGGGGTATCCAGTGCTATTTGCGAAGGTGTTTCAGTTTCAATGTCCAATACCTGTAGTATTTATAACCGGGGTGGGCAAGTATGAGGTCAGTGAGAGCCGCATTCTGGTGTTTCATATATTAAAAAGAACCACACCATAGTTACATACCCTTAAATACACAAATTCAAATTTAATTTAATTAATATGGTTACAGTGAAATAATAATAATAATAATAATAATAATAATAATAATAAAACGGTCAATAAGAGCCCCACTTAACTCAACAAAAAGTCCTTATTTGCCCACCATTTATTTAGAAAATGAAAAAGAGACCTATCTTCTTATCACACTCCGTATAGCAGTTCTGAAGATCACGTGACTACTAGCCCTGACAATTCCGACCCCACTGGGACAATTAGGCCAAAATGTTTATAGTAATGTAAAAAAATTCCACTGCCTAGAGGAATTTGCATATCGAATTCCACTCTTTTACATACCTAAATACAATTTACATAGACCAGTCACATTAATGTGACCACCCCCTACGTTCAACATCAGCGGAAAATGGTTACGTCCAGAAGGTACATACCAGTATCAGAGGTGGGGGGGGGGTGTCAGAGGGAAGCCGAAAACATTGCAATTGTTGGACTCATGGCGAAACATAGCGATTTATCCGACCTCCAAAAGGGCATGATCATCGCTTCCGAGCCAAGGGTGACAGTATTTACGAAACGGCTAGTTTCTTGAACTGTTTGCGTGCCGCCGTGGTGAAAGTGTACCGTGCATGCCAGAATGGCAATACCCAAAATCAGCGACGCGCCAAGTGTGGGACATCATGGGCCATAGATGACAGAGGTGAACGACGGCTACGCAGATGCGTGCAAGCAAACAGACGTGCAACCGTGGACCAACTGACCTCCCAGATGAACCAGGGGGCTACCAAACGTGTATCTTCAATGACAGTTCAGCGAACGTTGCTGCGTATGGGGCTCCGCAGCAGACGGCTGATTCGTGCACCAATGATGACGGCTGTTCACCGGCGGCAAAGACTGACATTTGCACAACAGCACCGCAATTGGACAGCAACAGAGTGGCTTTTCCCGATGAATCGCGGTTTATGCTCCATCGGACAGATGGGCATGGCGTGTACGGCGTTCAGCATCAGAAATCAAACAACCTGCAACACGTGCCGCAAGGGTCCAGGCCGGAGGAGGCAGCGTTATGGTCTGGGGAATGTTTACATGGCACTCCCTGGGTGCGCTCGTCATTGTGGATGGCACCATGGATCAATGAAAGTACGCATCTGTCCTTTCAGACCATACCCACCCCTACATGTACAGGGTGACCCAAAAAACGGGAACTTTATAACATTCCAATAAAACTAAGAGTGATGGAAGAAAAACATTTTATTCTTAGTAATTGAAACCTATATACTTGCCATTTACGAAACATTAATGGAATTTATCATTTTTTATGGCGTCCTCCTGTACGAATGCATTCTTGAAACCTGCTGTTGAGATTCCTCACTGATCCCTGCAACATCTCAGCAGGGACACTCAATTTCATCCTGAATTCTGTTTTAACTCATCCAGAGTTCTTGGTCGAATCGTGTACACTTTACTCTTGAGATATCCCCACAAGAAAAAAAATACAAACGGACAAATCTGGCGATCTAGGGGGCCAGAGGACGTCACAGAATCTTGAGATTAACTGTTAAAATCAGTATATTTGTCTTAAATGATTTCACATTTCACGAGTAAGTCGTTTAAAATCAGTTCACTTGTATAAGTGTTGTTCAAGATGTGTGCCATAGAATAACCCCTGGCCGCTAATTTCAGGTAATGTCATTTTTATGGCTAACGCACGCTGTTGCCCGTTCCACTGACCCATGGTTACTAAAATGGTAAAGTGTTTACTTGCTCAAGGTCACTGTCCCACAGTGCTGCCACCTGCTCGAGGCTGCCAATACACATTTCAAAAATTCCCGTTTTTTTGGGTCATCCTGTATATTGTGTTTCCTCAGCACGATGGTATCTTCCAGCAGGACAATGTGACGTGCCATATAGCGCGCAGTGTCCGTGCATGGTTCGATGAGCACGAGGATGCGTTTACGGTACACCCCTGGCCCCCAAACTCCCTGGATTTAAACCCCATAGATCATCTGTGGGGCCACCTCGCTCTGGTTGTTCGCGCCATGGATCCTCCCCCGCGCAACCTACGGCAGCTCGCCACAGAACTGGAGTATGCATGGCTTCACATCCCTGTCAATGCCTTCCAGAACCTTACTGACTCTCTTCTGTCCGTCTCGCAGCTGTCTGTGCCGCGAAAGGTGGTTATTTTGGCTACTGACAGGTGGTCACTGTCGCGTGCTTTTCTCCAGGTAGATTGTAGATAAAATTGAAGAGATAATAAGTTGACCCTCCCCTAGAGTTAATGACCAAGGTTAAATTCCCTGGGAGCTTACCGCGAACTTGAGTTACTAAAAGAGGGGAAAAGCGGGTTAAAGAAACAATGTTAAAAAACCCAAATAATTGTAATCCACCAAGCCTTGTGTTATGGTCCCATTTATATGGATAATTGAACAGGACTAGGGTTCCAAACAAAACTGAAGTTATATTACAAATTTTTAGTTGAAGAAAATTCAGAAAGTAAAGTCATAACACATTAATACAGGAAATATTTAACCAAAAGTCCTATATTTGAGGTCAACCGGGAGAGGAATCTACCGAGGACTAGGAGTAACGGATGGACACGGTC
Organism: Rhysida immarginata; assembly: GCA_023313115.1. Taxonomy (NCBI): domain Eukaryota; kingdom Metazoa; phylum Arthropoda; class Chilopoda; order Scolopendromorpha; family Scolopendridae; genus Rhysida; species Rhysida immarginata. Next base: position 962,943 of record JAHWFO010009635.1, on the reverse strand, counting down.
AAAATGAACGACGACCGATTTTAGAATAGCAAAAGGGAAAAAATGACCCTTGGAAGTGTTTATAAAAAGAAGAGTTGCAAAAACTAGCGTCAGTCAATAGATTTAAGCTTTTCCCCCACAACAGTTCTAAAAAAGAAAAAATATAAAAGCAAAAACAAGCAGTAGCAAAAGGATGAGTAGTAAAATAGAAAAACTAAGTTGTGTAAGAGATGAATCAATAAAAGCTACTCATTAGTCTCAACAAAACGGGTCCGGAGAGTCAATCGCAGGCTACCCAAACGGACCGAAAACGAAGCGGTTGATAACTAGATGTATGGAGACGAGAACGTCAACTGATGTCGTAAAGTGATGAAGCTGCAAAGCTGGAAATCACTAGTAGGAATAAAAGGCAAGTGCAAAGACCCAAACTAAAAAAAATTTAAGAAATTCACAAAATGAAAAAGATTAAAGAATAAATAATTGAAAAAAAAACTTAGAAGAAAAAAGGAAAGAGCTTAACCAAATAAGGAGGAGAGATAAGATGGGAGAAAGGGGAAGTGTAAACTCAAGGGAAACAAGGGGCAAATAAAAAATAGGGGAAAAGGGAGGGAGGGCAAGGTAAATTAGTAAACTACAGAGGGATGGGGCATCTTACTTGGTAAAAGCCAAAAAGGAAAAAAAACAAATCGTTCTGAGTCAAAATAAAAATCGGAAATCTTGTCCGGGCACTGACTGAAAAATCGAGGGACTGTCCTATTGCCAAAAGAAATAAACAAAAGTCATAAACAGTTTATTATCAAAAGTCAAATAAAAAAAAACACAAACGGGAGCCAGGAGGAACATTCACTGAATCGCTGGTGAGAAAGCCGATCGGATTCTTTCATAACCGAATCGAACATGATCCATATTAACGGTCATCTTTGGGAAATCACAGTAAAGATCAAATTTCGAGACTGCAGCAATTGGTAGGTCCGTCGGTCGAGCGACACCTAAAGTGAATCACTAACTTTGGATTCCAGTTCCATTTTTGTTTAACTTTGAAGGCGAGACAACGAGGGATAAACCCGCTCCATTCCTGAGCCTAAAAGTAGCGACGAAAGACCAAACGCAGCATGGCGGTGCGAACATTCGAACCGGAATTTCCAGGTCATTAACGATAAACATAACGAATTAATTCCGTAAGGCTGCAGCCATAGCAAGATTCACCAGAGAGTATCCGACGTTTTTAAATGAAAAGCATGGCAGCCCACCACGGGGGCTAAGCTTATCACAGTTTAACATAACTGTATGCGGGGCCTTCACTTCAGCATAAGTTCGCAAGCGTTCATTCAACAACAGACGGCAACCTAAACTGTCTTCACCCAAACTCCAATCGAATCCCTGACTCTCGTAACCAGCACGATTTTTCCACGTGCGCATGATGCGTGAAAAACCAAAAAAACGTTGTAATTGAAAAAACTTATTTCAACAAAACGATTAGTTCTATTATAACAATAAAAAGGATTTTATTGCAAAAGAATTATTACTGACGGTAAAATCTAACAATTAATATCATTAAAAACAAGGATTTATAAACTGTGGCTTAAAACAAAAACATTAAAAATCAAAAAGAAAACTCCCATATTTTTCCAAAACATTTTTAATACAAGACAGCAGCAGCAGAGGCAGAATTATTTGGGAGAATCATTAACTGTATGGTAGTTTTCTTTTAATTAAGTTTAAATTAACCTAAAGCAAGGTTAAAAGGTACGGGGAAATGCCGTAAAAGATTCTCAAGATAAGCCTGGAAGAAAATGCAACATGACGACCTTCGGGGTCCCGACTGATCCAATGAGCGAATCGGAAAATCACAAGAAAGATAGATTCAAAGGACCAAGTCCGCGAGGTTCCAAAAAAAAAAAAAAAACCTCTTAAAATTGGAGCGTGCCATTTATCTCTCTAGGAAAACCCCTTTATAACTTCGAAGAGTCAGCGAAAATAGCGATGCCTGGCCAGGCGTATAAAGTGCGGGGACGTCAGTATCTCCAAAAGGAATTATTTAGTTAAGGTCTGCTCCCTAACGCAATGCAACAAGAATGCGTTGAGTGAACTCTTTATTATTCTGTGGGATGGGGATCACGGTAACCTCCCTTGGAAGACTAGCGGAAAGGTCATTTGATGGCGCCTAAGCTTTCCGTTCTCCGTACTAAGATCAACAGAAAAAGGTCGAAAAGGGGGCCCCCCGCGGCCCCCCCTTACCCCTCGGAGAGTCAGTGCTTAGCAAGAATTAATGAGATCGGGCAAAGAGGCCAGTAGCACTCGCGTACGGCGGACTACCACAACTCGAATGGCCCCTAGAGGATATACCAGTACCTATGGTCCCAAAAAAAACGCAACGGGTTTATTAACCCCATCTTGCCTTTTGCACGCTACATCACATTAATGTGACTGGACTGTGTAGATCAGATGGACACTTCTAGCTCCCACTTCTGTGACTCCGACCTCTAGTGGGCTAATCAAAACCAAACTAAATAATAAAATAGTACAGTCAGACCTCGGACATTCGCACTTCGTGATTCGCGAATTCACAGATCCGCGAAAATTTCATTGGAACTGAACTTACTTGCATCCGCGATTTTTTCGCATATCCGCGTTCAGTTATTCATTTGAAATCGGCAGCCAATGCCTGTTCTATGAATTAGTAGGGGTAACATTTGAAAATGTTATAATGTGACAAATATGCGTTAGGCGGTAATGTACTTTTTTATTTGTTGTTTTTTTTAGGTGTAACGAATTACGCTAACTTTTAAATGAAATTAGCACATAGTTAGGGTTTCAACTATAGAAATATGCACATACACTCACTGACCAAAGTCATAGCACACCTGCCTAATAACATGTTGGGCCCTCTGTGGCCCGGATAACGGTGGCGACCCGTCGTGGAAGAGAGTCTACCAGTCCCCGGAACACATCCACAGGCACTGCAAGCCATGCCGCCTCCACTGCACTCCATAACGATGCTGCATTTACCAGTTGTGTTGGTAACGGCCTGACAGATCGTTCGATGACGTCCCACAAGTGTTCAGTGAGATTGCAATCTGGGGAACGTGGAGGCCAATTCATTGTCGTGAAGTCGGTAGCATGTTCCTCCAGCCACTGCCGTGTCACAAAGACCGTGTGTGGAGAGCATTATCTTACTGGAAGATGCCGTTGTCCGCAGGGTAAAAACAGTTCATGAAGGAGTGCAGGTGGACCCTAAGCTGATCAACTTAAGAAGTACCACGCAGAGTGGATGTCAGATGCACCAATGGACCCATTGCATGCCACGAGAAAATACCCCAGACCAGTATGGAGCCTCCAATTGTCTGAGTGGTCCCCGCCAGACACGGACACGACCATGACCATCGGCCCGATACAGCTGAAACCGTACCAGGCAACCCTTCGCCAGTCCTCAGCAGTCGAATGTCGATGTTGGTTGGCCCAGGCTAGGCGTTGCCGACGATGTGCAGCTGTCAAGCGTGGCACCCGTAGTGGCCTCCTGCTCCCAAAGCTTGCAGCTGCCAAGGTTCGCCGAATTGCCGTCACGGGTAGTTGTAGGACGTCCTTGGTTGTACCGCATGGCGATTTGGCCCGCCGTCGCCCTTCGGTCAGCAGTTAAAAGCCGGGTGACCCGGCGAACACCTCTGGAATCAATGAGGCGTGGGCAGCCCGTCCGCTGTCCGACATGGATTGTAACCCCTCGTTAGGTGGGTCATTCCACGTCAAAGGGAGCAATATTGAAAAGTGTCCCCACTCGACCATCTCCATATTTAATGAAACTTGGTATGAAGATTCTATGTGGTCTTTGATGGTTGTATCCCAAGTTTCAGTTCAGTATCTTTAGTGGTTGAATTTTTAGGGGCTTTCAAAGAAAGGGTGACATTTTTTAGACATGTCGCGTACGAAGGTGCAAAAGTGCCAAGTTTGCTAGGCTTTTTAAAAAGTTCTAGCAAACATTTATTTGTTTGCTTTAATATACATAGACAACTTTTTATGCTGAATCACATCATGACAAAATATTTATGGATTTAACTGCATCTGAGTGAAAATAAAAGCCTCTAAAGTGGCTAAAACATTTGTCGTAAAATTCTGAGAGACCAAGTTTGACAGAACGCAGCTCCATTTCAAGTAAACCAATAATTCCAAAACTTCAGATGGTTATTTCCACACATGATATGTATATATGGATTGAATTTATTCAACATTGTCAGCTTAGATCAGAAGATATGCATGTGCAAAGATGGCCAAAATATTTTGTATGCAAATTTTAGGGTATTTTTGAGGGGCAACATCTCAACTGTGTCATCTTTAATCCTTTTTTTCTTTCCACAGATAGAAAGAGCATGATTTAAGCTTTCAAAGCTATATTGTTTAATTTCTGGATCTTGCATGTAATTGGTAAGAATACCTTTCAAAATTTACTGTTTTAGTACTTCGCAAAAATTTCTAACAGTGAAATATTATGCCTGATAATACTACTAGGCAATTCATTTTTTTATTCAATGCATACCAAAAAACAATGGAAAGAACCAAGTACACAGCAAATTTACAAAACAAAACTACAAAAAATTCAGTTCCATTTTTGGTTAAACAGTTCTTCAATTTTGTCCAGAACAGATTGTGGATAACTGTATTGTCTTCCTGATGATGATGTTGATGGTGCCTCTAAAGACATAAAAATATGTTGCTCAGGAATCCAGCAGGTGTCTTTAGCAGTTGGCCAGTGAAATGAACGAGCAGAGCCATGTGGGTGCATAAAGCTGATGAGGACATCTTGTTCTTCATGTGAAACTTCACACACATTTCCAACCCACCAAAAATTGTCATACATACATGTGATATATTGTCCTGGCTGAAGTTTGCAATTGAGATATCTGGAATTTCTTCATCTGCTTCAAAGGCGTTGACTGTGAATGCTGTAGCATCATTGGAAACTCTGCTCACCTGCAGCTTATTAAAATTAATTGGCCTAAATTGATGATTTTCCCTTGTTCCAGCAATTGTATGTCCCTTGGCAAACCTTATTTCTTGATCAGGCTGAATGTTTTCAATTTCTTCATTTGGTACATAAAAAAACTTTATTCCTGGAATACTATCATCACAGAATTTGAATAAATCATATGGGTCAATATTTGATTATCTAAGGGCCTCTGCAGACTAGCATGGCTGCTAGCGTTTTTGCTGTTCCTCCAATTCCATCACAAGGTAATTTACCATGGCTTGTTCCAATTGTATTAATTTTTTGAACTTATCGACAGTCCATTTTCCTAACTTTTGAAAGGTATTCTTACTCATCAAAATACAAGATCCAGAAATTTAACAATATAGCTTTGAAAGCTTAAATCATGCTCTTTCTATCTGTGGAAAGAAAAAAAGGATTAAAGATGACACAGTTGAGATATTGCCCCTCAAAAATACCCTAAAATTTGCATACAAAACATTTTGGCCAACTTTGCACATGCATATCTTCTGATCTAGGCATACAATGTTGAATAAATTCAATCCATATATACATATCATGTGTGGAAATAACCCTCTCAAGTTTTGGAATTATTGGTTTACTTGAAATGGAGCTGCGTCCTGTCAAACTTGATCTCTCAGGATTTTACGACAAATTTTTTAGCCACTTTAGAGGCTTGTATTTTCATTCAGATGCAGTAAATCCATAAATTTTGTCATGATGTGATTCAGCATAAAAAGTTGGCTATGTATATTAAAGCAAACAAATAAATGTTTGCTAGAACTTTTTAAAAAGCCTAGCAAACTTGGCACTTTTGCACCTTCGTACGCGACATGAAGGTGAATGGCTTCTCTTTGAAAGCCCATAAAAATTCAACCACTGAAGATACTGAACTGAAATTTGGTATACTATCATCAAAGACCATATAGAACCTTCACACCAAATTTCTGCGAATTTGGAGAAGGTCGAGTGGGGACCCCTGGTCCCCTTGATGTGGAATGACCCAGGTGTATCTCGATAGACCCTTGCAACGGCTGTGAAAGAAAATTGCAGGGTGTTGGCTAAATCTGATATTGAGGCACCCATCCGTCTGGCACTAACAATCATCCCCCGTTCAAATTCGGATAGCTCTCGGCGTGCTGCCATTTCTGCAGCTAGTTTTGCTTACAATGATTGTGTGATATCAAGGAGTCCTGTGCACCTGCGTTCCGATAATGGAAGCAGCGGGATCTGTCTCATTATAGACAGGAAACCTAATTGGAGGGGTGTGCCATGACTTTTGGTGAGTGAGTGTATTACCATTTTAGTGACTATACCAAACATCGGCGAATCCTCCTCGTTAGCGACACATACTGGAACCTAACCTTGCGAATGCCCGAGTTCTGAATGTACATGCCTTTGTACAAAATATGAAGTAGACGGACATTGTAATTCCAATAAGTAGCTACATTCTTCCGCTACTTAATAATTATTAAACAGAAACACAGAGTAGAGCATTTAATATGATTAAACAAGAAATATTTAGTTTCAAAAAATTATCCTTTCAGACTAAAACGAACGTACAACATGAGTAACGTGTGTTAAATAAATTTGAAAATTAATTTTGAGTTATAAATGCTCTAGGTGGTTTCCTCGCATGAAACAATAGATATTATTTATTTATTTATTTATTTATTTATAAATAGGGAACAATGTATCCAAACAGTGTCAGTATGGTCAAGAGCCGACAGGGTAGGTCCCTGGTTGGGTAACAAGTAACAAAGATCTCAGAACAAATATAAAGTTTAGCTAAATAAAATTAAAATAAAATAAAAAAGTACAAAATATAACACATCCTAACAAACAAGGTAATAAGAATTAGGATGTGTTAGATGTTATTATGAAATTCTTTAGCCTACATTTAAAAGTGGCGATGTTCGGGGAGATACGAATTTCTGGTGCTAAAGAGGACCACAGTCCAAGAGCCGAAAAGGAAACGCTTAGAAGTCGAAAATTACATTTAATCAAAGGAGTCTAAAAGGAATTCGCCTGTCGATAGTATATTTGTGGTTCTCAGTAGGGAAGAGAGCGGACAGCGGAAATGAGGTTGACAAAGAGATAATGATCACTTTATAAATAAAAGTTGCTAAATTCATGGTATAGAGTTGATAATAGAAGCAAACGCTACAGAATTAAAAAGGTGGGAGACAGAGGCTGTTTTCCGAAGTTTTAATAAAATTCTCACTAATCTTTTTTGAATACGATGTAGAAGAAGAAGGTTGGAGTTGGAGGAGGAAGCCCAAAACTGGATGCCGTGGCAAAGAGGTGATTGGATGAAAGCGAAATGGAGTAAGAGAAGGATTCAGCTATTTAGGGGCGCTGGAAGACAATGCAGGACGCATAAAGCATCAGTTGGTACTCTGCTGTTCGAATTGCATAATTTGAATAAAAGTCACGTGTCCAATGAGCTGTGGTTCAGTGAAAATCAGTAGCTGTGGAAGGTTAAGAGTAAGGTTTACATATCCCCAAATTAGGGAGGAGGGGGTAAATATAATATATCTTGGTTTATATTTGTTTGTTTACTCAAGAGATGGCGCCAGGGAAACGCCATCAAAAGTTCGTCGAACAAACAGACCGAGCAACACTGAGCATATCACCTACGCGTTTCTTCCCCAGTTGTTGATGGAGTGCTTTCAGACGCGTGGTCCCATCTTCGGGCACTAAAGCTCCTTTAACTGACAGAGGCGTCTTCATGTCATTTTCATAGCAAAATTACAGAAGTGGTTTACCATTGCCTTCTTCTTCACGCCGAAACTATCAAAATGGATTCCGGGATGGCTAAAATGGATATTTCCGTTGAAATCTAAAAACCGAAATTTTTCAATATTAAAATATTTCTTTAATTCGCTATTTGAGATTCCGTTTTTTAATCTATTTAAGATAGCCAAAAGTGTATTTAGAAAACATTTATTAGACTGCATTTGGAGTTCGAAAAATTTTGGAATTACTCATCTTTTTTCATAATCTTTATACAGAGAAAATAAAATTTCCCCCTGAACAAGCATGTCTTGCAAATTACCAACATAATCTCCACCGTTAACAGATTCAGAATGATCGGTATTATTACGACTTCCCGGCAAGAAAGTAATAAGGAAGAAAAACTTTATACAGGATGAGGCATTTATCTTGAGACAACTGAATATCTCGGAAACTAAGTATTGTATGAAAAAATATCCAAAATCAAAAGTGAATTATTTCGCGGGGGAAATTCATCAGTTAAAAAATTCCCCCCTCCCTTGTGAGGGGGGCTGGGGGGAGGGGATAACTTTGAAATTTTAAGTAGGAACCCCTATTTTTAATGGTATATTTAGATTGTACACAATATTCGAGAAATGTTTATTCTTGGGTTTTTTACAGTTGATCCAACCGTTTAGGAGACAGAGGCCCTGAAAGTGTGGAATTTTTAAAGTTTTGAACCCAATTTTATCGATGAAGACAAAGAGATAGGGAATGGGTCTTACAGACATTCCTATTATACTTTTTAATGGTCTTTAAGAATCTGAAATCAGAATTTCAAAAATCCAATATTTTTCAATACACACGCATAGATTCTGTCTTCATAGGACTACTGCCCCCAAAAGTTTACTTGTCCACTATACAATTTTGAATTTTTGATATTCTGACTTCGGATTCTTAAAGACCATCAAAAAATAGAACTTCGGATTCTGCAGACCCACTCTCTATCTCTTTGTCTTCATCGATAAAATTGGGTTCAGAACTTTAAAAGTTCCACACTTTCAGGGCCTGTATCTCCTAAACGGTTGGATCAATTGATAAAGCATTAAGAATAAAACATTTCTCGAATATTATGTACAATCTGAATGTACCATTAAAAATAGGGGCTCCTATTTAAGATTTCAAAGTTACCCCTCCCCCCCGGCCCCCTCACAAGGGGGGGGGGGGTAATTTTTTAACTAGTGAATTTCTCCCGCGAAATAATTCACTTTTGATTTTTTCGTATAATGCTTAGTTTCCGAGATATTCAGTTGTCTCCAGATAAATGCCACACCCTGCATAAAGACATCTTATTTTCTGTTATCTGATTTCTCATCCTACTGTATAAATTCACCTTTCAGCTCACGTGCTTTATGGCATGCCTGCGTAGGCGACTATAAATAAAAGCAGATGGAGTGAGTTCCAGTCGTTCCAGAATGTTACTCTGAGGACCACTGCTCAGCTTGTAAGAAGGGCCGTGAAAAACCAATACATCAGTTGGTGAACGAAAAATCGCGTTACGTCTCAAAAGTAGATGAGATCCGGTTGCTGGGCCAGGGACTACGATCAAAAGCCTTTCATTCATTCATCCTTGTTAGTAAGGAACTTTATGCACCTTAATCATAATCGTTCTCATCTTCTCACAGATATTTTGTCCTCTCTAGATCCCAACCCCGTAATTCCCACCCCAATGCACCAATCAAAACCAAACTAAATAGTGCAGTTGGACATGCCCATAGTAAGCTATATTCCGAATTTCAACCTTGTACCTCAAAAAATGTAGAAATTATGAAGGAGACAGACGGACATTTTTAACTGTATCAGCAGGGAATTAGCACACCTTGAAACGTCTTCCATGAAGTGGTCATTTGAGTTTGGGGAACAGGAAAAAGTCAATTGGAGGCATGTCTAGTGAATACGATGCTGCTCGATGACATTCGTTGAGTTTTTGGTCAAAAATCCCTGAAAATGAATAAATTACTTCAAGATGCACATCTACTATCATCCAAATTAAGAGGCGATTTTGAGCTACTATTTACGTCAGAAAGTTGAAGGGTTACCTGTGTTTAGAGGGTCAGCGTTTCTGAGAGGAAACTGTATTGGCTCTGTACTTACAAATCTGTTCCATTTTGCGTCACCTTTACTCAAATCTATGGGTAAAATTCTAGTAAGACAATGAAGAGAGTGTGGACATAATTCATGATTCTATAAAGTTGCCCGTAGAAAATGAGGAAACGAAATCCGAAGTGGGGGACAATTGTTCAGCGCACACTTCGTTAGATTTTGAAAGCGAAGATAATAAATACTTATCTCACTGAATCTCATGTTTCCGTGAAGACCTGTTCTCAGAACGATTTTGGATAAAGTAAAACAAAATTCAAAGAAAACAAGTTGAATACATGAATTCTTGGATTAATTTATAGGGTCAAGTTGTAGTTCGTTTCAAACTAAGGAAATAAAAATGTTTTTGTGGACGGACAACTTTTGTTGGCAGTTCGGCTCCTATTCCACCTAACTCCACGAAAACCTATTCGTCAACTTAACTCCACGAAAACTCGGCTCCTATGCCACCTAACTCCACCGTTCACTGGGAACACTTAGCCCGTTAATCGTTCCAATTTAGGCGCGTGTACGTCCATTAGTTTTGGAGATGGGTGCTCGACGTGGGACTTGGTGCGTGGGAGATGCTTCAAAAGCCACGACGATGCGAAAACTGCCTTCAACGACTTCGTCGTCTCAAAAGTCCAGAATTCTACGCCACCGGAATATATATGCTTGCGTCTCGTTGGCAAAAGTGTGTTGATTCTGCTGGATGTTACTTCGATTAATAAATTGTTATTTGAAACGAGTTATTGCATTTTAAGCTGCAACATCATAAGCTACTAATTAGAAGACTTAATAATAGAAGACTAGAATTATCTATTTGCTGTATGCAATTTTGTTTTCTTTTAATTGTTTAAAACTTAGAATAAACTAATTTAAGTTTTACTGCCAGTTTATATAAGTTACGTGGAGATAATTTTTACCCATCACACATATAAATCCATCAACCAAGATATAAAACCTAACTCGATCAGGTCATCGAATTCTCCGAAAATGATAAAGTATCTTATCCCTGGACAGATCGAAATTTTGGAAGGGAGGTGATGAAGTCGAGAAAAAGACCGAGCCTTTGAGATATTTTTATATCGTCGAAACTCGGCGCAGGATGTAAGATACCACGTTAATGCGATTCCGTTTACTCAAGGTGCCTGTTAATAGCCCAAAGTAGAACCGATCTTTGGCGTAGCCTTACAACAAGATTACAGAGCGTGAGATTGGGAGATCTGGGAGGCCATGCCATCAGCGCGTAATCACCTGCTGTTACAAAGTCGAAAATCTCTGCACTGCTCCAAGCGATATGTTCCATCGGCTCTCTAAAATAAAACCAGGAAGTTTTTTTAAATCACCCTGTATATAAAGTGATATTGAAAAATTTTAACAAAGAATAAATTGATGTCTCAGAAAATTTCGTATCTTAAATGCAATGGTTATCCTATTTAGTGAATATAAGAAAATTATAATAATAAAATTCATAGATTCGACCTACTGGCTTTAAGACCTAATGGTCAATCAAGTTCATGGTTTGTCTTGGGTTGTTTCATAATAATTGTCCGATACAGTTAAGACAGAAAGTCGAAGAAAAAAAAAGCAGCATCTACAATCCGTGAGATCGGTGTTGACCTTCGTATCACCAGCGACAGTTTACAGACATCTGCAGCTATGGGCAAAGTTAAAAAAAACTACTAGATATCTGGGCTTTATGTGAACTCACGGAACAGCGACAGATACGGCTTCTGGGTACACGAAGCTAGCGATCAGTTTTTGCACCGGATCTTTATGGTTGATGGAAAAATGGGTCCTTTATTAAAACAGAAAGCATACAGCCAAGGGGAATCACCGAAATAAAAGTCCAAACTTGCATGATAGAGCAGGAGCATATACACTACCCTACAATAATGGATCGGACACCTCCTAATTTACATGAAATCTGAGTTGCGCGTTGGAACACTTGCTCGCGCATCAACATCTGATGTGATTTTGTAGTTTATGTGATAACTTGAACGGATATAGTTGTCATAGGGGAAAATGACGTAAGGAAGGGAACTTGAAGTTGTTAGGAACTTGGAATGGAACAGGCATCGGAACACGCACGCCCTACGGTAGACGTTCCTCGAAACACACTGAACTCTACCGAGCGGTGTTGAAACACCAGGTTCATAAAAGCCGCAAAAAACTACTCCAGGCCTTCAACAAAAAATTTCAACAGACAACAACAGTCATGTGCATTATAATACTTTGTACACCATGTGTTGGGCGACAAACATAAACACCGTAGTCCATTTTTTGCTGCACCCTAGTGAACTGGTCAGCAGTTGTTGAATTCACAGCTTGAAAAATTCGATGTCTCAGATTTGAATGTAGCAGGTATAGGAGAAACAAACACCTTTTCTTTTATGGACACCTACAGATAAAAGTTGCAGAAGGGATTTGTATGAGCAAAATCTTGTTGCAATCGATCGTCCTGGAATGTTGTCGTTCAGCTAACACCGTATCCCTAGGCGTAAGTGAGGCGGGGCATCATCTTGCATGCAAATGAAGTTGGAGAATCAATCCGTTTGTAACATGTCCAGATATGAAAAATCAGCCGCTGTTTTCTTGGTAAAAAATAAAAATCCATAAATATGCTTACATAAATGGAGCAAAACATATTCGGATTCAGGGAATCTTTCATGTTCTACGGCTATGCAAAAATTTCACTCCCACAGATTCTAACAATGTAACGATTAATTTTCCTGGAGAGATAAAAAGTTGGTTCATCCGAAAATATTAGTCGATTGGAAAAAAATTGTAGTTTTCCACATTCTGGAAAGTTACAGCGCAAAATTCTAACCACCTGTTATGCTCGCCAAGATTCAATATCTATAGTATGGAGTATATCTCCCTGGTATGTTTGAGAAATCACAAGTAAAACATTTTCCCTGCCGATTTCCTAGCTCTCTGTTCGAACGCATCTCGGTTACGTTCAGTAGTTTCAGCTGACGTGTGAGGACGACCAGTGCATGTGCAACCATCTTCTACGAATACTTTTTGCCATTTGTAAATTTGCTTCTGAGGAGACGGCTGTTTTTTGAATCGACGAGGGATTAATGTTGCATTGGTCAATGGATTCATACTTCGCAAACTGCAGCACAATTCTCCATTTTCCTGTAGTAGCATCGTTATTTTTCTGTAACAAAAAAACAACGCCCCGTGAAGAATTGAATGGAAGTTCTACGCGGGCTTTTAAAACTCTTTTCAATTATATGCGGGATGTATCTGCTTGAAATAAATATTTGAGTATTAGGAGCCTACTCCTTAAGTGGATCCAAAAAGTGTATATGGTAATCTTCATATTGGTACCAAGCATGTCGTTTTGCAGTGTTTATTTTCCTTTCTACAGGATATAGAATTTCCATCTCTTTTCACGCTCACTCTGAACTTAATTCAGGAGCTAAACTCATCGGCGTTGAAGGCGCTTTAAAGATGATTACGAGATCATTTCGGAGATGGACTTTGTAATACAGGATTTGGGAGAACCTTGAAAGAGAGAGAGAGAGAGAGACTGCAAATATTTTGCATTTCCAGTCAATAAAATCATGGGAAATTGCGATAAAAAGGGTACTACTCCAACGAATGAAATGGTCACCTAGCTTACCAGACATGAACCCCATCGAACATATGTAGGATATTATCGAACGATCCATTCGTGCACAAGACCGTGCACCTGCAACATTCACGCAATTATGGGCGGCTATCGAGACTGCATGGCTGAACGTCTCTTCAGAGGACTTCCTCTGACTGGTAGAGTCCATGCCACTTCGAGTTGCTGCATTTCACCAAGATCCCTATAAGATACTGAATACGTATCCCTTGATTTTTGGCACTTGAGTATACAGGGTGATTCAAAAATACATTTACAAACTTTGGGGACAGGTTCCTTACACCAAAACAAGAAAAAAAATTGATACGAGGGCGAGTCAAATGAAAGTGAGCCAATGCGAATATATGACAAACGGAGTACTTTATTTAAAAGTAGTCTCCATGAGCATTTAGACATTTGTCCCACTGACTAACGAGTCGCGTGATTCTTTTCTCATAAAACTCTTTGGGTTGCTGCTTCAAAATGTCTGTAACTGACTCCTTCACGTCATCGTCCGACACGAATCTGGTTCCCTTGAGCTGTTTTTTTCAATTACGCGAAAATGTGGAAATCGCAAGGCGAGAGGTCGGATGTGTATGGTGGATGTTGCAGCGTTTCCCACTTGAACCTTTGCAGGTTTTCCTTGAACCTTAAACCACACTAGCGTCATGGGGACGGGCATTGTCGTGATGATCATGAAATATGGTGTGAACCGAATCGTGACTGATGTTCACACGCTTTGCCAGTTCATCGATGCTTATCCCCCGTTCTTGTCTAATCAGCTCATCAACCTGCAATTGTGTTGGGGTGATTGTACGGTGGCTTTGGCTCGGTCTTGGATCGTCTTTGCAACTTTCACGTCCTTCTTTGAACCGTCTGCTCCAACGCTTCACAGTGACTTATGAAATCCAATGTTCGCCGTACACGGCGGCCATACGACGACTAATTTCGTGTTGGGAACTACCTCCAGCTATCAAAAATCTGGCCACACCACGTTGTTCATCTTTGGAGCGTCCATTATGTCACGCAACCGTGTTCAACCCAGTGTATGAGAGCATTAAACAACTTTTATCCTCACACCTACGTGTCACTTTCGTAAATGAGAGATGCTTGTGTGCTATGCACATGCGTCGCAGACAATGGACCGAAGCATTTTTGCGCGGGATGGGTTGGCTCACTTTCATTTGACTCGTCCTCGTATAAACTTGTGTCCGAAATTCCTTCGTTTTCGAGTTATTAATGAACGTTTACAACGTAGGTGATTGAAGCTCATCCACATAATAAATGCTCGAAATGTCCTCCTCTTGCTTCTAAACACTCATGCACTCGTCGAATCATGGACTGTCGCACCCTTTCAAATACTCCCTGACGGTTTTGAATGGTTTCACAGACTTCCATGAAACATCGATGAAGTGTTTCTGCATCTGGGTAGTCTGTTGCATAGATTAATTGTTTAAGGTGTCCCTTAGAGATAATAATCCAAAGGATTGAGGTCGGGGGAACGTGCAGGCCATGAAACTGGTCCTTCTCTACCTATCCATCTTTCTTGGTAGATACCAGCCAATATCTCGAACACAGAGCTTGAAATGTGCTGGAGCTCCATCATGCATAAACCACATGTTTCTTCTTATTTGCAGGGGCACATCTCCTAGTAGGTCTTGGAGGGTGTTCTGAATAAAGTCCCTGTAGACAGTACCTGTAATATGTGCTTGGAGAACTTATGGCACTATCAGACAGTCACCTACCATTCCAGTCCACACATTAATCTTAAACTGATGCTGATGTCTATCCTGTATTGTTTCATGACGATTGCGATCGGCCCATATTTGTTGATTGTGGAAATTTGTTATTCCATCTCTTGCAAACGTTGCCTCATCTGTAAGCAAAACTGAGGAGACAAACAACGGATTGGCAGTTTGTAACAAACCATCGGCAAAAGTTCTCCCGTGGTAGGTGATCGACAAGAGTAAGGCCCTGCTCACGTTGAAGATGATACGGATACTCGAGTTGCTCGTGAATTATCCTCCATGTTGCACTTGGAGATGTACTACATGCCAGGGCTAATTGTCTTGTGCCGATACCTGACGTTCTCTTCCTGGTCAGGGGTACGAGCAACACGTGGTCTTCCTCGGTCAATTATCTGCGATGGTACGGATCCTGTCTCTGCAATGCGACGATACACAGCACCAAAAGTTGGATAACTCGGCTGTCTTCGATCTGGAAATTCCGTCTCATACAGCCGGCCGTACTTAAAAATCATGTCTGCCTGATCACGAAATGAATATCCTGCCATGTTTGAACGGAGCACTTTCAATTAACTCACTTCTTGTAGTACATGTACACAGTGGACATGTTGAAGACAAACGAAAGACGAATGTAAACAAATCTCTCTGGCAACACAACGCCATCTGGGATACAATGAGTCAAACGAACATTAAAACCTCGAAAAGAAGGATTTTCGAAGATATGTTTATGTGAAGTTTTTTTTGTGTTTTGGTGTAAGGAACCTGTCCCCAAGTTTGTAAAAGTATTTTTGAAACACCCTGTATAATAGTATGAAAAAAGAAAGTAACACAGAGACAAAAAACATGCTAATAAACTGGGACAATAATTAGACATAATTCGATGGTCTAATTTCGGACTAGATATTCGAGTGATAAAATTGTTTGACAGAATAGGTAAGAAACATTTGATAGGAATTATGGCTATCATTTCAAAGCTTCGCAGTATTTTTCAACAGACAGCAACGCAAGGGATTCTGTAGCTCTATGTTAATTGCAGTATACTTTAAATATTAAATACAACGGGACAAATATGCCTACGCATGTATATTTATTATTTGCATACCAATACGGAAATAGTTCCACAGATTTTTTACAAATCGTTTAAATTCTGTTTGATATTAGAGTTATTTAAGTTAGAAAACGATACTGAGACACATACAGTATATTAATTGAATTAGATTATGCAGACACTGGCTTATCAATTTTATAGGTACACCCTATCATGCAGTCCTTTTTTTGAATCAAATATAGCTAAAAGCATCTAAAAATATCGAAAATATCCTGGTGAAAGTCGATCGCACGCTTAGACAAGCACATTAAATAACTCTTG
Organism: Rhysida immarginata; assembly: GCA_023313115.1. Taxonomy (NCBI): domain Eukaryota; kingdom Metazoa; phylum Arthropoda; class Chilopoda; order Scolopendromorpha; family Scolopendridae; genus Rhysida; species Rhysida immarginata. Next base: position 946,396 of record JAHWFO010009635.1, on the reverse strand, counting down.
CCGATTGGACGACGATTGTGAAGGTATATGGCGAACAATGCTCTGAAGAATTGTGACAGATTTTTAATCATACCCGCCGAAATTATTGTTCACGTCATGCCGCACATGATGCCACTATCGAGAAATTGGTGACCCTCCAAGATGAAAGTGTTTTGCTAAATTACTGTGTAATACCTCATTCGCACTACAGAACTAGATCGAGTCGACCCAGATACAAACTAGATTCATTGAGAAATTGGGTTCATTTCAGATCCACAGAGTGTTCGCACTTCAGCGCTGCTATCCAGTTAGGGAACTCGTACATTAATCTCCACCCAGCTTTACAACTGCAATTGTTCATTATAGTTAACAGATGCAACGGATTATATATATGGACGAATTTCTTTTTTGTCGTCTCAATCCATTCAAGTTTTCAAGCCATAGCTATGCATAGACCGAATAAAATTTTGTTTTTTAATTCGGACCACGAGTCGATCGATTGTTTGGACGCCGTTTTGTGAAAACTTAATCGTGCAAGGGATTGTGGGAAAAACGAATCTAGGTTGGCAGCATCGATCGAGTTCTCCGAACAGGATTCAGTGAATCGAGTTTGGAGACAGTCGATTTAGTTCGAATCCAGATCGCTAGCGTTCACACTTCAAAATTCGAATCTAGTTCAAGCTGCCGATCTAGATCCAATGTGCTAGTGCGAACGTAGTATAACGGGCTTTCCGGGATCAATTAGATACAACAACATCCTGCGATAGCATAAGCATTTTCAGACGATTGCTAAGCAGTCTGGGACGTCCGTATATGTCAGAGGAGAAGGTAAGAAGCGTTAATGCGTCTTTTTAGCGCGGGCTCCGAAAATTGGTTCAACAATGTAACGTAAGTTACACAAACTTGGACAAGAAAAAGAAATATTCAAACTGCGATATTCTATTGAATACATCTTGTATAATTGATTAAGAACTGGTTATTTTCAGCTTCAGCATAAAGTTACTTCTATGAATGCCCGCTTGGTCTGTACGTTTATCTTAGCTCGGCTGTATCAAGTTTTCGGGATTTTTCGTGGACCCCTTCAAGTCGAGTTCACATGCTAAAAGAGTGACCTTAAAGAATACCAAGGTAATGGCGTATCATATAACAATCGATTCGTCAAGAATTAATACATTGTTACTTTCTGTTCAACTTTTAACTATTGTTGTCGTGAGCACGTCGTGCACGCGACGATCGCTTTGTCGACGCACGATTGCTCAATTGCTCATAATCTATATTAATAAATAGCAGAAGTATGGAGCTACTTATTGTTTTACATTGTCCGTCTGCCCCCTTAATAATTTCTACATTTTTTGTGGTAGAAGGTTGGAATTCGGAAAGTAGCTTACTATGGGCATATCCATCTCCACTATTTAGTTTGCTTTTGGTTGGTGCACTGGGGTCGGAATTACGGGGGTGGGAGTCAGAGGGGACAAAAGATCTATGTAGTATTTAGGTACGTAAAGGAGTGATATTCAGTATCCAGATTACTCTAGGCAAGATCTACATTACTAAGATCGGACTCGGTGGCTCAGCTGTTGCGTGATCGCCTTTGATGCCCGAGTACGCGGGTTCGTTCCCGGCCGAGGACGACGAGAATTTTTTCAGGGGAAAATCTTGAGATCACGCACTTCCTTCGGAAGGGAAGTAAAGCCGTTTGTCCCGTGTAGTCGTTTGCCGGCTGCACGTTAAAGAACCCTTGCGAGGCAAAATTTGCGGCCCCTATAACGCCGTCCTGAAATGACCATAGCAGTTGAAAAGGACGTTAATACCAAACAAACCAAACCAAACAAACATTACTAAGAAGACCCCAGATTGTTCCAGTGGGATCGGAGTTGCGAGGGAGGCAGTCACTTGGTCTTTAGAACTATGGCAACATATAGCATGTGATAGGTCCTTCGATCGGAAATGATGAACTAGCAAAGAAGTATAGCTCTTTTACATGCTCTACATATTACGTTCGAGAAAATCAATTTCTTGATTAAACTTGGGGGTGGGGGAGGGGTAGAAAGTGCAGATAAAAGAGTAAAAATAAATGACCGCAGTGTCCGCTACCTGTCTTATCCTACCCGGTGGGATTAATTTCTTGTTAATAATTGTATAAATATATATCTATTCACAGCTAAGGCTCATCCTTGGAATGTTTACAAGATTTTATTTTGTTTAGCCTTTATCTTTTTAGAAGCAGCCACTTTTTCCGTCCCCCTTTTCTACAATGTTTCATTGTTTAACAGGACTGAAAGGGTCATAGACGAGTTTATCTACTCGTCTTGCTCTTTCTGTGGCGTCATCTGAAGAATATGCCAGCATCCTATTACAGATATTAATTAACTCAAGGACAGCATTCTGCAGGAGTTCAACGTTATTCCGGTGGAATTTATCGAAAAAAAGTCTTCGCCAACAGAATGGCATCTACGGAGATGGGACACAAGTGAACCACATAATGGAAAAGGGATTGTAGAGAATCGATTGGATTATAAATGTAGCTTACATTGTTAGGATAATTTTTTTCTGCCGTAATCTTACAAAATGTAAGCTGGGAATCCCTGTGATTCTTTTTAAAATCTTAAAAAATTTTTTGATAAAGTTCACATGCCACCTGAATATTAAATTTACGTTTCATTTGCTTTCGTATGTGTAAAATTCTTATGCATTTTATTATGCATGCGTGTTTAAAAAATATTTTTACAAATTTCTTTATCGTCAAATAATCTAAGATACCGGTAGATAATTTTTATTAATTTAAAATAATAATGATATTTCAAAAAGAATAAACTTTAATTATTTTTTAAAAACGTACATTCAATGCTTCATTAAGTGGATAAATATATAAAATAATAATAAAGAAAAAATGATTAGATTATAATTTTTTTTGGAATTCACTATTTTTTATACATCATAGAATCATGTTTTAAAAGTGGTAAAAATGTAAATATTTTTCTTACCTTTTGTAATTCAGTCTTTATCTGCAGTTTCTCAAGAATACACAACGGTAAACGATGAAAAAGAGCGACGAAGTGATTTAAGAGTGACGAAATATCCATGCCCATATCATGATCCGACTGTATCAGTATAGAAGGGGTTTATAAACGTACTCACACAGAGGAACACAAAAAGAAGTTCGCACATTGGTAAAAATATCTTTTTTTAAAACATGTATCAATTATGGAATGATTACAAGATACATAGAGGTAGTTAAGAACTTTACCATCGGAAAGGTGCACTTCACAGAAGAACTTAACTATCCATTTCATTAGCTTACAACTCCCTTGTACAATTTATGACTAGAGATAGAATAAAAAATATCATGGAGCATAAAAATTTTTATTCCTTTAAAGTTGATCGTTTCACTGATGATAAATTTGAGATAAGCAGTTCACGAAAGGTCACACGATATCAACTGACAGGTTAGCTGGCTGTTCACTTTGTTCAACACTGTGATATATTTATGTTACTTCGTCATAGCAAACACAATCAAAGAATTAGAACGATGAATAATGTTCCATGCAAGCTCGTTATCTTATGCAGAATGACACATCCAGACATGTTCTCTTCTTTAATGCGATGATAGATGTCATTCGTAAATGGATTCTTTTGTGAAACATCTCGTAAATTCTATAATGGATTCTCCAAACCTGTGGATTAAAGAATATAAATTCAATATGACATTTCTATACCAGCTTTCTTTAAATGTCTTTATACCGCAATTATATAAAACTATATTAACATTACTTATATTTATTTTGATTTATATGCATTAATTTTTGTTTAATCTTTATGATCCATATTCTAGCAGTATGGCTTACGAATACAGACATTTAAAGTAGCGATTCAAATTCGTAGAGAAACAATCCTCTTATATATTGACGGTATAAAAACAATCTTAAGGTATATTTTATAAAAGGATACAATTAGTGTCATATCAAAAATAAAGAAAAGCTTAAATATTTATGGATAGAAGAAAACCTTTCGCGTTGCTTTTTTTTTTCTTTTCCTAAAGTAAACCTTTTCCTTATTCTGAAATTAAATTCTTGGTTTTCAAGATATGGAAGGCATAAAATTACGAGGGAGGATCGAAAAGTAACGCACAACAATTTTTTATGGAACACTATTTTGGTCTGGATGTTCAAAGTAGGCAAATTGATTGTTTGAATCTTTCGCTACAGATCGCAATGGCTTGATCAGGTGTTGCCCTAGCGGAAGGACCGATAACTACTGAGTAAATATGACGCGTTTGCTAGCATCGTCTATTTTTTGTGGGCCAAACGAAAAACTGCGAGAGAAATCCACAGGGAAAAATGCGAGAGAAATATTGGAGGCGTATGATGCTGATCATATCCAGTGAGTGTAGATTATTCGAAGAGGGCCGAGGAAAAAATAAGTAATTGGGTTTGTAGGAGCTCAGTCTTCCACCCTACAGTCCAGACCTCGCACCATCTGATATCACCTCTCGGGTCAATGAAAAAATTCTTACGACGCCAACGCTTTGGTTCGGGTGAAGAGGTAAAATCAGCCGTGCGCAGGTGGCGATACGACTAGAAAACGGAATTTTATTAACGAGGCGTAATGAATCTGGTGCCACGATAGGAAAAATGTGTCGACAGACTTGGTGCATATGTCGAAAAATAGATAAAACCTGCAGCTTTCTTATGCATCGTTTCAATTTTGCTTAGTATAAAAAATGTTGTGCGTTATCTTTCGATACTCCCTCGTACAACAAAAAAGAAAATTCTTTTAAATATTGTCTCTAAATAAATCATGTTAGATTTCTCATATTCTACAGTCAGAAGAAATCTTATTCTTTTTGATTTAAGATAAAATAAAAAGTCCTCTCCCACGTCTCCAAATTTTTTCTTTGATGGTTGATACAGAAAATTTAATGTGTTTAAGAAATGTTAAGTTGCCAAGATTATTAAGGTTAATTAAAAAAAAATCCTACAGTAATTGCGCAGGTTAGCCTTTAATAGTTGAAAAAAAAACAACAAATTTTAGACCAAACTTAATAATAAGGATAATGAATTTTAACTTTAACTCACACTGGTTTTAATAATATTAGCAAGAAATTAGCAAAACATTGTAGAAAAATTAACATACAACAAAAAGGACAATGTAAATATTTCGGTGCAAACGCTATTTCGGAAGCAAATAGTGATATTGTTCCGTCTCACCGGAACGAAATTGATCTTACTGTTTGAAAATGACCAATAATATTTCACAACGTTAAATGTCAACATATGCAACTTCGACATGAATAGAAGAATAACATAGCACTCAGTGGTAAACCGAAATTTTTGGTTAACAGAATATTATTACAAAAACTGAAATATGGAATGATAATTTTATTACATAACCGGTATTGTGTGTTAGAATAGCTTATTTGTTTATTCTAAGGAAATAAATTGTTTGATATGCTGGTGGGCATTAAAGGCTGGACGTCATAAGCACCTACTATAACGAATTATGTTCATATTCGGTTTTGTTATTTGTGTCGCTGTTACCTATTAAACATTATACGCGACGCAGAAACATTGACACAAACAGCATGGCCCTTCAACAACCACAACCAACCCAAAGAAGCACGGAACTATGTATGCTTGTTATCAGAAGGAGAGACAAAAAAATGGACAACTTGGATCCGAGAACAAGCGAATGCGTTCTACGTCATAAGGCCGATACGACAACTGAAGACACTGGTAAATGACAACACAACAGATGGACTAAGCCATCCTCAACAGGTATCTACTGTTATAAGAGATGACAACTCCCCCATAACAAAGGCATCAAGAAACTAGAGGTCAATTAGAAAAGCAAAGATCAGGACAGAGTACATCGGAAATGTCGGGAGGATATCTACTTCTTACTAAAATTTGATGTGTTGAATATGCGATGATGATAATTTATACATGATGAATGCTGAGTTTGTGATAAAATGATCTCTCTATAATTACACTGTTCTAGTTCAGTGTACGAGAGATGATCAAAAAGTAATGCCGCGTATTTTTTTTTTTAAATCGTGATCGGGAAAAAATAAACACATGTACATTCGATAGAACAATTCAACTTTTATTTTTCCACATAATCTCCAAGCCGATTGAGGCAGCGATCCCAGCGGTGGACAAGTTTTTCCACGCCCTGTCGATTAAAGTCGTCCGGTTGAGTGTGGGACAGTTGCGAACTGCCGATTTCACCTCATCGTCGACACGAAATTTTGACCGGCCAGTGACTTCTTCAACGGTCCGAAGATAAGATAGTCACCACTGGGAGCGAGGTCCGGGCTGTATGGAGGATGAAGCAGTGTTTCTCAGTTCCATCGCTGCAACAGGTCAGTGACCCGTTTCGCTGTGAGGGGACGTGCGTTGTCGTGGTGCAGCACAATATCCTCCATTGCTAAGTCAGGTCTTTTTCTGCGTTGGCCACTCGAAGATTCCTCAATGTGCCTCTGTAGCATTCGGAATTGACAGTGGTATGCGGTGGAAGAAACTCAAGCAATATCGGCAATCCCAAAAACATGTCAACATGACCTTGCCGACTGATGGCAGTTTTGAACTTTTTCGTTGTGGGAGATGAGGTGTGTTTCCAAACCGCCGATTGCATCTTGGTTTCGGGCGTGAAATGGTGAACCCATAATTCATCGCCTGTGATGATTCGATCCAAAAAATCCTGATCCTCCTTTTAGTATCGGGTGAAATGCAGAAAACAAGCATCGAAACGAGCACCTTGATGTTCGGCCGTCAATTTCTCTCATGGTAATCCGCCGATTCTTCCACATCTGCGCTTCCACAGCTGCAATTTTGCTGTCAGTCATGGGTTCCCGCGGCGGGCCAGAGCGATGTTCGTCCAGCAGGTCCTCTCGTCCTTCCTTAAAAGCCTTGCACCAACGTTGTACTGTTCGGAGCTGCACGATATCACCTCCGTACACCGACACAATTTCCTTATGGATTCAGTCCTTTCGCACAAAGAAAACGCATAACGCTCCGCCGCTCAAAAGCACTGGACGATGTAATGAGAGCCGCCGTCTTGTTTGGACTGTCACGTCGCTAGTGCTTGGCGGATGCACACGATACTATCAGGAAACTTTAACAATGAACCAAACTAACTTTTATATATCGCAATTTTCTCATATCTGCCGTCATTTTCAAGAAAAAAAATACGCGACATTACTTTTTGATCACCCCTCGTACTTATGCCAGTCTTTCACAAGCGCGCAAATATCGTATGAATATACAGGTGCTCATCCAATCATCCACCGCCGGCCGCACACTCTTTTCGGAACTTCAGTTCGTCTTTAATGATTGAAAAGCTTACCCACTGCTAATGTTCAATAGTGGTGCGATCTTCTTGACAGTGTCTGCAATGTTGTCTCCCTTGATTTCGGTGAATGCAGGACATGGAGAGATAAATGAATCCTGATTTATCTCTGTCCACATTAGTGACGCCGTTCTCTGACTTCAGTTCATTGTATACGACCCATGCACCTGCCACTGTTCTGAATTATCATGAATCTCTTCAGGTTTTACGTCTTCGGTAAACAAATAATCTCACAACTTTTCACAACTTGACATCTTGTCAAACTTCGTTCCTGGGGTGCCAAGGTCAAGAACTTCGCATACGCACTTACAGTCGGTCGTATAGGAGATTTTTAATAAAATTTTTCCGGTTGTCCATTGAACGAATCTTGCACACAACAATTTATTGTTCATCCAAATCCATACAGCGGTCGTTTAATTCTTTATTTTAACATAAGCTCTGTAGCATTCATTAATATGTGAAGATAAATTCCAACCGAACTGTAAACGTTAATATTATAAGCATTATTAATATGAGGCGTGTTGTTTTTAAATAAGTACCGTTTTGATATATAAAAAACAAGAACAATTTTTTAAAAATTTAATTTTTACACGAAAGCCTGAACTTTAATCAATTTTTGAACATAATTTCTACGTATATTAAAGGACTTATCGTATCGCACGATCAGCTTCTGAATTCCATCTTCATAGAAACTGGCCGCCTGATTTGCTAACCACTCCAACACGGCCATTTTGACAGTGAACAGGATTTGACAGTGGCCTGAGATTGTTTTGTTTGAACTTCACTTCACAATGCACATGGCGAAACGATTGATATTGTGCAACTCAATCAGAATTTTTGGAACCCAGCGTGAGCACAACTTCCGATACTGTAAGCGTTTTGTCATAATTTCATAGAGAACACATCTTGAAACTTGAGGAAACTCATTAGATAATGAGTTTGGACATGAAACGCATACAATACATCCATTGCTATATGACTTTGTCATCGGAATGAAACGCCTTCTTTATTTTTTATGTTCCAAAGCTATGATATCACACAAAAGGTAACTTTGATGTCTAGCCTTCATGGAGAATATTCGTGACAAGCAAAGATAATTTTCTCATTTTTAACTGCGTCCCGGGAGAACGATTATTTCCACTTGTTAAAAGAGGGAAGGTGGTGAATGGGTCGGAAAAAGTCCCACCAAACACGTTTATCCAATTATCATGCAACATATGATTATGGCCGTCTCAAAGTAATAAACATGTATCAGTTTGAAGTAGGTTTATGTTGCTAACAAGCATAATGATGGATATATTAACGCAAAGAAATTGTTAATTTTTACTGCACAATGTTAGGAACTAACTTCCTATCATTTTCTTATGTTTTATATTGATAAAAAGTCATTTAGACAATTAACGCAACAACAAAAAATAAGTAAGATTATTTAAAATTTTACACCTGTTCTGAATTTCAAGTATTTTCTGTCCTGATGATGTTCTAGTAAAATAAAATGACAATAACCTTTCGTATTGCGGAAAACGGCTTAAACGGAAACTGATGCGTTTGCTTTGTCAAATCTCTGTCATGTTTATGACATTGTGTAGCTATGCCTGCTGGCAAATCCCGCCTTGTTATTTTGGCAGGGACTCTCCACTGAACGGCTCGTTGCAATCGCAAAAATTTACTGCATTGAGCTTGGAGACTCTGCGACATCCTTTGTTCTCGGAATTAAATTTGGGCTATGTTTATTGAAATTTGTTTTCAAATTTATGCACATTTCCATGGATCGCTCTGCCTGCCTTAATTCGATATTCGCTCAGAGAGGGTCTAGATCTGAAAACAAATTGAAACTAGGCCTAGGCCATGTCCCTTCGTTATATTCAGTAACCCGGATTTCATAGTTTGCCAGCTATTTTCGACGTTTCTTCGTCAAAATAACTCCTCAATTGATGAAGCTTGTGCGCTTTAATCAAAGATTTAGTGCTGGCTCCTGAACTGCGAAGGGGATTAAAATTTGCTGATGCCCCCACCGCACAATGGGGTTACTAAACCGTATAAATTAAAATTCGAATTCATGAAACTTTTTATCACTACCTCAATTATTATCTGAATATAAATAATTAAATACAATGGGAAGTCAGTAAGTTAGTTATAAATGGATACAAAAATGAAACAAATAAGAGTAATGACTTGAAAACTACTTTTATTTCTCTGCATAATCTACCTGTACAATGGGTCCCATTGTTTGACAAGCCCCTCAAAACCAGCAGCATAAAATTCTTTGGGGTGCTGTCTGAACCAGGCGGCGAATTCCCTTTGTACAGCTTCATCACCGAGAAAGTCTTATGAGATCACTAGGAAATATTGCTTACCACATTCCGGCAGCGAGAATAAACTGAATGCAATGCCAACTCCTACTGTAAAATCCTCCTCATGAAACTTTGTAATGCCATTCGACAGAAGCGATCAGAACTCCTCATCAAAGGCAGTTATTAGGAGCTTTAGCATAAAAGCTACTTATAAGAATGCGCCCTTGGTCTGTACGTTTATCCGGCCGGCCGTCCGCCGTTTACACGATAACTTGAAAACGGATTAACTTTTTTAAATTCTGTTTTCAGAAATATGACCATCAAAGTCTTAGCTCGGCCGTATCAACTTTTCAGAATTTTTCGTGGACTCCTTCAAGTCGAATTCACGTGCTAAAACAGTGAGTGTAAAGAATTCAAAGATACTGGCATGTCATATAACAATCGATTTGTCAAGAAGGAATACATTGTTACTTTCTGTTCATCTTTTAAGCATTATTGACATCGGCGCGCGCACGTGAAATCGCTTTGTCGACGCACGATTGCCCAAGTGCTCATAATCTATAAGCTTATTAAATACTGGAAAAATGGAGCTACTTATTAGTTTTATGTTACACACGATTTGAATCACCCTTCATCATTTCTACATTTTTTGAGGTAGAAGGTTGAAATTTGGAATGTAGCTTACTATGAGCATGTGCACCTTCACAATCCAGTTTGGTTTTGATTAGCCCACTAAGGTCGGAGTTTTGGGGGTGAAAATTACAGGGGACCAAAAGGTCTAGGTGTATTTATGCATATAAAGGAGTGAGATTCGGTATGCAGATTCCTATAAGCAAGATCTCCAATATATGAAGATTTTTTTTTCCCCGAGGTATCCATGCCTTCCCGACTCAGTGGCGGAATGCTTCGAAAAGATGGGGACTACATTGAAAAATAGTGTACCAACTCTGTCTGTAATAAAGGAGCTGTAAAAAAATATTTCCGGTTTTCATTTGACTGACCCTCGTAAATGGAATAGGAATGGAGCTACTTATTGGTTTTATAATGTTTGTCCGTCCCCTTCATAATTTCTACATTTTTTGAGGTAGAAGGTTGAAATTCGGCATGTAGCTTACTATGGGCATGTCCATCTGCAGTATTTAGTTTGGTTTTGATTGGTATAGGGGGGTCGGAATTACGGGGGTGGGATTCAGAGAGGGCAACATATCTATGTGCTATTTAGGTACGTAAAGGCGTATAATCCAGTATCTAGATTCCTCTAAGCAAGATCTACATTACTATGAAGTTAGGCCCAATTGTTCCAGTGGGATCGGATTTGCAGGGGTGGCAGTCATTCGGTTCTTAGAACTATGGCAATATATGGCATACGTTCGGAAATGATGTGAAAGGAAAGAAGATACGAAGTTTTTTACATTTTTTACATATCACGTTCGAGAAAATCAATTTATT
>JAHWFO010009635.1:913714-935227 GCA_023313115.1 Rhysida immarginata | reverse complement strand
TAATTTCTTTATGATAAACGTATAAATGTATTTCTGCTTCACTGCTAAAGCTCCTCCTTGGAATGTTTACAAGATTTTATTATTGATGATAACGTGCGTCCTCATATTGCAAGCAAGACAACTGAGATGCTGCGAAAGTTCAACTGGGAAGTTTACGAGATGCCCCGTATAGCCCTTGCTCCAAACGACTTCCATTTGTTCGGCTTCAAGCTGTACAAAAGGAAGTTACCGCCTGGTTCAGATGGGAAGTTATCTGCTGTCTGGTTCGATCAAAGAATTTTATGCTGCTGGTCTTGAGGGGCTTGTGAAACGATGGGACAGGTGCCTCATTGCAAATTTTTATAGCAAATGATTTTTTTAAAAATCGGTTCCTGCAGGAGATAAACAATAAAAACACTTTAGATCAGGGGCCCAGTTCATCACATTAAGTGTTTAAACTGATGTCCATTAACTCAAAATATGAGACCCATATTGTAATAGTGGTATGAAACAGGACATATCTTATTGCCAAATATTACCTCCATGTGGTTTAATTTACAAAATTAAAACATAAATATTCTATTTTTTTTGGTTTCATTCTTTTTTCTCACGCACCTACGTATATATCCTCACTATCCTATATTCACCCATTGAGTTATTTCTCACTCTAACATGCTCATATGAAATATAATTTACTCACCCATACATGCTATCATTCATATTTACCCATTCATATTTTCACATTTATATTCCTCATATACTTTTTAATTTCGTTTTGGTAATGATAGCTTGCGGATTCTCATCTGTTTTTTTAAATTTTATTTTGCCTTTTTATAATGAATCCACATAAACAGCAAAGTTGTACCATATTCCTAATAATAATATTCCCTATACAAATTTTCTGGCATATATTCTTATGATATAAAAATTTCCAGAATATACATTCAATCGCTGTTTCAACCAAACTCTAAAATGCCTGTTTTCATAATATTAAAATTCATATGAAGGAAGAAATGGGAAAATTATTTTATGGACTTGATATCACATAATCCTCTTTACATCAACAATTTCTATTGTGGTCCTTCAAAATAGAAAGCTTTATGAGTTCAGGCGATGACCCAAACCAGCGAATATTCTAGACGATCTTCTCTGGCCATTATGATAATCGCCGAAGAAAAGTCATTTCAAGGAAGCCACCCTAAGAATTAGGAACGATATCAAAATAGGATAGAGTAATAAGTGAAGGCTGGATGGAGATAATGCTCTGGCATTAGGTAAAATATTAAGAATGGAAAGTGAAAAGAAAAATTCAGAGCCCCGGGATAAAACCACAAATCGATGCAGACACTAAATTAAGAAAATAAAAATCAAAACAGGATACTTGCAAATAATATGAAAGCTTATTGTAACGGGAAGAAAATAATTAAATGCCTTATTAAAGATATCTATATTGTATGTTAAAATGTTAGAGAGGCTATTAAGAAGGGATTAACAGTAGATTAAAACTCCGCAAATATAACTTCTTATTCTTTATCACAATCGGAAAAAAATCATATCGATTTCAACTAAACGGTAATTCTTTTTTATTCTCTACAAGTTATTGGATTTTAGGATATTTCCTGATAAAGAGAATGTTTATTGAGAGTATTGAAGACGATGTTGAAGCAATACGACTGGTTTATTTTTACAGTTTACGCGTTTCAAAGCAATAGCTTCAACTACAGAGCCGGTGTAAAAATAAATAAAGTCGTATTGCTTTAATATCGTCTCCATTACTTTTAATTTATCTAGCAATACAAGGCCATGATACCATGTTTATGTTCAAAGAATGTTTATTGTAAAGACGCCCTATGGACAAAGAACTTTCGACGTTAAAGATCATGGAATATGTTAACTCGCATTTAATTTAACGCGAACAGGTTTTAAATTTAAATAAGTTTGTAATTGCATTAGGAAAACTAATAACAATTGACTGACTATAACATTAGGGCAGTTTTAAAGATGAAGATGGCTTAACCACTGATTTTCCATACAAAATTATTATTTTCATACAGAAAATTAGCTTCACGCGTCAAGAATGAGAATTTTTCAAAATTATTCAGTCAGAAATATACAATAATTTTATAACACGGAACACAAAAGATATATTTTAAGGCCTTTTTTAATATTAATTTACTTTTATATATTGTGTTGTAAATGAGGAAAGTAAGTTCCCAAAATAATCTCGAAAAACTTAGAAATAAATTAATTTGAGAATAATACAGGGTTTTACAAAAGAATGGTGCAAAAAGAATTGACATTTGCCATCCAACAAGGGTGCAACTTGCGCCAATAAGAAGAGCAACCGTCCAATTTTGAGATATATTATACACAGTCCTTTAATGTGTGTACTCTTCGTAACCTGGCACACATCGTCACGTTAATCAAGTTTTTAACATAGCCGACGAACTATGCCAGGCATTACGACCTCTAGTGCATATGCTTATCCGATCACGAAGATTGCATGTCGTGAGGTCCAGCATTATGGAATAGCATGATGAGGTCCAGCACGGAGTTTTTCTTCACTTTCCCAGAAATGTGCGCGTACTCCTCTGTCGAGCTCATTTACAGCGCTGGCATGTTGTCATGCTACAACTGACAACGACAACCTTCTCTCTTGGCCATCCCGTTCTCTGGACCTCATACAAAACGTTATTTCCTTTGGAATTCGTAAAAGACAACGTTTACATACCAACATTATCCACTTCCCTCCATAATCGATCGGATAACACATGCACTACAGGTCGCAACATTGCACACACCGAAGATACTAAGAATAATGCATGTGAAACATGGACAGTTGCTTTTCCTAATGATGCAAGTTGCACCTGTGTATGGTGCGGGGGGGGGGGGTATTTTATTCGCTTTTGACACTCCATCATTCTTTTATTAAGATCCTGTATTTTTTCCTTTAAATGAACCAAAACAACAAGAAGCGTCTTATAATTGAAATTTTCCTATTTTCATATACGAGGGCGAGTCAAATGAAAGTGAGCCAACCTATCCCGCGCAAAAATGGTTCGGTCCATTATCTGCGACGCATGTGCATACCACACAGGAATCTCTCATTTACGAAAGTGACACGTAGGAGCGAGGATAAAAGTTGTTTAATGCTCTCATACACTGGGTTGAACACGGTTGCATGACATAATGGATGCTCCAAAAGATGAACAGCGTGGGTGTGGTCAGGTTTTTGACAGTTGAAGGTGTTTCCCAACACGAAATTAGTCGCCGTATAGTTGCCGTGTACGGCGGACATTGCATTTCATTGGCCACTGTGAAGCATTGGGGCAAATGGTTCAAAGAAGGACATGAAAGTTGGAAAGACGATCCAAGACCAAAGCCACATGTGGGGTTAAGTTAAAACTGGAAAGGTTCAAGTGGGAAACGCTGCACCATCTATCATACAGCCCCGACCTTTCGCCTTGCGATTTTCACATTTTCGGGCAATTGAAAAAACAACTCAAGGGAACCAGATTCGTGTCGGTCGATGACGTGAAGGAGTCAGTTACAGACATTTTGAATCAGCAACCCAAAAGGAGTTTTATGAGAAGGGGAAACAGGCGACTCGTTAGTCACTGGGACGAATGTCTAAATGCTCATGGAGACTACTTTTAAATAAAGTACTCCGTTTGTCATATATTCGCATTGGCTCACTTTCATTTGACTCGCCCTCGTACATATGTTAATGAGATTTTCTCAGACTAGATCTATGAGGATTTTATTTAGATTGAGAAATTTAACATCTATTCCTTTAAAAAAATGAATTATTCTTAACACATTTAATGATAACTTAAGTTTCAAAAATGATGAAAGCGAGCTGGATTCTTCATAATTTAGATCTTGCATAAGAATAATGTATAATTGAGTCTTCATATCATAATATGTATAATGTCCGTGATATCCGCCTACACGGATATGAGAATGAAGGTAGCCTTCGAATACATATCAGGCATTCCATATCTCGGATGTACTTTTTATGGTAAGAGGTTTGTTTTTCGTATATAGAAATTCATTTTCTCTTGGAGTTTACATCCAAACATACCAATTTCATAGAACGTGTGTGTTCAAAATTTGCTATAGTTTGGGTTGGTGAAAGGAAGTGTTGATGAAATTCACAACTGTATATAGTATTTCTTATATTACCATATTTATACACAAATTAAACTTTAGGTAATATTTGCGAAGTCCTATTTGGTATCACATATGCGTCTACAAAAACTGGGTTAAGAACTTGTATACTAATGAAAAAAGAGAGCGAGTTGCATTTGGTGTTTTCTTATTGAAGATGGCAAATGCACTATAATGAATGAAAAATGTTGCTACAACATTGATTGCTAGTAATGAAAGAGGGAAGTTCCGATAACACCGAAACAGCGAAACCCGGATCTCATTATGCAGCCGAAGCAGTTATTCGCCATTGACTTTAATGATCATTATGCTAATGACGAGATTGAGACTGGCCATAAAATTTAACTAACAAGAGAAATTAGGGGACTAAAAGGCAGTATCGGGGTAAATGGACAGAATCATTGTCACTGGTTGAGCTCAACAGGAGGAGCCAATCAGAGATGACATATTCCAGAAAAATCATAGAACATTCATGAAAAGAAAGAAGAACAAAACAAGAGAAAAGTCTAGAGACTGGAATGGAAAAACTAAAAGCTGAAATCAATAAATCAAGTCTGGGATTGAACCCTTGTCAGCATTTCATAACTTATTACGATCAGTGCTCTCAAAGCTGGTTAATTGATTTCTTGAAGTGACAGAGTTACGTACTTTAAAATTATCTAAACGAATACTGTGGCCTGAGGATCTTTGAGGAAACAATGTCACGTGATAAATGCTTCTCACGAAGGATCGTGACGTGTTCGAGCCTCCGTGACGTAAGAAGCAATCGTGATCGTTCGTTGGCCAATCCGACATGACAAGAGTCGGAAAAGGGAGAATGATTATGGAAAGCGTGGAGGAAAGAAGTGGTAAAAGTTCGTCGTGGAATCAAACGGAGTGAAATGCCTATCTGTAAGAAAGGAGGTCTCGGCGAGCTGTCAGAAGAATGCAGCCGTGAATTACGCCAGTTCTTTCGCCCATGATAACGGACCGGTAGCGAGGAAAGCGGCAGCGGACCACGGGATTTTAGTCGACGGGTTGAGAGCGGAGAACTGCTAGAAACGAGAAGTCGCTCGACCGTCACCACGGTGCCGATATGAAGCCCCACGTTTCCGTAGACAGGAGGAAAGAGCGGCCCTCACCGCATTTCAGGTATCTCGGAAAAATTCGAGCGCTGCAGAGCAACTAGAATTTTTCGACACGACAGTCTGCCTCCCGGAGCCGGCAAATGCGATAAGCCCGACCGGGAACATTCCACAACGAGAGAAGAACAGCGAACGTATCTGCGATAAGGACGGTAAACTAAGCCCGACATTCTGTCGTGAGGTACGTGCTCCTTTCATTACGAACATTACTGTTATTCACTGTCAAATGCCAAATAGCGTACGTCGAATTTTCTTTGAACTTTTTGCTGAAACGGACTCGTTACTAATGGAAACGGGTTTGTTGGCTTGGCATCTTCCCTTTCTTCTTACCAGACGTGCATCGCTCAACTGAAGTGTTTATATTTTTCTTGAGTGCAATTAATGGTTCGTGTGCTGAAGGTACACGCAGTAACGATTTAAGTGTTTGTCGCCAGTGTGTGCTTCTTCAATGAATCGTCGAGATTGTGTTACATAAGTGCAGCGAGTGTCTTCTATCTTCTGTACAACTAGAAGTCAATCTCCAATCAGAGCAAATGTCTGGTCCCCATTATCGATTTAGCTATACTTCAATTGAGTTTATCTGCTTTCAGCCAGGTGAATGCATAACGTTCGAAGAATTAGAAAAAATAACTCATTTTTAATTTTCTGCCACTTTTCCACTGTAAACAAACCCTAATAAAGTTTATTTCGTTCTTTATTTAAAATCTTAAGTTCCGTCTCTTTTCTAATTTGTAACCACGTGACACACAATCTCTCCGACCTACCATATTTTATATGAGCAATTGCTCATTCCATCTTTTGATATGTTTCAAGAACTCTGTCTAACATAGTGTTTATCACAAAAATCAGAGTTAAGTAGAGAGATACTTGACTTTTCCAGAGGTGCGATGTTATCTCTAGGATTTCCTGTAAGTTGTATTAAAGTATTCACAGTTTTGAATGCTATCCTTCAATTACGGGTATTTTAAGTAAAATAATGTAAAAACGGGGAGTTTTTTCTGGAGTTATAGAATCTTTTCTACTTTTAAGAAGTTACTGCTTACGGTGAAGATTGTCGATTATTGTTTCGGAAAAGACACTCCATCTTGTTATGGATTCGATGGTACTCAATTCTTATTTTTCAAAGGCCATAAAATCATTTTTAAATTTCGAAATGAAACCATACCTTCACGAGAGTTAAATCCATTTTTGTTATTTAATTTGTTGGGCCCTCTTCGCTTTGTCATGGAGCGTTTATAGTATAGCTCAGTCAGTCCCGGTGATCCGAACACTTAGATTAAATTTAGTATGTGATCTTCTCTTAATATAAAAAATAGTTTCCTGCTCTCTTGTCTGTACGCTTTTTCCGGGGTTTAAATTGGCTGATGTAATAATGATGATGCTAAGATACTTTCATGTACCTGTCGTATGAGAAAGAATCAGTCATGAACAGGGTGTCGTCACCATCACGTGCACACTCACATCCGGCGGTGGAATCGGCGAGAAGAAAATTGGCCGACGCCCTTTTCTCTCCGAATTAAATAGAAAATTATAATAGTTTGCTCGCACTATAATCTGCCTTTAACAGCCCCTCAGCATTCGACAGCACAATATCCTGTCACTTTATTTTAGGAAAGAAAAAACAACATGGGAAAAACACGTTGGAAAAGCAAAAAGTTCATTACAAGCTAGCTTGACGCCTGTCTGAGCCAATCGTTCCTCTTTTTTTTGCACTTGTGTTTTGTTGTCTTGGCAGTAGAAGCGTACGTTTCCAAGAATTTTTAACAATGAGCAGAACATCAGTTCAGCAGGTAATATAGATAATGTAGGTCAGTCTCACTCGAGGGGATCAAAGGAGATACACTTGTCTCTTTTCAGTTGCCTAAGTTGACGGGATATGAAAAGACAGATACACTTTAAAAAAGACAGATAAACTATCTCTCAGTAGACTGCTAATTCTCCATAATCTCCAGTTAACTGCTCATTTTCTAAGAAAATGTTATGTTCCAATAACTATTAATCTAAG
The DNA here is from genome assembly GCA_023313115.1 of Rhysida immarginata. Classification (NCBI taxonomy): domain Eukaryota; kingdom Metazoa; phylum Arthropoda; class Chilopoda; order Scolopendromorpha; family Scolopendridae; genus Rhysida; species Rhysida immarginata. The sequence goes on along the minus strand of JAHWFO010009635.1, from coordinate 927,949 downwards.
AAGGTCCGGGGTTTTCATTGGATAAAGTGGCCCCCTGTGTCGCGATCGAGAATCCCTCTGTCCCCAGTGACAACGCTTCAGAGGAACAGATGGCGCATTCAAGGTGCACTCTGTTATCGAATTGGGACGTTGATGAGTCAAACCAGGACGTGCACTATTATATGCGCAGACGTACTTCGATATTCATAATGATGGCAGTGCATGCTAATGAGAGGCATCTCATGATCAACAATGCAAGGCAGAGTCTGCAACAGTAGGCACGTCGTATTTGTATTAACAATTGTATCAACACGCAATTCACCAATAATATATATCTAATGACCAACAATGCAAGCCAAAATTTGTGCAATATAAATAAGGTTCATTAAGTCATGTAATGACTAGCTTTGCGAATTATAAAACAAAATAGAATTTGTAACTATGCATAGAATTCCTGTTGTGTTCGGGCTTTTCTTGGGCTTGATAGTTCTTAGAAGCTAACATTTTCTTGAAAATCTTCTAAAATGAGCAGTAATTGGAGATAATGGGGAGTCAGCAGACTATTGAGAAACAGTGGAAAGGCGGCAGAGGAAGAACTCCCTTGGCTCAGCGCTGCAGGGATTTCGCCAGGGCACTGCTGCGACATAGCAAATGGTGAGAGGACCCAGTGGCCGTCGACGATTCAAATATGTCAACAGAATTAACGGCGACTGGTAGACTACACCAATTGATGAATGCCTAAGTTTTGCTTCAAGAAATCGAGAGCAGAGTGCGAATTGCAGCAACAGATTACCAAGACTAACCCCGCTCAGACTGTTGGAAATGCAGAGCACACAGACACAAGCGATCATGTACAGTCAGGTGCAAAAAGGTTTTTACCTAGATCAAAGATTTTCGGCTTCCTTACAATACTTCAACCTAATGAGATTGCTTTTTCCAGGTGTCCAGTCGAATTCGCTTACTATGGGACGATTCCATTAAGTTTTATCTTCGCATCGGGGGTAGGCACAGAACAGCCAAAATAATCTTTTTTGTCAACATAGTTGAGCACGTGACGTAATCTTTACCTGCTACCATGTTTTCATTCAGAAGGGACAGGTCCATTCTAATCTGCCTTGACTCTCAGTACAAGTACCTGATTTTGCAGCCGATCAACATTCAGTAAGCTCAGCCCTTACGGAACAGGCAAAAACCTTGTTGCACCCGACTATACGCCATCGCCATTCACTAAAAGAAAAATTAAGCCCTATGGAAGAAATTGAGGTCGCCTATCGAGTAGCTGATGAAGAGGAGTCGGGCACGCAAGGAAGAACAAGAGTTCATCGCCGTCTTCAAATTCGTGTGATTTTTGAGGGAGCAGCCGACAACAGAGTTAATGTACTTGCATTGCCGCTTGGGGGGTTAGAGCAGGTGCATTAATTGGAAGGAAATAGAAAAACTATTGCCATAGCCTGGGTTAAAGAAAGGTCAGATCTGAATATTGTTTCATTTTGTTCTATTTCCTCCCGCTTTGGAAACCACATAGACATTTGGTGAACAAATATGAATCCATATAAGCCTGGCGGGAGGAGAGAAAAAGAACGCGAGAACATAAAACATAGGGAACAGCAAGTCCAGAATCATAACAAAAAACAAAAAAGTCAAGAGAAAAAAAAGTAGAAGTAACAAAATATATAACAAGAATGATTTTACCTCCAAAGCGGATAAAGGAAGCACATTTTCATGTTATAGCATCATACATGGATATACAAAATTAACCAACATTTTAAAACACTTCAGAGAAAATATGTAAATATGAAAACTAAATTGTAAATTACTATTTAAGTAAACTAATGTATAGAAAGAATTTAAACGAATAAACTTGAAGAACTGAAAGGTTAAATGAAGAGTAAAGTTATTCTTCATATATTTGAAAAAATAAAAGTTCTTTAATTTGTAGGCATTCCCACATAATGTTAAACGAAGTGAGCCTCAATAGCTGAAGCGTTATGTGTAAGCATCTATTATTTTTTCATATTCAAATACTGAAGTGTTTCTACGTTATCATCTACTATTGAAGCAAGCGATTAACTACTAGTAATTAGCAATATGGCAATATGTATCACAGTAATTAGTTTTAGATTCTATTAAGCCTAACAGCAATATGCCCTTGATTCAAATAAGCTATGGATAACAATTGGTCTAACAACTCGCCATATCTGAGCATTGAAAGTTCTAACGGTACCATGTGGTATCATATGGTACCATTAGGGCACGTGATAATAGATCAATTCCCACTATCATTATTTACTCGTTATATTCACTCATAACACGTTGTTACGAGTTGTTTGATATATTACTTGTTATATCTTAACATTGAAATTTCCAAAGGTACCATTTGGTACCATTAAAACAAGTACTACTAAACAGTTCACACTATCATTATTTACGCGTTATATTCATTCATGAGACATTCTTGCACGTACACGTGCCATTAGACCAATATCTGCTATCACTAGTTACTCTTATACATTCGTTCATGAGACGTTGTGACGATTTGTTTGATATACTGCATGGCATATCTGGTTATAAGAAATTTTTAAGGGAGGTATCATAATGGTACCATTAGAGCACGTGCCATTAGTGCACGTAACTATTCCGGCTATCTCCCGTTCGTAGTTGTTCGTGCTCTGTCCCATATTAAAGGATTGGTGAAAATAGAGTGTGAAAAAGTTAATTCGTTTTCAAGTTATCGTAATAAATACTAAGCTCCCTAGGAATAAAAAAATTCTTTTGATTTAGAGAGCGATCTGTCCTTTCAATAATCGTCAATCACGTGCATCCTGCACGCGCACCATCTCATTAACGTTTAGAGCACGCGCAGAGCCGAACCTATGTGCTCAACGCGCGTTTTCCCCAATGCAAGGATAATTCGTGTCTTCCAGCAATTCAATACTTACACTCTCTCAATACTGCAATGCATTGTTGAAATTGTGTCTACAGACGGACGGACGGAGAGACGGACAGCTGGACAAACGATCAAATAAGCACTTTTCTACTAAAATGTGCTAAAAACCGCAGGATGAGGCGCCAGAAAATCTGCCTGAAGTTTCACACCTGCTTTCAGCTGACCGAACCTCATTAACTAGTATAATAAAAAAATATCCCCCTCTCTCCAGCGAAGTCTGAAAATTAGAATATATGAAGAAGGAATTAAATGCGCCTTTTCATTATGAAATATTTATCTATTACGATTCTTCATATATAGACATGTTTTCTGTGTTTTAGAAACTTTTTAATCTGTTTCAACTTATCCTTCATGCTCTTTCTTGTAATCATTTGATTATAAAATATGTTAATAAATAGAGAAAGAAAAAGAAAAAGATGTCAACTTTCGAAACGGTAAAACTGTGTAACTCAAAAGAAAAAACATCCAGTGGCATAAATATTTTAAATTATTTAGACTTTTGTATTATTTAATTTAACACAATATCATTAATCTTTAATCAGTTTATAACAAGAGAACTAAATTCGCTAGAAAACTCAATTTTACATGGTTTGAAAGCAATCTCATCGTCGATATAAACTTGTCAAAGCCACGACACAGCGGCGTTAACATAACGCGATCCTCAATAGCTATTATGTAAAAGTTCAAGGCTTCATTTCATTGAATAGCCCGGATGAATTTGGGAACTAAATTATTTAATACTTCCAAATTTAATCAAATTCACCATTGCATATTCAGATCAGAGAAAGATGATTCAATTCAAGTATAATAATGCAATCATCGGAGGCTTCCTTATAAATATGAGCCTCAAGCGCAAAAGACTAGAAACTATTGATATAAATGTCGCTGAAAGTTTAGCTATAGAGGATTCTTCTGGCAAGGAATGGAACAATCCATGTGCTTAAAAAACTTGAGCGCGAGTAACTAAATGTTCCGAGAGCAAATAATCACTTTCGGGCTATACATTGATCTGCCACTTCATTAAGTACACCTAACAAAAGATGCAAATTGAGTGACTGCCTGATTTGCATGTTATGATCACAAATTACGGAATAACTCCTGAAGAAACGATTATACTGTTAGTTATGCGTGAAACCATAGAAAAAATGGGGGGAACCAGTGATCTGGCTGACTTTCAAAGTGACATGTTGATCGGTACAAGCCGGGCTGGAATGAGTATTTCACTCTCCTGAACTTTTCACGTACCACAGATTTAAGGGTTTATCATGAGACAAAAAACATGTAGCCATCGTGACTCTTGTGGACGGAAACCCTTGTTAATGAAAGAGGTCACTGGAGAATGTCAAGAATTGTGCGTGAAAACAGAAAGCAACAATCACACAAATGACTTCTCTTTACAAATCAGGTAGCCTGAAAAACCATATCAGAACGGACAACTAGTCACACTTTGGCTCGAATGGGTTACCAAAGCCGAAGACCATCTCGGTTACCAATTCTGTCAGAGAAGAATAAGAAAGCGCGCCTCCTGTGAGAACAGCAGCACAAGGACTGGACCATTGAGGTTAGGAAGAAAATTGCTTGATTCCTGCTGCATCATGTTGATGGAAGGCTTAGAAAATGACGAAAACAACATGAAGCCATGGACCGTCCATGTTTGTTGCGGATTTTACAAGGTGGAGGAGACGAAGTAATCTTGTAGGGAATGTTTTCTTGGCATGAATTGGGTCCTCTAATATCTGTATACGGTTATTTGAACACTAAAGCATATAAAAACATTGTTTCAGATCAAGTTCACTTCTTCATGCACACAGTTTTTCCGCACGCAGATGGCTTTTTCCAGCATGATAATGCTCCAGCAAACAGGGCCAGAATCACTATGTATTGGTTCCAGGAATGACAGTGAGTTCTCCTTGAAACAGTGGGCGGCTCGGTCCCCAAATCTCAATCCCATTGAATATATTTGGAATGGGCTAGAAAGGGCCAGTTCGCTCCTTGCCAACACCTCCGTATGTTTATTTTAAGAATAATTACAGCATTTTGAAATCGGATGGACTATTGAATTACTTTATATATACACTGTCATATCACTGAATTATGACCACCCGCTTAGTAATGGGAGTAGCCACCCTTCGCCGGTATAAAGGCTGCTAGGCGTCGTGGCATGGACTCAAGAAGTGCGCGGTATGTGTCCGATCGGTATGGCAGTCCAGTCCGCTTGAAGCGCTGTCCACAGAGCTTCGAGAGTCATAGGTGGAGGGTCCAGCTGCCGTAAATGGCGATCAAGATGCTCCCACAGATAACAAATATTATATATAGAAAATATAATTTACTGACCTGAGTTGTCTGTGGATACTTGTATGCAGAGAGACGGTGGATACCACTTTTCCACAAAATGAGTTTATTGAACATCATAAATGTACATTTCGGCTACTAAGTAACCATCTTCAGTATGAATCGAGTAAACATTATTTGTCAATGGTTTCAGTATGGAATTGGTCGACAAGCTCATTAAGAAGCATAATTTCAAGAGGAGGCTGGCACTCTACACGAGCCTCAATGACCCGAATAAGAAGAAAGAGGAAAAATATTTTTGTCTACCCTACAATAGAAACCTGACCAGAGGCTTGGAGAGGATATGCAATAAATACAACTTACAAATAGCATATAGAAGTGATCACACACTCAAGAAGCTCCTAGGAAGTACAAAAGACCCTATAATGAGAACTGAACGATCAGGAATTTACGAGATCCAATGCGGGACCTGTAACAAAAAATATATTGGACAGACCCGTAAAAAGATTGAAACAAGAACTAAGGAGCATTTCGACTATGTTAAGAATGCAGACCTGAGAAGTCAGCTTTTGCTGACCACATACTGAAATCCGGACATGAACTAAAGAAAGAAAACATTAGGATTTCACATGTTGTGGACAATTACAAGAGACTGAATTTCCTTGAACCCATGGAAATCTTGAAGAACCAGGGTGATAATTTATTGAACCAAGATGGTGGACCTTTAGATCTGACAGCGTAGAAGACCTTACTTCAATTTGTTTAATAATTGTGTTGACTAGGAGTTCTCTCCTAGGTTCGCGTTTTTAAACCAATCCTAACTTTGCTGTTTCTTTGTAAATTACGATTTTCCTCTGATTAGCTTATGTTTCCTATATATACCTGTTACACATCTATGTTTACTCGATTCATACTGAAGATGGCTACTTAGTAGCCGAAATGTACATTTATGATGTTCAATAAACTCATTTTGTGGAAAAGTGGTATCCACCGTCTCTCTGCTCCCACAGATGTTCGATTGGATTGATGTCCGGCGAATTGGCGGACCAGGGAGCACTCGAAAGTCAGTAAAGTGTTCCTCGAACTAATCCAGAAGGAGACGTACCTTGTGGCAGGGTGCATTGTGCTGCTGGAACACACCATCACATTGGGGATCATCGTGAGCATGTACGGGTGCACCTGGTCCGCTACGACTGACAGATAGCCACAGGCATTCAAATTGCCCTCTAGACGAATCAGTGGACCTAACTACTCCCAACAGAAGATCCCCCACCCAAGCAAAATCCTCCATTAGCCTGTTGTCGGCCCACAATAGCCATCTGCAGTATCTTTTCATGGCGTTTACGACGCACTGCCATCGCCCGTCAATCTTATGGAGCAAAAACATTTACTCGTCGGAGAAGGCGACCATAGCCCACTCTCGTCTGTAGTCCAATGGCGGTGCTCACGTGCAAAGTCTAGGCATCGCTGACGATGACCCCTGGTCAACATGGATGCAGCAAACATGGGTCCACTGTTCAGGTCCATCCGTAGCAGGGTGCGCTCGACGGTAATGTCGGATACACGTCTGTTGGCACCACTGTTGAATCTGGTGGTCAGTTGATGAACTGTGGCTCTCCTGTCACCTTTTACGAGTCGTCGTAGACGCCGCTCACCCCGTTGGTCGATGGCTCGTGAGTCTTTACAGTGATGGCGTTGGGACGCAGTTTCTGTCCATGCTGTCCACTCTTTGTACACCTTCACGACAGCGGACCGTGAACAGTTCACAAATCGCGCTGTTTCGGAGATGGTGCCACCCTTGCTGCGATAGCCTATTATCATCCCTTTTTGGATGTCAGTTAAATCCGGACGTTTACCCATCTTGAGGCTCGTGCACCTGCCGTTTGATGCACCAGCTTTAAAGCTTTCTCAGCCTGTTATGCAAATTTTGCAATGTTAAATCGTTGTTGGGGCGAGCCATGCTTGTGCCTTGAAGGGGTGCTGTCATAATTCATTGATATGATAGTGTATGTGGATACCAGATAATTGTGGTTTCTGCGCTTTTTGAAAGTCGAATTTATCGCTTTTCAAATAAACAAATATTTACTAAAAAATATTGAATACGTCTCGTGACCTGTCATTTTCTTGCTTTGAAAGTCCCCTAAGGAGAAGATTGAATCATGCATCCTAGCTGGTCATAGTCATTTTAATCAGTTTTTGTACATGCAATATTTGGTAATAAAAGATTGTTTTTGTCAGGAAACCTTTATCGCCCTGTATCTGCGAAACAAAGCGGCAATCCGAAAATCATCAAAGGACAAACTATTTTTAAAATAGTCCTTGAAGTTTTGTCGTATGTTTAGTAAACACCCTGTATAACAGGTGAGTCCTTGACTCAATCCCCCAGTTTATTATTATAACCGAAGGCTACTGTATCGAAAACAATTACAACATATACTGTGAAAAGAAAAAAAAGTTCTGTTAAACACTTAATAGCCAGAAGATTAAGTTCGATGCCAAAGAGAGAGACTGGCATTAAAAATGGCTGTGGTATCTAAGAATATACCTGTAAAGAAAGTGACTGCAGAGCTGAAACCGCATCTTCAATCTCGTTTGCACCAAAAAGAGTAATAAACGGAAATGTCGAGATGCAATGTAAAGGGTGTCCCTAAATGAGCTGATATTTTAAGTTTTTCAATAAAACACATTTTTCATTGGAAAATTTATAATATATTTGCTTTATTAGAAAGTAAAAACATGGAGATTATACAAAGTGATTCAGAAAGGTAAATCAAGAATGGAATACCATGTACAGTTTGTAGCGGGGAACAAGATTTTTCCTATAAAACATGGGTCCGGAAATGCATCCTTATAGAGATAATGCAACTTGTACGAGGTAGGAATGTCATTACAGTAGACCTCGTAGGCAACCGGTGTCTCGAAGTCGTTGGTCTAGCGTTTGAAACGCCCGGCGATGTGGGTGATCACGGTCTGGAAAACGCTGTTGGCAACTCCTTTCCGCTTCAGTAGCTTACCCTGTGCCTCGCCGTAGACGAGATGCATGTCCGTCAGCTCCGCATTAGTCAAGCGATCCATTGTACGACAACGGAGTTACATGTTTCGTTTCCTCTCTTTTAAAGGAGAGAACACGAACAGTTTACATGTTTAGATCCTAATTTACATGAACCCTACCATTGCCGTCCGGGTAACGCATATCCATTCCTACCTCGTACAAGTTGCATTATCTCTGTAAGGATGCATTTTCGGGCCCATATTTACAGGAAAAATATTGTTCCCCGCTACAAACTATACATGGTATTTCATTCTTTACCTACCTTTCTGAATCAGCCTGTGTATGATACAAAACATCTGACAAATAACCGCCCCGGCTTGGTAGCACAAATTCATTTTTTGAGGAAATTTTCCATAACATATTGCGTCGAGTTTCATCTTTGAGGTCCTCAATAGTCTATGGTTTATTGAGTAACACTTTTATCCTTAAGATAACCCTAGAGAAAAGTCTAACGATGTCAAGTCACATGATCTTGGCGGCCAATTTACATCACGTCGCTGCGAACAGTTTTCGTAAATTTTTAGCAATTTTGAAATGAATTTTTACAATTTCTGTGCATTGTTATATTGTGTAGTTTTGCATAATTTAACCTCAGTATTTAATAATGACAGCATATAAAAAACTCTACTCTGGTTGTAAAACGAAAAAAATGGCGGCAAATTCAAAATTTCATTTCATTTTGAGACACCTTTTAGAAGAAAACGGTAATACAATATCTGCAAATTCTGGAGTATGCAAATTTTGGCATGGACAGCAGTACTGAGTTATTCACTATGTAGTCATTTTACATAATTTACAGTTTACAGCGGGTTGATTATTATTTAGTTTTTCGTCTGGATATATTTAAGGGAAATGTGCATAAAATTACGCCCAGTACCCTGGAAAACTGAAGTTCCAGTTAATCAAACATGTTTAAACCTACGCCTACTTTTTTCAAGAAAAATACTGACAAACTTGGTTTTGAGTTATATTTATTTTGCTTCCTGAGTTCTTTTGTTTGCTGCAAAACCGCGCACCATCTCAATGAAGGGTCGAGAAAAAAAGAGCTATGTAGAGTATATTTTGCAATTGCTTTACCAATTGGAGTAACACATGAGGTTGCTGTGATATTTTTCTATTAGTAATTACATTAAAACCAAAATATTTAAATGTGTTTATGTAAACATTTCAGTGAAATTAAAGTTTTTATTACTTTTACATATGGTCTAAGTAAAAACTAATTCAAATAAACCGCATATTTCTACACTAAAATCCGGTTAAAATATCGTAATCTCGTGGAAAGTATTCCATATTTGGGTTGTTTATATAATGATTTTATTCGATATACTTCAGTAAACTATATCATTGGGAAGTTGGGAAGTTTGTTTCAACTGCATTTGGAAAGAATTCAATATTTTATATAAGTCTTTATTACATCGGCGCGATGCCCTCTATTAAAAATAAACTCTCGGCTTCAAACGTCCTAAATGTTGCTTCTTTTGAATGGACTTTAATTTGTTATTGTAGTGTTTCCTACAATCATCTTTGTATTACTAAGATTTATGAACTGGTGATAATATAAGTTCAAACAGAAAATGAAACCATGCCTACATCGTTCGCCTTCATCACTCACGCCTATTTTTCTCGCCATCACTATGAATTCCCCTAAACTTTTTGAAATCTACTGCTCTCTAAATCTACTAAATCAGAGGAGAGCTAATAATAACAAAAAGTTTTAAATAAATAACACAAAATTTAGAGGCCTTTAACTCTTTTATGTCTATGAAACCACTTAGTTAAACTTTATATCAGGGAGAAAATTTCAGCAGAGTTCTTTAAATATAGAAAAATATATTAGGTACTTTAGATTTTTTCCATCTTAAATAAACGTGCCTGAGTTGGTGAGAGAGGAAGAGAATTGTGTGCTAGCGTTATTTCTCATTACCTTTTTAAACCAACCGAATTACATCGTTAAAACATTTCGAGTTTGAAATTCCTTTTTTATATTTTCGCCATTTCTTTCTTTTTATTATGAGCTTACAACACTTTGCACTAAGAAGGGTCGCATAAAAGAGACCATTACTCTATGCATCGTTAGCTTTGAATTCTTGAAAAACACTAACTTCAGGACAAGGATTAAAATTAAAAAAAATCAATTGCTTTTCCGTAAAGGTGAGAGAATCTATAGAAGGAATTAAACTTTGCAAAGGAAAAAAAGGTGAAAACCTCAAACGGTATTATTAATAAAATCAATATAAGCAACTATTTATGATAGGAATTTGATTTTTAAAAATATTGAATAGATTCTGAATGGGCAGATGTTAATAGGAAGAAAACGCCTCTTAAAAAAACTGATGAAAAATAGGAAAGAAAATCCCATAGCCTGAAATTCGAACCAGAAACCTTCGGCTCATGCCGCCGACTTGCTAATCAATTGCGCCACTGCGGACATGTAAGCATTACACTATTTACATGTCCTTTGCGTTTGGTTACAGCCGTTACCTAGTCCGCAGGCTGGGATTATCTTTCCTAAGGCGTAATATTCATTAAAGAATAGTTTCCCGATTCCCGTTTAGGGTTGAAAATGTTTAGAAATGCATTTTGAAAGGAAATGATCTACACACACCGGCCACTGAAATTAGAATCCTCAATTCATATTAATGAAACGATCACTTATAGTGTTTTAATGAAAATTATGTTTTGACTAGCATAACCATGTGGCTTTAGCAACTAAGGGGAAGTCCACGCACTTACGACGTCTTAACTTACGAAGTTTCTTACTTACGACATAAAAAATGCGTTTGCCTTGGCATTTTCTTTAAAACATGATTTTCGACTTGCGACACATTTTCCGGGAACCAATTGTGTCATAAGTGCGAGGACTCCCTGTATTTAAATAGCTGTATTCGATAGTAATAATTCTAACAATAGGGAAGCGAAGGATACTTCAGTGTGAACAACTGAATGAAAAAATACTTTTTCAAAAACAAGGCTTTGAAGGTTTTATCCCCCAGCTTTACACGAGTTTTTTCATATGGCGACATCTCTTGAGCAAACAAACAAACATAAACCAAAAGCCTATTTCATATTAATTCCCCCCCCCCCCCCTCTTTGGATTTTTTGAATTTTTTTATACGCATGCATTGTCACCAACTTTACGTATGTGTACAAAATTTCAGCAAGCTCGGACTAGTGGAAGGGATTGAAATATTGATCACAAGATTTCATCAATGATATCTAAAACAACTGGATCGCTGACTCACTGGGAGAGAATTGAGGCCGTAATTCTAGGCCTCCTGAAGCTTCTAGTCAATGACCTGAAGGGATCGTTTATGAGAAATGAGCGTTTTTCATGGATTTAACCTTATGAGCGTTTATGAGGAACTATTGTTTTTGAGGGATTTAACCTACTAGTCAATTTATGAGCGTTTATGAGGGATTTATCCTTGCTTTTTAGGCCACCTGACGCTACTAGTCAATGACCTGAAGGGAGAATTTATGACGTATTTTGGCTTCACTTCTCAATGCCGACTGCGGATAGAGTCAGCGATCCAGTAGTTTTAGATATCATTGGATTTCATCCACCAAACATGACCCAAACCACCAAACATGACCCAAACGGTGAAAGTTATACAAACGTTGTAAAAATAGGCTCGGTTCATTGTGGGTCGCCCTTTTGCTGGAGCTTCAATTTCAAAAACTGCAGAAATGAATGGAATTTCATGGTTTACAGTATGCTTTGATAGGACAGAATTGATTCACTGATGTTTCTAAAAGTCTTGTGACTCAAAAGTTTTTCTTTTACATTATAACGGTCAATTCATTCTGCAGAAATTGCCGTTACATTTCAATCCAGAAGGAGGTGGACGCTTCATAGACAACAAGTGCGCTTTACATCATGCAAAAATTGTCTAGTAGTGCTTCCGGTGCTTCACAGAGACTTCTTACATCTTCCGTGTCCTCTCAGTGTACGTATTTGAATCCCATACAAAACGCATGAATTTATTGGAAATATTGATTACAAAGTTTTTCATCCGTTTCCATCCAGTCTGGGAGATCTGAAGACTTCTGAATGCTTGAAATTCTAGAAAGGAAGCTCAACACAATATTAATAAAAGGTCTCCAATTGTGTTACCGGAATAGAGTAAAAATTTTATAGACGGGGTGCATATTTACAAACATTAGCTTACTTCGTGCCTAGTCGTATTTCCGCTTTCGTCATAACTGTACTTCTATCCTTGCTTGTTACTAAAAGTCGACATTATTCAGATTGATTGCCGAGTGCCGCGATTTATCATTAATTTATTATTGAGTCGGAGATTATAAAACGTTACTTTACTCAATAATTTTGCCTTTTCCGAATTGATTGAACTGGGAGGAACACAACACGGCATTTTTGTTGGTTAAATTGTTCGTTTTTTTTTACTTTTTCCAGCCTCAGAATTCTATGGTCGGAAGTGAAGGAATGTACAGAAAGTGGTGCATGCGCGTTCCTACTTCCTGCGCACCCCATCTATAAGATAATAGATTTATCTTTCATATTAAACAAAAAGTAAGCCCCAAAATTTGAAGGACAGAAATGTCTGGCTGCTGCTGCCTACTATATCAAAGCAACTTCTGATGGGCGAAGTCCCAGCCAAACATACTGAATAATATATTAAATTTCTTTTTACATTCCTAAACTTAGGATGGGCAAACCTTTTTATTAAAGATTTTTAACCTTTTTTTCTACGATTTTTAATATAAAGTGCACTGTTTCCCTAAAAATAATTTCAAGTTATCCTATTTTTGGTCTCTGTTGCGCATATTTCTAAATAATCTTGCGGGTCGCATGGAATCCGGTAGCGAGCCGAAAAGAAACCGGAAGCGGACGCGAGCTGTAGTTTGCCCATCACTGATCTATAAGCACATCTGCATCGAACTAGATATATTATGAACTATTTCCCCAATATTTACGTGTCTGAAATACAAATAAAATGCAGGATAGACCAATAGATGAGTAGAGGTTTAAGCTTTTATTTACGCGAAGACATTCTGGACAGAAAGAATTTGGAAGCTTTTTTTTCCTAGGAAATTAAAGAGGTAAATATTTTTTGAAATTATTTATATGTGGATTCTATGTTAATATATTTATTAAATTTTATTAACTTTATGCTTCTCTGATTTAATTGGGTTGATATTTTTTATAAATAAAATTTTATATATTGCAAGTTTCCTTAACCTGTGCATAATTAGCGAATTTAAGATAGTGTATAAAAACTTATGTACAGTAGTTTCATCGTAGTATTTTAGTACAGTGATATCTACAGTAATATCCCGTTACAACGTATCTCACTTTAATGTAGCCTATACAAAAATAACGTTCAAATTTAAAATACACGACAGAAATCTTATTCTTTTAATGTTTAAAAGTTTTATTACCTCAAATTAACGCACATTTAAACAATCGACAATAGACTTGTTCCAATCTTAGGCTACTTTTCCTTCCATTTCTATAAGACTTTTGACACACAGCATGTCACATACCACTCAGCTGTAACCGTCTTTTTGTTTTCAAGCACAATAGTACACACATGGTGGCAACTTTTTTCTGTTCCATTAGCCATCATATTCCCAGCACTCCGAGAACGTTTGCATTTCAGTAGTCGTCCTTGCTCTTTGGGGAGCTATATGATAGAGTTAAAGAAAATAAAACACAGTATAATCGTTTGTTTGTTTACTATATGATTGTTAATACATTGAAATCCATATCTGATAAAAAACTCAATCCTAAACAACCATTCGTATGCACAGAGAGCACTGATAGCAAGTGCAACTCCAAATGTAGCTTCGCAATTCTCTCGTCAGATGGCGGTCTTGCAGCTTGCAAGAGGCGAATATATCTTTTGTGATCAAATTAAAAGGCACATGATCCTAAATCTGCTTTTTATGTATACTGAGTTTTTCTACGTATCGTACATAAGCAGTACTGAATTAGGTAGCCTGC
>JAHWFO010009635.1:805000-879846 GCA_023313115.1 Rhysida immarginata | reverse complement strand
TATGCTGGTTCCATGAGAGTCTTGAGTCAATGATAACTCCCAGATACTTGTAGTTGTCCACCCAGTCCAGTTTCTTATTGAACAGAACAAGGGAATCTGGGGGATGCTTGAGCTTCCTATTGAGATACAAAGCCTTGCACTTTCCGACGTTAAGGTTCAACTTCCAGCAGTTAAACCAGTCTTCGAACTGCTTCAAGGCGCACTGCAGCCGAGTGATAACGTGAGACGGCTGGTGTGCCCATGTCATAATGGCAGTGTCATCCACATAAAAATACAGAGTACAATTATCGGGTTTCGGAAAATCATGTACAAAGTAATTAAATAGCACAGGCCCGAGGACAGAACCCTGAGGGACACCGGCCTTTACAACACGGGGTGTGGAAAGATCTTCTCCAACTTTGGCTTGATAGGATCTGCCGTCAAGAAAGGATTTCACCATCAAAATCAAATTGGCAGGGAACCCGTCTCTGATCATTTTGTAGACAAGGCCCTCATGCCACACTTGGTCAAAAGCCTTACTGACATCGAGAAATACCACCCCACAGTACCTGGATAGGTTCAGGGGGCTGCTCAGGTCTTCAACGAGCCTCCATATCTGCGTCGGACAAGAGTGGGCAGCACGAAAGCCAAACTGCTCTTCCCGAAAAAGGTCATTTGCTAGACAGTGATCTTGGAATCTGACGAGGATCGTTCTCTCCAACACCTTGGACATCGTGGGTAGCAGGCTAATAGGTCGGTAACTCGCCGGAATTGCAGGATTTTGCCCCTGCTTGGGGATGCTCAACACAATAGATTTCTTCCAAGCCACAGGGAAGTAAGAAAATTTCCAGCAGTCGCTAATGATATTGGTGAGAAAGTCAATAAAGTTCTTTGTGAGATTCATAAGGGCGTTATTACTCACCTTGTCTTTTCCTGGAGCCTTCTTCTTTTTCAGTTTACTTATGATGTTGGCGATCTCTCCAGCCTCGATGTTGTACTTCGTTAAATGCTGCGGGACTTCATCAAAGTTGACAATACCTTCTTCCACACGCTGAGACATGATTTGGCTCTCGGTCTTATCGTTGGTAGGAGTAACAAACTCCAATTCCATTGAATCTGTAATGACTTGGGCCTTGTCCTGATCAGTTTGGACATAGTCACCTTGTGGAGTACGTAGTGGAGGAAGCGTATCATTCTTCCTCTTCTGTAAAGCTCTGACCATATTCCAAATGGAATTGTCGCGAGCCGACAAGCTTTTGAGTTTTTCATTCCATCTAGCGTCGCGAAGCTCTTTTATATCCTCTTGGACTCTTCGCACTAGCCTGTTATACTTGGTTTTGAGCCAGGGTTCACGATAGCGTTGCCATAGTCTACGAGTCCTGTTTCTTTCAGAAATTAGGCGTTGGATTCCAAGAGGTATGCAAGCCTGTATATACAGAACAGTGGTACAAATTATGCAAATACATGAACCAATAGGATACAAAAGAATTAAAGAGGAAATAATTTCCAATAGGATAAATAGAATAAGCACAGATTTTTGAATTATAATGGCCAATAGAATAAAAAGAGTGTAAACGCTAATTTTATAAATTATACAAAAAGAAAATATACAAAGGGATGGTGCGCGTTTACGCGGACCGAAAAGAGAACTTATCCGGTTGTCTGAGGACAAGAGGATTTACAGAAAATAAAATAAACAGGCAAGAAATAACAAAATGCAAAAGAAAACATAAACCATAATAAAGAAACCGAGAAAAAGGAATCATAATAGATCAGATAAAAAGTATTGCAAACACATTAAAGTCTGTTTGACAATTGAGAAGCAGGTGGGGGGAGGACTTCTTGGCCTTGAATATTTCGATCAGAAGCAGTTTTTTCTGGTCTATTGCAGATATGTAAGACAGACATAACATCTTCTTGTGTCTTTAAAGCGTGTCCGGAATCTTCGAGGTGGTTTGCATAGTGGGAAATACGATCTCGTTTTCTATACGAGTCAATGTGTTTTTTGAATCGTATTGCAAAATTGCGGGTCCATAATCCTACATAGAATCTGTCGCAAAACGCACAATGCAGGCGGTAAACTCCGGATTGAGAATATTTGTCGATGGTGACGACGGCGGGTGGGTTCAGGATACGGGCTGATGGTGTAGGAGTACGAAAAGATATTCATGGTGTAGGACTGATGATGTAGGAAGACATTAATTGAAGCCGATCCGCGTAAATCCAAACGAGAAGTTGCTCAAGGTGAACCATTCGGAAGTCGTTCGCTAGTTGAACCAAATTGGAAAGGTGGAAAAGCTCGGTAAGTGGGTGCCACAGGAGCTGAACGAAGTGAAAAAAAATCGCCGTTTTGATGTCTGCTGCAGACTTCTTTTGTGCAACAAAAAAGACCCGTTTCTTGAACGCAATTTGATATGAGATGAGAAATGGATGTTGCACGACCCGTCGACGATCCGCTCAATGGCTGGACTACGAAGAGGCTCCTCGACACTTCCCTAGGTTCAGGTTGCACCAAACGAATTGGGTCTGCAATGGACTCATTTATCACAGCTTCCTGAATCACGGTGTAATAATTACTGCCCGATCATACGTTCAACAAATCGACAACCAACAGTAGTCAATCGGAAAGGTCCCATCTTGCTTCACGAACAACGCTCGGCCGTACGTCGCAATGGTCAGCCGACAAAAGTTGAATGATCTTGACTACGAAATTCTTGATCATCCAGCATACTCACTTGATCTTTCGCCAACTGACTACCACTTTTTCAAGCACATCGACAATTTCCTGCGTGGGAGATGCTTCAAAAACCACGACGATGCGAAAACTGCCGTTAACGAATTCGCGCCTCCAGAAGTCCAGAATTCTACGCCACCGGATAAATATACTTGTGTTGACTCTGTTGGGTGTTACTACGATTAATAAAATGTTGCTTAAAACGAGTTATTGCATTTTAAAGTAGTCCCTACACATCGCCTATTACTTTTGCAGCAATCTGATACGTAAATATTAAATTATTTTTCCTCATATTAAAAATATGTCTTTTCATGATATTGAAAATAAAAGAGATACTGTAGTAAAGAGCATTTTCTTAGAACCTAATTTTTTTCTGATATAAACAAGCTCATTTATGCATTTGTAGGCGGTTTCTCTCATATACTCATAAATTTTTATTGCAGTATTTTGTATGCATCAAATAATATCGTGATGCTTGAAAAATCGACATTCTTATGTCTGAGGAGAATATCAAAAAATCTTCAGCGAAGTCCATGATCTAATGAAAGGCTCAGAGCATTTTACATTTTTTAGAAACTCGTAAAAGCAAAAAAAAAAGGAAAAAATGGCAATAGAAAAGAAAAATACATCTTGCCACCTCGATCCCTTAACACTATCATCATTCCCTTAAGCCTTTGCAATTTCCATTCCTCGAGCGTCTGATTCAAAATAAGCTCCGCATCTTATTTTCTGGGTCCTACATCAGCAATTTTCCTGGTGCATAAAAAGGCGAAACAAGGTAAAATAAAGAAAGAGAAAACGATATGCTTTTCCTTACAGTAATAAATATGCAAATTACCATTTTGCAAAACACGCTGTTAAATAACGCAGTATTAATGAGTTTTCAATTTATTTTTTTTTGGAAGAGATAATTCCGCAAAGCTATCTATGGATCTTAATTTTTCCCCCTTAGGAAAGCGAGCAAACTGCATACAAATTTTCATCAGGTATCGATATGCCAACGATTTTATAAATATTCAAAATTTTACTTACTCTATCTTTTAATAATGTTGCTTAAATTACCTCTTCGAGTGACCGCCAGAATCCTCTGCTGACATTTTTGCTTTTCATATTAATACTTTAAATAATTTCATTAACTAAAGAGTTGAAATTAAATTAAAAAAGTCATGCTTGTTCTAAATTATTGTGCTTCCGCCGCTTCTCAAATTTATATTTAAATATATCAAACCACATTATGTAAAATAGGGAGCACTAATTATTGACTTAATTATGGCGAGACTGCGCATGCTTCATAGTGATGATTCTACTGAGAATTCAAGCTGATTTTAAATGTCAAAAAGTTTTACCATTAAAAAAAATAATGAAAATAGTACTTTGTATGTATATTATACGTGACTCTCTTCGTTTTAGGTTCTGCACTCGAGCACTTGGATATAGACAACAAACCTGGAAGCTATAAAGTGTACAAAAATCACTCAGCTCTTATAAGTAAAAGTTACACAACTGGAAAGAAGAAATTCTAACGTTGCTACCTTTTCATTTAGATTATTAATATTTGAAAATTTACTCTTATGAGGACTTTTTACAATCATGTTCGTGTTAATATATACATGATTCGCACTCGGTGACCGCAGAGATGCAACACCCACAGCGAACGCTTTCCCCACAACGGAATGAGGAAATGATTCGAAATTTTGAACGAATAACATTTTCGTCCAATTTAAAGAAACATGCGTCCATTGAGATATCAAATATTCGAAATTTTCAATTTTTTTTTTAAAATGACCATGTTTCCAATCGGAGGTTATCTCCAAGCAATGACCTCGTGGTCGACTGGGCGAGATGTTGGAAAGAAAACTTGAAATTGAGTCGATACGCTCTAACATATTCAAAGTGACAGCCAAATCCAGAAGTTATTTATCGAAGCCAAAAATCACGGAAGCATTCCATTTACAGTATATACTGTATATGCACACCTATTTCCCTTATGTTATTGCCTCAGAGATGGATCTAAATTTAAAAAATATTGGATAAATAAAAATTTCAAGAAAAACGTTCATTATTTCAATCTTGATGACATTTGCTGTTCATACATTTCTTCTTTAATTTTAAATGAAATTCCCTTTGGGTTCATTAACAACACTTAAGACATTTATACCACAACAACCCGTTATTTACATAGGCATACATTTCTCAACTAATTCAACACGAATCGAGACGGAACGTTTAATAGTGTAAGATGGGAATTTTAAGACCATATATCTTAAGTATATAGGAAATTAAAGCCTTTTCTCTATAAACTGTCGATTTCTTAGTGAATCTCAAGCGCATAATTATATAAATATTAGTAATATACATAGCATTTTAATTAACCTCAACTCAAAAAACAAGAAGAACTATAACTTAATTGCATCTTAAAGTATATTAAAATTATTGAAAATTTGATTTTTATGAAATGTCCATATGATTTTTTAATATTTTCCTTAATTTACTTAAAATTTTTTGATATCATCAAATGATGTTCTTTAATGTTGAAAGCCACATTGATGTTGGTCCAAATAAGGTGCGTTGCTTAAATGCTAATATAAAACCACCTAGTTTTTCATGATTTCCATGAAACACGGTATGTAACCGAACAATAAAGCAAATGAACATATGACTACCATGGACTGCTAATTTTATATTCTTGCAATATAATAATGATTGTTTGAAAAGTAAAAGTGATAACTCACGTTTTGGTTTTGCCTGTTGCAAAAATATAAAGCCAATTACAAAATGTGTGTTCTTATGATACTTTGCTCACCTTAATAATGTTTTGGTCTATCCCATATGTAAATGCACTTGAAAAGTAATCATTTATTAGAAATTAAATCGGCTCACTTTTGTTGATCTGGTTATTTGTACATTATGGGGAAGAGATAAATCTTTGAAAAGGGTGAGATAACAGCCTTTAAGGACTTCTGGAAAACCAGCATGAGCTTATAGCTAAGGCTGTACATCGCTCCACATATAATTTGTGGAGAATTATATTAAACTTGGACCCCAGTAGGGTAACAAAACAAAAAGTGAGATACCTCCGAAATTAACTCCTCGTCGGAAACGAACTGTTATTCAGGAAGTGAGCAACAATAGAGCAACATTTGGGCAAGTAGCCAAATGTCCTCAAGTTAATGTCCACAAGTCAACCCTCTCCAGGAGCTACAGGACATTTAAAATACTCGAAGAAGAAGACTGCACCTAAGCTGACATTTGGCTATTGTGAAAAAAAGAAACAATGCAGTGGAAGGACATTTGGCAAACAGTGATCTGGAGCGATGAAAAAAATTCAATCTGGACGGTCCTGATTGCTGTCAATTTTACTAGCATGACTTACGACAAACTGAGGTAATCTGTTCCAAACGTCAAAACAAAAAAGGTGGAGGTGTCATGGTTCGGGGCAGCGTTTGGATGGAAGGGAAAAACTGACATTGCATTTGTGAGTGGCCGAATGAATGCTGAAAAGTATCAGGCTTTATTGGAAGCACATCATTTGCCATTTGGAGAAGATGTTGATGGTCTGTCATGGATATTTCAACAGGACAATTCCCCTGTTCACAATGCTCAACTACATTTCAGTGGGGAATTGTTAGCCCGCGATGTTTGTGATACTGTCAATGATTTGAGGCAAGCAATTGTAACTGCTGGGGAAAGATTGAAATTTGGCATGAGAAAGTTAATAGAACCAATGTCTGATCGAATTTTCAAAGTTATTTCAAAATCTGATCGTTTTATACGCTCCTAGAAAATATAGCTTTATATTTTTGCAATAGGCAAAGCCATAAAACGTGAGTTTGTTAATTACATTTTTCAAATAATCATTGATATATTGCGGGAATCATGGTAGTCGTATGTTCATTTGTTTATTGTTCGATTACATATTGAATGGAAACCCGTGAAAAAACTAGGTGGCTTTAAATTTATGCAACACACCCTATCATCAGCTAGAAAACGTTTTAATTTGATGTATTCGATTCTTTGTATCGTTCAAAATATATATTGAAGAAACATTCAGGTAATCCAGAATCACTCTTCTAAAGAAACTCTGCAACTCGTTTGAATAGTTTAACACCAACATCATTGTGACTTTCAACATTAAAGAACATCATTTGATGATAACAAAAATTTTAAGTAAAATTAAGAAAAAGATTAAAAAATCATATGGACATCTATAAGAATTTTATTGGAAATTTTTTATAATTTTAGATGCAATTAAATTTTAGTTCTTCTTGATTTTTGAGTTGAGGTTAATTAAAATGCTATATATTATTAATATTTATAATAAATTCCACCTCAGACTTTCAATTTGGTTAATGGAATATCAAACTGTTTAAAGTATAAGTTAATTGGAGCCATTTAAGTTACGCAACACTGATTATATTGAGCTGTAAGACAAGAAATGCATTTAATCAATTAGTAATATCTAATTGCGAGAAAATATATGTGAGAGCACATTTACTGTAATTTTATATATTGGAATTAATATTCCCTGTAAAGCAGATTTTATTCATTACAATGATTAACAAAGTGTGTTCATTTAAACAATGACTTCATACTTAAAAATTTAAGCTAAAATAAACTATAAACTAAATTTTTATTACTTTGTAATTATTTATGAAAGAAAGAGAGATCGCACAAAATAAAATACGAACAATAAACTAATAAATATTTGTGAAATTTAACTGCAGTTGAAAATCATTAATTTGTGTGTATGCGTTCATTTCGGTCCAAATGGGAGACATAGATGAAATTTACATTCAAAGTGTCATAAATATTTTATACGACTGTTCATAAAAGCATAATATGTCCCTGCACGATTGCTAATATAGATTCTCTTTAGTAATGCCTCTAGAGATCAAAATGTTGATGGCGCTGAATAAAAGGTTGACACGTTCTTCAATATGCGAAGAAAAAAAATCGGTAGAACATGCAGCATGTATGAAGCTCATGATCATGCGAAATACCAATCAATGGAGCATTTACTCTTGAATAGGTGAAAAATTTTTGATTCACCTATAAATCTATTACCCACTATAAATTTTTGTTTAGTTATATTTGAAAAATTTGTTAACTGTTGAATAAGTTATTCGTAAATGAGGTTGGTTCCTTTACAAAACCGGCTTGTAAGAAACAGTAATGAATAAGTTGTGACTAGGAGTGGACTTTTCAAAGGGTTATTCAAAATGAATTTAATATTTATTTAAAGCAAACTGTAAAAGAGAGAAACACATTCCGCACAGATAAAGACAGATTCGAGAAGATACAGTCACCTCATAGAAAATGCGTACGAGGACGACCAATGGTTCTTCGTTTGCATATGCAACCATCTTCTAAGAATTTGTTATGCCTTTCGTAGACTTGCTTATAACGAGGTGGGTTGTGCAACCGTTGGCGGAATTCACGATGCAGTTGAACAATGGATTCACGATCGCACATTACAACACCTAAAACAAATTCCCCTGTGGCGTCACTATTTTCGATAAACAAGAAACAGCGCCTCTGTGTTTCACCGAATTTTGTTGGAAATCTGTGTCCTCTTTCGTCTTTTCATAATAGTCAACTAAAAACCAATGTTCTATTATTTATTTCATGGAATATTTTTATTATCACGATTATGCAATTGAACATGAAACAACAAATTCAATTATTATTATTATTATTATTATTATTATTATTATTGATAGCATTCCCTAGGAATAAGTGATAGGTTCATATACTACTAGTTTACATAAAAATTATTTGTCTTGCAAGTCGTCATTGCTTAAAATAATGTCTTAATTGTCTTAAAAAATGTATACATGTTTCTAAGTTCCCACATAGGTAACAATGTATGACCTGTTGGCGGAGTTCGTATGGCAGCTCATTCCATGTAGGAAACGCATTGTAAGGTCTTGTTTTAAATGTAGACAGTTTCTCTCGTAGTTCAAACTTCAACTGTCTTGTAGATCTATTTTTTTAAAGATTCAATGAAGCATTCTTTAATGTTGGCTAATCTTAAACATATTTCACTTAAACATTCTTTAATCATTAAGTGAAGAGGTAAATGGAAAAAAGTCTTGGTAAAGAATTAAATTTTTATAGACGTAACTGTTCTATTCTTTACGAAACAACAAAGAATGGAATCGTGAAACAGGTGGTTTTAAAACTTTGATCCTTCTTTTGTGAAATTTATTTCTGTTTTACAGTTTGCTTGTAAAAAATATCTGAATTCTATCTTTTTGAATATCCTTGTATAACAAAGTACTAAGCAACTACTTCAAATTATTAACTTCAAGTTAAAGTAAACAGATGATAATTCATGTTAAGTAAACATGTTATATCGTGGAAAAGAAGGTCTTGTGTATTGTTCTTACTAATGAAGTTAAATGAGGCTTAAGGTTCTTACTAATGTTAAGTAAACATGTTATGTTAAGAGGGAAAAGAAAGGAAAAATTTTTCGGACCTGGATTAGAACCCGGAATCACGAATATCTAACTCGTCGCATCTACACGGCACAACTACACTCTCTTCAAATGCCCTAAAAACTACTAAATATCATGAGTGAATAATAACTTTTTTATTTCTGCTGTGCCATTTTTTCCTATTTTACCACTTGTGACATTTTTTCCGTTGCCATTTTTTCCTGTGCCACTCATATTTTTACCACTCATATTATTCACTTTATGTTGGAGTATATCTCCAGTAGTTATTTATTGTTTTATATTAGTTTTCATCAGTTTTCTGATTGTTTAGTAATAAGGAATGTCCGATCTGCAAGCTAGATGCCGGCTCTGTCAATTGCCTTCACCTTTGACTATTTCGTAGTCTCTAGGAACACTTGGAGACAGCTTGTTCTATGTCCACGTTGGCCCAGTTGGTTTAAGCGATGATTCAGATACTCTTGGTACCTGATTCGAATCCAGGCCACGGGATTTGTTAGGGGAGGTATTAAAATAGTTAGTAGTCAAACGTGCCACCGAAAATTGACAGGTGCTGGAAGAGCTACATAACAGCCCTTTGCGACTTTAAATTAAGCTATTCCGAAATTATGAAAGCATGCAAGTAGCGAGGCTTCACAGTTTCCAAGAAAGGAATATTTAAGTATGCTAAATAACATTGGCAAAACCAGAATCGGCGCCATTCCTGAAGATAAAAAACAGGCCAATCCTCTCGGATCCATCCATTAGCTAGCCGTATTCCTGACATCGTTTTCTGGAACGTTCCGGCTCTTGTAACCGGATATAATCCACCAACACAACGGGCCATTGCACAGAAGGTACGGACATCTGTGTTCACGGTGCACACAATTATCAAACGTGATTTAAAACTGGAGAAGCGACACAAGAGCCACGTTCATAAGTTTTTGCCGCGCCATTTTCAAGAGCGATGGACCGTCTTGCGTGAACTGCATGAACGATACCTGGCGGATGAAAAGTGGAATGTGGTCACACAAGATTAGGCGAATGTTTATTTAAGCCGAGTCATTTTTTACCGCCCAAGAGGTTCTAAGAATTTCAGAAAATGGTACCGTGAATGCAAAGATACATTTTCAAAAGGGTTCATGATCGTGGCGGGGTACACCTACGGCGGCAAATTAACTTTACACACAGTCGAGTCAAACGCCAAGGTCAACGCTATGTACTATCCTATCAGACTAATGTTATAACCCCCATATTTACTCGTGAAAACCCTAGTTTGTACGGTACAGCGGTAAACAAGTTATGAATAAACCAAGATAAGGCGTCGAGTCACACCGCTGCCTCAACTCGCTTGTTCCTGGAAAGCATGCAAAAAGATACAGGAATCCACTCCGCTGCATTCAGCGACATACCCGCTAAGTCGCCTATGGATTTTTGTGGCTTGGCCTACTGTAAATTCACTCGGAAAGAGACGACCGCGAACAGTGGAGGGTCTTTGGAAAGCGTGTCAACAGAAGTGGTTACGAATTGATCCTAATGTTCTGCGTTCCCGCCTTTTACAGTGGAAACTGCGATGCAGGGCATGTATGGCTACCAGATTGAATACACTCGATGGTGGCGAAAGGGGTTTTTCTACCTTTTCTGGCCTTCTGTAACTTGTTACCATAGATTTTTAACAATCCTCTGTATATAAAAAGCACATTTCCTCCCCATTAATTTTTTAAAAAGAATTTTTTTCTTTGAATTTGAAGTTCCTAAAGAATTAAATTTATTCTCTTGAATAAAATAAATCGGTTTTATATGAAAAGCTTACAATACTGTATATAAAAAAGAGAAATTTAATAAAGAAATTTAAAATATATAGCGAAAAAGAAACCGAAGAAAATTTCGTTAATATTTTTAATCAATACAGAACATAAAATTTGGAAATTTCATTTGATTAATTCTCCCTGAAATTCAATTTATTATTGCCTCATATAAAAAGAGTTCTATTGTTTTATGAGAAATCATATGAATGTTTTGTTTAAATCGTACATCTTAAGATAATGACAAATACACAATTTGTTTAATTTTTAATTTTTTTTTGGATTTTAAATTTTCTTTGAACTGCAGAATCTATTTTTGAGATAATTTTATTTTTTGGCATAAATTCTGTTTTTGAAGAAATACCTTAAATTGATTTGGAAATTACGTGATTGGTACATTTTAATTTACATATTATAGCTTGTGTAGTTTTCTTTTCATTAAATTTATTTTTCTCTTTAATCATGTGTTGAAATTTATTTGTCGTTAATGTACGACGAAGTTTTATAAACGAAATGTTAAAAATAAGTAACAAATCCGTGTTGCAATTTTTGGATTAATAAAAGTTACATGTAATTGAATTTACAACTCTCTGGGGGATAATGGAGAAGAATTATTTATCAAACTATTTCTCTTTATTAATATCATAAAATTAATTTGAAACTGGATTTTGCTAAGCTAATGGAAATTATGAAGTACGTTCATCAAGTTTTATGATGACGTTCGTCAAGTAATAACGAACAATGATTAAAGTCTCACTTTACTCGGAAACGATGCATCTATGACAAACTAACGAATATTCTTTTGAGGTGTGACCCTCGATGGAATGAAAATACTTGTATTCTTAATGCCGTTGAAGAAAAGTGTCTACCGTTTTCACTTAGGTAGAATGATGTTCGGCTTCCTTGCAATACATTAAACCAGTGAGATTAATCAGTCCAGGCAACAAGTCGAGTTTGAATCACGTTGGACGATGCCATTTATTGTTTCTTAGCAACAAGGATAGGGAAGCATAATGAGTGACATCAAACTGTTTTAAATGATGTCTGATTTTGAGCCTTTATTGGGAAGTTTTGCTTTATTATTAATATATCGATGTATATTATTATTATTTTAGCATAAATGCTGTATAATAACGTGAAAACTACACGAGGAAATACGCGATAATATAATCGCGAATACACAAATTAAATCATTATATGTTTTTCATGAAATAATCAGTAGTAAAAAATTAACTTTAAGTTTGCCGCACATTTAACAAAATAATAATATATAATGTATACATCTGTTATGGTATTTCATAAGGAATAGCTACCAATCTTTCGAAATGAAATACAGTATCTTCTAGGTTTATGCTTAAAAAATAACGTATTGGCAACAAAAAAAAAATGTATTCTCATCCATGATGGGAAAAAATTATGTATAACAATACAGTATCTTTTATACAGGGTATCCAAAAAATCTGGTAACATAGCAGATATCTCAAAGCTGCCAGGTACGCGAGATCTGATGAGTGTGGTTTTATTAAAAAATTATGGCCAACTCCATTTTAAACTTTTACGATGTTCGTTCAAACTACTAGAATTTATAACCGATCAACTTCGCTTAGCTCAACTTCTGCTAAGCAAGTGAAAACGCTTTTAGAATGAACTGTACTTCTCTTCGTGTGTGAGGCACATGCTGCGTCAGTTTCTGACGATTTCCAGCTGGAGGATGGTGTGATTGCCTTCCCAGGGCACCTAATGGTGTCTTCATGATGTCCATCTTCCTAATGGTGTCTTCATGGTGTCCATCTTCCTAATGGCGTCTTCATGGTGTCCATCTTCCTAATGGCGTCTTCATGGTGTCCTAAACATTCTTCATGACGTCCATCTGTCTAGTATCTCCACCGACCCATCAAATATACCCTCGAGAAAGAAGAGAACATGGACGTCCACATTAAAAGGAACACCTTAGCTCACAAGCTGTTCTTTGGTGTACATAGGAAAGAATCCACCACTGCAAATATAATTCTTTATGATTCGAACCACCCGATGCAGCATAATACAGCGGCGATAAAACACAGTTTTCGAAGAGCTCTCTCATACACGATCACAGAGGACGACAAGAAGAGAGAGAGAGAGATTTCCACAACGTTCGAGTTAGCCAGGAGTAATAATTTCTCAGACACCGTCACCAAATCCATACTGAGCGAAGTTAGGAGAACATTGCGGCAACCCAATTCTCAGGTGGACATGAAAACGGATTTTGCCACATTCACCTATTGGATCGAGGACCCATCGCTAGATTAGGGATCTCGTTCGGGACTAAAGACACCAACCGATTTCTTCACCTCACGACGACAGGACGACGAATTGGATATCTACAAAGGCTCTGGAGTTTGCAAACTCACTTGCCCTGATTATGGTACCCACTATTTCGGGTCGACGATTCGATCATTCCATGAACACAGCAGCCATGGATCAATAAAGATCATAAGTCTGCCTACGCTGATCATCTGATTAGCAACAAACACCACTTCCTGGACATCGACAAATGCATGAGATAGAGATTAGGAAACATCACCGGGATGTCAAAGAAAAATTACTGAACAACCAGGTCTCCTTTGAAATGGACAACCTCATAAAATTTCTTAATGAACTCGAACAAAAACTCCAGCCAGATGACGTCAACACCGCCCTCTACTATCCGCGCCTCCCAGTTTATTTATTTTGTTTTCGTTCTTGTTTTTCTTTTTCTTATTTGTGAGGCCCAGCCGTTCCTGCTATTATAAATTCCCTGTCATGTTCACTTCACCTTTGTAGCTGTTTACCTCAGATGATGGTGCAATACCGAAATACGTAAGGCTTATTAAATAGTTTACCGTATCACTCTACGTGATCATCGTCTTCCTTTATTTGAACATCATTTATGGTAGACAAATCAGGAGAAAAGGCAAGCCAATATTAGATCCGTGAGCCTTTTAAAGGCGGGTTCACATTCAGCAACTTCGCGTCTAAATCGCCGTATCTGGCGCATTGGACGCGATTTTGGTTGCCGGAACCGTTTCACATTCAGCGAATTCGCGGCGAAAAGCGGGTTAGGGCCGACAACGGCGCGGGTTTTCGAATTCCAACCGTGTTGGAATTTTCCGAAGTCGCTTTCAATGCGCAGCCAATCAGCTACGAGTGAGCATCTCTCCAGTCCCAGAATCCTTAGCAACTGTTTCTAACCCACTTCCGCCAGTCAAATTGGCCATATTGAAATTCGCCGATAGCGTGTTTTCCACTTTTCTATCATTTTTCCTAATAAAAAAATATAATATATATAAGTACACGATGCCAAGAAAGCCGTGTTATCAAGACATATATACACGATATCTAGAAAGCAACGGAGACTGGATGAAAGAAGAACTCATCGAACATGCAATCAGAGCGGAGTTCGCCTAGCTGGGAGGGATGGGAAGGACGCAGGCTGAAAGCAGAGAAGGAAGTTCGCCTAGCTCTCCGCTTCGTTCTCGCTAAATGTGAA
Source organism: Rhysida immarginata (assembly GCA_023313115.1). Taxonomy (NCBI): domain Eukaryota; kingdom Metazoa; phylum Arthropoda; class Chilopoda; order Scolopendromorpha; family Scolopendridae; genus Rhysida; species Rhysida immarginata. Next base: position 865,386 of record JAHWFO010009635.1, on the reverse strand, counting down.
AAGGCTTCGCATGTTAACACGCGCGGCTTTGTGACGCCTAGAAAACACCTGGATTCGGGAAAACGCTTCACTCAGCGAAGTCGCTGAATGTGAACTCCGCTTAAGGCTTGTTGTGTAAATGTGCGTGGTTATATAAGATGATGCTATTTAACATTCATAACGGATAAATAATAATTATATACTGGAGATTAACTTCAAACATCAGGTAATGATTTTTCTATCGAAAAATAGACAGCATGGCTCTCCGGGTATCTGCGATAGCCCAATTGTTCGAGCTTCGTGGTTCGAATCCAGGTCGCAGAATTTTTCCTTCAATTTTTCAATAGAAAAATAATATTCATGACGGGTCTGACCACAGTGTCTCTCTACGTAACTGGCAGAGAGTCCATCTTCCTTGGACAAGAAACAAATAACCTATTCCCAGATTGACGCATCGGATCATTAGCGGTTAAAATAATCTTGCCTGAACACCTGAACTCAGGAAGGGTTCATGAGGATGGATTCCTCGTTTGTTGAACCAAAAGCAGAAACTAGCCCGAGTGCAGTTGTGCCAAGAAATGAGCGAAAGGTTCAACAACGGATCATCAAAACGTGTCAACGATATCTACACAGGAGACGAAATATGGCTTTATCAGTACGATATACGATACCGATACCAACGAACAATCCAAACAGTGGCTCCCCAAAGAGAAAGGACCACCATAGAAATGCAAACGTTCTCGCAGTGCTAGGAAGATGACGGTGCGAATTTTTTTTATGATCCATTGAAAACAATAAGAACGATACAACAGATTAGTATACACTCACATGTCAAAAGTCATGTTATAGCACCTAATAACGTGTGGAAGCTCCGCTAACCCGGCGAAGTGGCATTGATTCCACAAGTCGGTGGAAGACATCTGAAGACATTGCCAACCATTCCGACTGGAGAGCTTCCCGCAATTGCCCATAACGTAGCCACCACCGGCTTGCACAGTGCATACTTGACAACTTGGGTCCATGGGTTCACGGGTCTGCGCCACAATCGAGCCTTACCATCAGCTCGTATCATCTGGAATCGAGACTCATCAGACCCATACGTTGTGCTCCACATACCAGGCCACGTTTGAACTCGGATAGCTCTCGTCGTGTAGCCATTGTCACACTGAACACGTCACGCCTTATTCATGACAGTGTAACTAAATCTACTGACATTGATTTGCATATTTATATTGTGTGCACATGATGCTAACGCCACTAGAAAAATAGTCCGCTGCTATCCCATGACTTTTGGCATGTAGGTGTATGATATCCTGCGTGCCAAAAGTCCTAGAAAAATGGAAGGAGAAGCGTCCGAAGGCCGAAACAAGAAGTTTTTAGTGTGGCATTATAACAACCCGCCAGCACACGCCGTCGTTAAGACAACTGAATTTTTCTGTAAAAATCGGATCAATGTTGACGCATTCTCCCTACTCGCCAGACTTGGCACCTTGCGATATCATTTTTGTTCCCACATTCAAGTGGAAGCTCACGGAGTTCCATTTCCACAGTGACGATGACATCTAGCATTGTACAACGATTACAGTTTGGAGCTGACTGATGAGAATTGGAAAAAATGCATGTCCAACTGATCCAGAAACATGAAATCTTGTATAGAAGCTGAGGGAGAGTACTTCAAAAAGTGCTAAAAGAACGGTCTTCGTAAGATGCGTGCAGCGTTCCTGGCCAAAAACTTTTAGAGTACCACTCGTATGTTCGCGGCATCAAGGCAGTTTGTTTAAAGTATTTCAACATCATTTCACAGGATTAAAACGATGGCCACTTACGCCGAAGAATACATTCAGGCAGCCGAAATTATGGAACCCGTGAATCAATCATTCCAAGTGAAGTTTGAAGTCAAATTTGGCCCATATAACCACATGATAACCAATCATTTGAAGAAATTCAGGACGACAGTTTCCATTCTGGATGATCAATAGCACGAAGGAAGGCCGTCCACACATAAAAGCAAATGCACACTGCATTGGACTTTGTTGGGTTCCTAACAAAGGTTTTCCATACTTTGACAATGTGGATATTCTTACGTGGATGTGGATATTCTTACTCAGTACTGGTGATCATCCACAACGGAATCTATCGTATTATAAAGCTATTCATGGGTCATTCTCACGAAAATGGTACAAATCATGTCCGCTACTTTTGAATTTTTTTCTGAAAATTTCAGAAATGCTACCAATTAAACATATTTTTTTTATTTATTCTTCATTTAATTCTGTATAATCAGGTATTTATTGTTTTGACTTAAGTGATTTATAAATATCTTAATTTTTTTTATTTGAAGAACAATTAGGACAAATCTTGATGTCCCAACTTTAAATCAAGAAGAGTTTAAACATTATTTAAGAAATTGCTTAAATACTACAACTAAGTAAATTATCAATAACATTGCATCTCTTACATAAAAATAGTTTTAACAATAAATTTCATTAAAAAAATATTTTTTAATAAGAAAAATTGTTGCTTAGTAATGTCCCAACATTTTATGTATATTGGAATGTCTACTATGTTACAGCCATTTCAAAAATAAAATAATAAATTAAATTAAACCTGGCAACAATTTTGAGATGAGTAAGTAGTACAACTTCATGCTTAGTCAGCGATTTTGGATTCCACAGTCAACAAGCAAGATAAGACTCATTCTTTTTTTCTAATACTTAATTTGAGGGGTTTTTTCCTGAAATTGCATATAAATTAGTAAATTTAATATTATTTTTTCATTTAATATTATTTTTCTTATTACGTTTTTATTTTTATTAGAAAAAATTTTTTTAGACTTAATTGCCCACTCTGTTATTAGTCCACTCTGTTACATACTCTGGGACATATCATGTTTTTGCATGAAAAATGTGAATTTTTGTTTGTGTTTTGAGATGAAAGTTTATGCTTGCCTAATGAAATAAAATCTTAATATAAACAGAATACCAAGGAATAAAAAACTATTCCTCTGCTTCGTCCACTCTGAATATTTATTCCTCTGCTTCGTCAGATGAATCCAGTGGTGTATCTGATGATTGCCTATTAAAGAAGTGAGTGCTAAAAGCGTGAAAGCTGCATATACATGCATCTTCATGCTTCTTGAATTTACAGCTGGTAGTGCTAGAAAGTTAACATACCGTGTGTCTCAAAAGTCGCGTGCCATATGAAAAGTTTATGAATGTTGGCTTTAGGTTCACAAGGTTTCGCAAGCTTATCGTTCATGTTCAAAATGTGCACCATGCACTCAAAGACAATGTCTTACACGATCCAAACTTTCTTCTGTCACGCGTAAAAGTGTAGCTGGTGGGCTTGGGAATATCAGGGTGCCCGGCGATGAAATTCGTCTACAGCTTCTCGAGATGTTCTGTGGTGATCTCCACAAAGAAGTATCAGCTCTACACGTTGTTCCGGTGTCAGCATTATTCCTCTACTTCACTATTTCACCTACAAAATCGAAGCAACCTATTAATCCATTTGGCACGCTACTTTTCAGACACACGGTCTAAATATGTTGTATGGCTCAAAGTGACATTGAAGAAGATGACCAATTTAAAGTGATGAGCTTAAGGACAAGAAATAACGAGCGAATATTATTTAAAACGATTGACACATATCTCCTATGTTTATTTGATCAAATAAAAAAAAATACTAGCAGAGCCAAAGTTAAAACTATTAGGTGGACGTTTATAATATGAATTTCCATATGCTGTTGATGTTTTCCAAAAAGCTTGACATATGTAAAAAGTAAATTTAATACAAAATTTATGAAAGTAGAATGTTGTTTGTCTGTTATTCTTTCATAAATTTACAGATTAATCCTATCTACAGCAGTTGTGTCTACTCTGTTACAACTATGTCCACTCTGTTACAGAAGTGTTTTATTGCAATTTCAAATTAAAAAAATCAAAAAAAAATTGAATTAAGTGATTAACCTGTTTAGACAGATGGAATTGTACCCAGAATAGCGCAATTTTGATCTTATTTAACTCTATTTGATATGATAATCTAATTTTTGCACATACTTTTTTCAATTTTGCATTTTGAAGCATCAAAACTATAAAAAAATGTAAATTTACTCTTTAACATAAAATTTTCCAGCATTTATATAAAATAAATGTCCCTTTGTTTGTGTTGCACAAAATGTTTTGAAAAAAAATGCGAATTTACATAATTTAATACAACAAAAAGATGTGTAACAGAGTGGACAAAATCTCCCATAACCAATCAAAAAACTATGAAAATCACGTAGTAGTACTAAGTTGATGTAATTAATTTTTACAAAACAGATAAATTCACTCTATAAGCTATTATGTAACATTAATTTAAGTTAGATTAGATAATTTTGAAAAAAAAAATTTTGAAACATCAAATGTAGCATTTTCGTGAGCCGGCCAGGTGGCCGAGAGGGCTAGGGCGTAGGCTTTCTAGTTCTCGAGTCCGCCTGGCCGCGGGTTCGAATCCCGCCGTGGGCATCGATGTTCGTGTTTGTCCCGGGCTGCGTACTGTTATAACTTGTGTAAAAGGCGCAAAATGACCTTTGTAGTCGACGCCAAAATTTTTATAAAATTCCTTTAATAATTCCATTTTCGTGAGAATGACCCTCATATTGTCAGCCGTATCACATTCTGTTTCATTTGAGCAACCTTTATACTCATATGTTACTCGGAGGTAGCATTCATAACAATGAGCGGTATTAGTCAAGGACATCAGAAGTGAAATGACATTAATCTCCTGTTCACTACACAGTATCGAATATGTGTGTAATATAAATCATTTCACACTTTGCCTACAAACTTTAGTCATTCTATATATTCCCTGGGCATTCTATACAATGCCGGTAACATATCCATGGATGAACCATGTTACTTTCAAACCATTCCCTCCACATTCTAAATACAGGAAAAGAAAACTGTAGTTGGATTTAGTGCGAAGAGATAACTGCGCAGAGGAAGGAAAAAAAATTTGTGTTGCGCATGCCCAGAATTTGATCATTGTAGGAAAGTCGCATGTCGTGATACCTGCTATTGTACCTCATTTTCGTAAACACGAATTAAGCGCTTCATATCTTCGTAAAATACAAAAATACGAAATTGATATTCCATTTTAGAATCCGTGCTTGTTTTTACAAAGACCCCGATATATGTCCTGAAAAAACTCTTGTCAGCCGACAATATATAGTCTGAAATAAATATAATTTTTGTCATCTATAAGTTGCTAAATAAAATATTTACGAAAATTACTTCTCTCATTAACGGATCAAAGAATTTTACTAATTCTAAATTGTAAATTGTAAAAAGAATCAAAGAAAAACATTTGCATAAAAAGATAGAATAAAAACGTATTTGATATCTTCGAATGTAATGTGCTATGCCTATTGGAATCCACAAAATATAAACAAATTCAAACTTTAAAATGAATTTAAAGAAAAAGATTAAAAAAAAACTTCAATTTCGATTTAGAAATGAATAAACAAGCACTTTTTACCCTTTCTTAAATTTTAAAATTATTTATTAATTGGATTAGATGTAAACACGTAAACATATCGTTTTTTGCTTAGATGTCTAATTGCATGCTCAATCAGTAATTAAATTATAACTATAAAAAATGACCCTTTAAATTGAATTTTCTTTAAAAATTTTTCCTGGCAAATTTACACATAATTTGCAAAAAAGCCTGTTTGTCAAGTTATAGCGAAGACAAGCTCTTGCTTGAAGTGTAGATGTATCGATTTCAAATAAAAGCCCCGACTGCAAAAGTTCCCATCATTCACTTCTGCCATTGTTGAGAATTTTACATGATCAAAGCGACAGGCAATTTGCTTTAGAATTTACCGTGGAAATTAAGCTTATATTTATTGCATGCAGTCACGATAACATCGCGCAAATTAGTCCAATCTTGTTTGCAACCGAGTATAAAAAGGATTCGAATTCAAAGCAACTGTTATTTGCTTTAACTGTAGCAGGGTAGAATCATTTGAATGGGTTAGGAGTAGTAATTGTCGCAAATAGGCCTCAAAAGCTTCACAGTCTATCACGAAACGTTCAGTGGATTGCGAAGGTAATAAGATTAGAGAGTGGGACACGTTTACACATTTCTATCTCCCTATGATTTCATCGCTTCCCGTTTCCATTTTACCTTTGAAAACAGCAATTTCGATCTAATCTCTCTAATAATTTTATACTTAATCGCGGAAATAAAAACCGTCCTTCGAAATTCTGCTCGTTTGGTAAATCACATGAACTGTAAAAGGCTATTACATATAGATATTTCACCAGCCATAATAAAAATTGTTAAATTTTACAAAGGAAAAAAAAATCACTGAAATTTGAAGGCTTTGAAAAATGCATTTGGTATAATTATAAATCACCACTCGTTTTCTGGACTTAAAATCATTCAATACAGTGACAACAACAAAATAAATTTTGCAAATCAATTAAGCAATCGCTGAAATTTGGCAACGATAAAATTTAATCCTATTACACTCCTATCAGAAATCATATGAAAATGCAAATTATAAATTAAATGTACATGAGTAGGAAAATTGCATTCGTGTCTGGGGAAAAATGATAAAATTTTATAATAAAATTGTATGAATCAGCCATCCGAGATAAATATTCAGTCAATACTAGAACCACAGTTTACGTTAGGTTACATTAAGTTAAAAGCATGGGAGGAAAATAAATGCCTATTTTATAATAGTTTCAGGGCGAGGAAGACATCAATAATAATTTAAATCTTAGGGATAACTGAACAAACTTTTCGTATATTTTCATTTATTCATTTTCACTTTGCATTTGCTTATCAGCTATATCGCCTTCAACATAAATATCACTTTAACAAAAGTTTATTAAAACCAAATTGATTTACAATCAAAATATACCAATTTGTTTGCTATATCTACTGACACTCAAGAGAAAATTATTTTAAATATAATATTGTAATATTATGTTTGCCTTGATTTTAAAAAGTTAACTACATTGAGCGGTGTCTTCATTAAGAGAGAGAAAACAGCTTCTATTAGGATAAAACCATATTTCATCCGTCAACTTTACTATCAACAATCTTTTATATACAGGATGCGTAAGGTATTTGAGGACAGATTCACGTCAAGAAAGAAAACAAGAGATATAAGTCGAGATAATAACTTTATTATCGAAACATATCATGAGCGTACACAAGAAACTTTCTTGTTATATGGCTATTCAATGAATCCGCCTTCAGCTTCTATAACTGCTTCAATGCGAGATCGACACCGTCGACATTGGTCATGGTTTATATTGGTCATTACTCAAACAATGCCAGCTTTCAATTCATCTTTGGTGTTATGGGGGTGTTCATTGACCTCTCTCTCCACAACGCTTCATACGAAGTAGTCCAACAGATTCAGGTCAGGGGAGTTAGGAGGCCAAAGGTTAGGGGTTACGTAATCATGGAAGTTAGGGATAACGTGATCATGTCTCTTTATGATTCGTGTTACATGATGGTCCGCCATTTTGCTTTCCGGGAACAGAAAGGACATACAATTTACTATAGTGCAGTAGTAGCCAAACGAAGGTGTGTCCTCAAATACCTTGCGCACCCTATACTTAGCTACGTGGATGATGATTTCCTGTTTAAGGCATTTCATCCACATGATCAAATACAAACCGTTTCCAAACTTGAGCAGGATATCAGCAATATACATTTATGGTACAATAAAAGAGGTTTGACACTTAACAAAGAAAAAAACCCAAAATTTTCATAGCTTTTTAAAGACGTGCATAGCCATAATGCGATTAAGATCTTAGGTATTATCTTTGATACCAAGATGCATTTTAACAACTTAATCGACCAGATAATCATAAACCTCCAACGTAAATTATACCTAATAAAACGTATTCGGTCATTGATATCGCACAAGGATATGACAAAGTTTATTTCAGCATGTATACGTCCAATCCTAGATTACAGTATTATTTTTTGGGGAAGCGCAAAGAAAGCCAATATACACCGTTTAACGGTCGCTTACAACAATATCATTAGAACGGCGTATAATTTGAATAAGTATGAATCTATAAATAGCACTTGTACACATCAAAAATTACCAATTCTTGAACCGAAAAGAAAAATAGGACTGGTAAAGGAACTATCGAACGCTCCACGCAGCGATGAACATCCGATCTCGTTTATTGTTCAATGGCTATGTGTAGGAGATTGCCATCGTAAGAGAGATATGGAAAACCCAGATTCATTTTCTAAAAATAGGTATCGGGACTAACATTTCCCATACAATGCGATGAAGCTTTGGAATTATCTACCTTTAGAAATTAGACGTCTTGCAATTGAATGTACAGCGCTGACATGTACGCTATCATGTCGCCATATTAAAATACAGCTAAACATATATATTATAATGACAATGGAGCTTAAATTATTCTATAACTGTAATACTCAATTTTACTTTACATCTAATGGTGTGCTAAACATATTATTAATAATAATAATATGGGCAAATCCGAGGACTTGAGGAACATCGAACGGAGCATGAAAGCCGGTCCCAGATAAGCAGAATCCAGCTTTTCTGCAAATATCAACCTGTTAGGCTTTTACTGAAAAACTACTGTTCGTATATACAGAGAATGGCGGAGCGCACTAAGATATTTCTGTGTACGACAGCACCTCGTTAACGACAGGGTCAAGGTGTTGCAGAGAATTATTCACCAACCGGTGGGAGAATCCAACTGGTCAACTCAGCGTATAATAGAAGCAATTAGGATTGGAAAATCTGAAATTCAGTACATGTGCTTTAATGCAGTCTTTTATCTATGCGGAATATGTTAGTTTTATAGCTTCAATCCCGCAAGAAACCAATTCAACTTTTTTTTTTTATGTAGAGTGCATACGTAAACGCATATTGCGTGTCTTTTTAAGGTTTTCAGATTATGAAAAGAAATAATGGCTTCATCATGAATGAAGCTACTGCATTTGTAAAGACCAAATTTAAAAGCACTATTCGGTGAAGTAGTCTCAGTTGTAAACACAGATAAAAAACACGAAAGCAGCCTGCATTTAGATATCGATTATTCCGTTTAGAGGAGCTTAGAAAACCATGAACTTCATTAAGAACCTGCATAAACAAATTTTACTTTGAGAACTGGATTTCTAAGGAGGCTAGAATTGATTATGTTAATAATTTATGCTATGTGAATAATTCGTACTTTTCGAGTATGTAAAAATTACTCTCTTTAAAATTGCCATATTCAGCTATTATTTCCTCAAAAATCGAACTCCCTTCTTTTTATAATACGTTATCGTTATAATAATTGCTTTGCAGGGCAAGACATAAGCTTCTTTTTATAATACGTTATTAAAAAGTTGTCATATTTTTGGTTTATTAATACCATTGTGTAATCCATTTATTTTATACGGGTGAACGACAGGACGGCTGTGACAAAATTTTAGTATGCTTTTGTACGTTAAAAAGCATTTCCATGTTAATGGAACTACAATCGCATCAGACTTTTATTAGCCACTACCGCCAAGTCAAATTTACAAACATTATGTTGCATTTTCAGTAAGTATCTAAGCAGAACTCAAGAGAAATACAATTTCTTTTCATGCATTTATAATTTGTGAAATAAGCGACTTTGTACAATAAAGATAACTCAATTTTTTACCATAACATATAAAAGAAAGTTTTTCAAAACTCAGCTGAGATTTGAATAGGTAATTGCAGAAGTGGAAGTGCAAGAATACCATTTTCAGCGGAATAACAGTCTTCCGTGTGGATTCAGAATAGAATGCCAAACTAGGACACTTTTTTTTAGGAGACATCGTACTCGATCAGGATATTCTTTTCACATATTAAAGAAATGTTCATATGCAGATTGACTAACAGAACCGTGAAATGACTTCATGGGGGTAATTTCAAGTTTCCCTCAACCTTCATATTACCCCATCATAAATTACACTGGTGGGAATTGAAATATGAACACCTAGAAAGAGTGATGTCATATTGTTGATGTCGCATAAACAGAAGTTTTATAGGAAAATCATCATATAATTAAATTTTCAAGATTGTGGAGGTAATCCATTTTCAGTTCTTGGGATACTAAACGTTCTTGTTTTATGTATATAAAAGAGCATGCTAGGACATTATGAAACCAAATATCAGCGTTTGTTTAGGCCGCCCAATATTGATAAAGATCATGGAACATGTCTGGGAGTCGTCGCCGTTCACCATTTGTCCAGCTAACCGAGTTTGAACGAAACGCAAAGTAGGTCTTTAGGAGGCAGGATGGTTCTTGCGTAGAATATTAGACGGGAGGTAAATGCACTGCATGGCTGTTGGAGAACCTGGGAAGAGGACAGATTATTCATCCGCAAAGGTGATTTAGGATACCGCAGACTTTCGGATGAACTTTATGATCGGTGCATTCAAAGGGCTGTTCTAGCACACAAAACAGCACGTTTTTTTTTTCAAATCATAGCCACAGTCACGTCACTTATGTCAGCTCGGACTATCCGCAAAGGTCTTCTGGGGGCAGGACTGCAGTCCCGAGTTCCTTTGGTAAGACTATCACTTGCACCACGACATAGTCAGATGCGCCACTAATGGTACCAAGAACGGGCTGCTTGGAACAATGAATGGAGGGCGGTAGTGTTCTGTAATGGAAGTCGTTTTTGTCTGGGCATGTATGATGGCAGTATACGTGTTTCCCGATGGCCAGTTCAGAGGTACGTTTCATCGACACAACGGGATCTCGCCTGGAGTAATGGTGTCGGGTCGTGTGGCTTTCAACAGTCGGGTATTTATAGACAGGACACTGCACGCTACTTCCAGAAATCATCCAGCTCGTCTTGATCCATTGGAGGTGCGTCATGGGAGATGTGCTGTTCCAGCTAGACAACGTCTTTCCAGACCTTTACAGCATATCCGTCAACTTCCCTGGCCACCCGCTCCTCAGACATTTCTCCATTCGAGCTCTTTTGGGAACTGGATTGGATGAAGTGCCCATCAACCGCCTATGAGTTTAACCCAATTAAGCCTACACGTGGAATGAGCTTAGGATAAAATACCTCAATATGATATTCGTCATGTGTATCATCGTTTGCATGCCAAAGTTTAAGTTAGAATCGCAGAAAGGGAAGGGGAGGGGGCTATACATGTTACTAACATTTGGGCGTACAGAAATTGACTAAAAGATAATCCTGTATCTTCACTAAACAATTGATGTAAAGAACACTAATCTTTAACTGCAGAAACAGTCGAAAGTAACACTGCGGATAGAACTAGAGGTTGTGATGAACGTGGATGGGTGTAGCGAAGCCTGGAAAACGATTCTTTCTAGATTAGATCGTTGTGGTATTGACTGGTGTTAATATTAAGATATGGGAAGTTTTTTAGGATTTGGCTTTCGTCCAAATTAGTCGATGGGTATCCTGAAAAATGAACAGGTCGATAAGGCGGCAAAACACGCGATTACTCAGTTACCGATCGCTGAATTGCTTTCAATCCCCGAGCATTTGTACCCGGTGATTTCCAAAAAACTCAGAGCTTCTTGGCAGGATTCTTGGCCTCTGAACCCTGCTAATAAATTATTTGAAATAAAGCATGCCATCACACCGTGGTCATTACCTTGTCTAACAAACATGCGAGAAGATGTCGTTCTTACTCGGCTTAGGATTGGTCACAGCCGTCTTACTCACATCCATTTATTAAAAAAAGAACCAGCTCCATTGTGTTCTTGTGGAGCAATGCTGACTATTAAGCATATTCTAACCCAGTGCCCTTTACACACTAAGCTACGACGCTCATTAGGGCTGAATCATTCCTTAGATTTTTTGTTGGGGAACAGCCCCATAATTTTTAAAAAAGTATTTCTTTTTTTAAAAATTATTCATGTTTTTAAATTCATATAGTCATCTTTTTATTGCTTTTGCATTGTATATATTTGATCATTAACTATAGATATTTCATTTAGTGCCATTTACACACTAATCACATTCATTAGTTTTTATTAGTGGACAACTCAAAAGAAAATAGATTTTAATCATCTATTTTATAGTCAGTTAGTGCCCTTTACACACTAATGATTTACACAGCCCTATATATAATATTTCTTATTACGGGAGAACCCTGGGGGAAAATGTCTGTTTTTAAATTTATTAGTGATTTTAAAATCTCATAGTCATAATTTTTATTGTTTTTCCATCTTTGTCATTCACGTTTTTATGAATTTTTTTTTCATCTGATTTTTTAAATTTTTGGCTCATAAACTGTGGGTTTTTAAACTTTCTGTCGGGCGCAAAATGGCCATAGCAGCCGACGCCCTAAAATTCTAACCAACCAACCAACCAACCAACCAAATTAGTCGTTATCGACAAAACCATAAATGCTCTTTAATACTATGATATCATGGACAATTCTTCCAACATGAAATTCGGGAAAATCGTAATTTTTGCTACAATTTTCAATGATTTCCTTAACAAAAATTGTAATAAAATGGAACACCCACCAACCAAATCGCCCGTGCCCGATCAGTGAATATTGCCTTCTTTTTTTCTTCATAAAATTGGAGTGTTATTATATATTTCCCACTTGTAGATGTTTGCTTGTGAGGGTGTTGTGTGAATCGAAACGCGTCAGATTCAATAAAGTTTATCCTACAGTATTTTCGGACCTCGTTTACATCGGTTAATTTACGTTACGAAATTGACCATTCTTGAAATACCAATATACTTACTGATTTTATATCACTTTTGTATGAGATTTTTAAAGAAGTTAAACATTATATAGGGTGATTCTAATCGTGTGCAAAACAATTTAAGAGGGTATTATACAGGTCAAGGTAAACACAAAAAGTCCTATGAACATGGGTCCCAATTTGAACGATAACTGAGATATGAAGAGAAATAAAAATGCCGCCACCAAGATCAACAAGTTAATAACTCAGGCTCTGTAAAGCTTAGATTAATGAAATTTGGAGGGATAACAGGATACATAAAACTGTACATCGTTAAAATTTGATCGAATTCCAACAAGAAATTTCCGAGTTACTCATTCGACATCATAACACGTGTTCACTTGTGAGTACTAACCAGCAGTTGTTACAATTTTGACTGCGTAACTCGGCATTTTTATTTCTGTTCATATTTCAGTTATCGTTCAAATTCGAACCCATGTTAATAAGAGTTTTTGTGTTTACCTTGATCCCTATAATACCCCCTTAAATTGTTTTGCACACGATTTGAATCACCCTGTATAAACACGCTTTTTAGCCGGCTTTGTGGCAAAGAACACTGGGGCGTGGGCTATCCATCTCTCAAAGCTGCTGAGTCGTGGCTTCGAATCTCGCCGTCGTCATGGGTGTTTCTGTGCCTCTCAGGAATGAGTAAATGGTAATATCAGGTAGAATTGTCTCAGTATTGTGGAAAGATATTGTATATGAAAGGCCGCAAACTGATCTGGATATTGACAAGCCCAACGAACAACATGCCTTTTAATGGAGTTCTTACAATCTCCAAATTGACTGATGGCATGCAAATACCTGAAAATGTCTCCTAATTCTCTGCCAAACCAAATTAGAACTCGTTTACTCTGTTATAGTCATTATAAGATGAGTGGCTGGACGCGCAGCCAAAAGATTTTTTGCGATAGTTTTCAATGTAGTCCCCCTGATTTTCGATACCTCGGTGGCGGAAATGCATCGAAAATCAGGGGGACTACATTGAAAACTAGTGTACTTGTTCCAGCTCTGTCTGTAATAAGGGAGCTGTAACAAATATTTCCGGTTTTCATTTAACTGACCCTCGTATATCATATTAAATACTGTGGCATTATAGGCCTGACTACTGTTACTCTTATTTAAATAATTATCCTTCAAAAAAAACCCTATCAATTGCAAGTTATGTCTAACAATTAGATTGATCTACTAACCAATTCTAGCAGCATATAAAGCACGATTTTAAGTACTATATAGAGAATTTTCCACTCAAAGTTCTTTACAGAATTGATTAGTTTATTGCAGTTAGCAGCAATAAAAAATGCAAAGAAGAATAATATTATATAAAGTATTACATTTGTTATGATGCATGTGCACGTATAACACACATACAAAATGTACATTATATATGCAATAAGAAAGTATATACAATATATATAAAATAATTACAACCTTACATGCATACACACCTGAGAAAAGGGACACAAATAAAAAAATCTCATTCATGGTGGAACAAAATTGTTTTAGTCAATTTGTTCCTTATTTTAGGTCTAGTTAACCCATTTTAGTCGTTTATTCCAATAATTTTACAAATTCTACCACATTTCTGCTTGCTCCTATGTGGCTTCAATGAGTCCAATCCTTCTTTCTACTCAGTAAGTGGCGTTTTTCTATAGCCATGAGCGCTCTAGCCTTACTTACTTCCCTACTCTGAGGGAACCAACCCATTTATCAAGCCAATTTTTGATCTTCTCGTGTGAAAGAGCGCTCTTCAAGGAAAATAAACAAATGGCAATCTGACGGCGCGATGTACACAGATTCCCACGGCACGCGTTGGGGTAGGGATAACACAGTCAAGTGCTTCTAAAGTTACCTTTTGCGACATGAGATCTGGCATTGCCACGCTGAAGAATAATTTTGTAATGTATTTTCGCATATTCCGAACGTTTCTCTTTCAATGCCCGGCTCAAATTGATTATTTGTTGTTGATAACGATTGAAATCATTACTTTGGAATTGTTCTGAACCACTTGTTCTTTCAGATAGAGCCTTGTGATGGCTTTAATTAATACATTAAACATAAAACATGTGCTTTCAGCTAGAGCATAGTTCACCATAAGCTTCCACAAACAAGCAGTGACTTTCAGCAAAGAAGCAATGCTGTTCATTACTTTAAAAAGGAGTAATGTAGAAAAACTTTCCCCAAAGAAGTAATGCTGTTCATTTGGCACAAAATTCGACATTGTCATTGCATTTAAAGCAGTCATGTTCAAACGAAATATTCCTGCACTAATTATTAAAGCTTGTTTCAAAGACTTTCTTATAAACATACTGCTGTTCTCAATTACACGAAATTTGCGCTAGCTACATCATCGGTTAGCAAACTATGTAAACTTATTTTTACACCCAATATAAAATGAATGCGAATTTTTAATCTTCAACATGTGGAGCTTTGTGTTTGATTTTATAACATTTTCACCCTTTTTACAACATGGGATTATTTCACTGGTTTTTGTACCACTCTGAAATGTCAATCTTTTTAACATGATAATGTTTTAAGGTTGGACATCATTTTACAAAAAGCATGATGCAAAAAACGACACCAAAAAGCTTTACGAAAACATTTTGGTGTCGCATTGTTGCAAACGTTTTGCATTGTTGTTGCACGTTTAAGCATTGCTGGTGCCTTGAAGCACACGCCGGCACTGAAAAGTCACCTGACCATTTAAATTTTTACTACAGAGATATTATGAAATATAGTGAAAGTGTGGTAACAGATAGCGCTCCTATACTTCGCTGTCTTCCCTAGCAAATTCTTGTAATGGCCTAAAACGTTTTGATTACAGTGTTTTGAATCCTAGTGTACTGAAATAAACTCTTTTCCATTGCAATAAACATATTTTATTACTCACAATTTAATTCATAATTTATTATTTTGATACTTACAAGAATCAATTAAATGGCCATTTAGGTCGTTTGAGGCTTTTTGAGGGCTTCATCTTATATTTATAAATTATGCGCTTATTGAATATCTATGTGCTTTGAAGTGATTCTACAGATTCCTTCCCCTCTCTATACTTAAGAATAATGTTCCCACCAAAAAAAAGCGTTACGGGTGATGCAATAATCATTACGGATGATGCAAAAATTTTAATTTTTCGTCATACAAAATAAACCCACTGTATGATTTTAGATACTGCGAATAGCTTGGAAGTGCCGTGTTCATATTCGACTGTGAGCATAGACGCGAGTAAGGAGACGCACCTTAAGCATAGACGCTGTGTTTACTCGATATATCGAGAGACTCGATACCCGTGCTTATATTTGAAACTTCAGTTATTTTAAGCCCTTATTCAATATTACCGATGTACATGATTCTGTAGACTCGTCCATTGATAAATAAATAAAAGATTTCTGTACTGTATAAAATAGTTATTTATTTGTTTGTTGCATGTAAAAACATTATCATGATTCAATGCTTCGGACTGTAGAATCGAAACTAAGTCACAATTTTTTCTCTGAATATTGGTATACAGAGATTGCTAGGGATCTACCATAACATTTAGCCTATTTATATGTGGCGCGCGCGTTCATTTCAAGTGAGTTATCACGTGGAGTATTGTTAGGGCAGGTATTAAAATAGTTAGTATTAGAACCACGAGCTAAAGACATTGACAGATATTGGGAGGGATACACAACAGCCCTTTCCGATCTCAACTTCAGCTATTCCGAAATTATGAAAGCATGCAAGAAGCGACGCTTCGTAGTTTCCAAGAGAGGGACATCAGGTGTACTAAATAATATTTGCAAAACCAGAAGCGGCGCCATTCCTGAGGGTAAAAAGCAGGCCAATCCGAAACCAACCATTACCCGTATTCATCCGGAAAATTCGGGCTCTCGTAACCGGATTTAACCCATCAACAGAACGGGCCATTACACAGAAGGTCAGGACATCAGTATACACGATAAGCACAATTATCAATCGTGATTTGCAACTGGAGAAGCGACACAAGAGCCACGTTCTTAAGTTGTGCCGCGCCATGATCAAGAGCGACGAACCAACTGCGTCCACAGCACTGATAGGGAACACTGATACGAAAATGCATGGAGGGTGGGCAGGGAAAGATCGGGAAAGCAGCAGCTGCAATCTGCTGTTATCCACGTAGTTAAGACTCCCTCCCTATTAGTGCTGTGGACGCATCCACGACTGCAGCGCGCGCAGTGAGCACTTTCAACAACTGAGGGATATTTTCGTGGGAAGCGGACAGATGAAAAGTGGAAATACGTGGTCAGATGAGGAGTATGTTTATTTAAGCGAATGGAACAAAAGATGACCCATGTTTTACCGCCCAAAGGTCATCAGAAAATGGTACCGTGAATGCAAGGAAAAATTCTCAAAAGGTTTCATAATCGTGGCGGGATACAGCTATAATGGCAAGTTAAGTTTACAAGAGTTGAGTCAAGACCAAAGTGAACTCCATGTACTATCAAACTAATGTTCTAACCACCATATTTATCCGTGACATCCCCGGTTTGTACGATACAGAAGTAAACAAGGTATGGCTACACCAAGCGTTAACTCGCCTGTTCCTGGAAAGCATGCAAGATGATACGGGAGTCCACTTCATTCAATTCAGCGACATGCCCGTCAAGTCGCCGGACGCATCGCCTATGGATTTTTGTGACTTTGGCTTACTTAAACGGGCCCTCGCAAAGAGACGACCGCGAACAGTGGAGGGTCTTTGTAAAGTGTGTCAACAGGAGTGGTTACGAATTGATCTTGGTGTTCTGCGTCTCAGCCTCCTGCAGTGGAAATGCGATGCAGGGCAACATCAGCGATGCATGGCTACCAGAGTGAATACACTCGATGGAGGCGAAAGGAGTTTTCCACCTTTTCTGGCACTCTGTAACTTGTTCCGAGGACGCGGGTTCGACCTTGGCCGAGGACGACGAGGATTTTTTCAGGGAGAAAATCCTGAGATCACGCACTTCCTTCGGAAGGGAAGTAAAGCTGTTGGTCCCGTGTGCACGTTTGCCGGCTGCACGTTAAAGAACCCTTGCGAGGCAAAATTTGAGGTCCCTATAACGCCGTCCTGAAATGACCATAGCATTTGAAAAGGACGTTAATACCAAACAAACCAACCAAACCAACCTGTAACTTGTTACTATAGATCCCTAACAACCCTCTGTACAGCTTGCATTGAAGTACTAGCCCAGTTAATGAATTTATCAAGCATGATTTTTTTTTGTTCCTAACAGTAAATCATTAATCAATTTATTAGTGTGAGAATATCCTAAATGTAATGCGAGATAATTCTATAATATGGTTAATCGTTTGTCCAGATAACCGATGGTGGACCTATCGAGAGTCTCAATTAATGCAATTATCTTGACGATAGTTCCAAACGTTAACGGCGCAATTGTTTGATCCCATTAACCAATCGATTTCCCATGAGTTTTAGCAGTTTCTCATTAATCTCATTCTCTTCCACTCTTCATATGCATTTAATGAGATTGTGGGGGGGAGGGGGAGTTGTTCCAGTCCGTTTTGTAATTTCGTTAATTTTCGTTCTACCTCGAAAGAAGAAAATGCTTTTGCCACATGGATTTGCATTTTGCAGAAACGGAATAAAGGAAAGTCATTTCAACCCATCTGGATATTGTCAAGAAGAAGACAGAAAAAGGAAATTAGCTGCAATCCATGTAAGCAAAGGAAAGACTTATTGCTAAGTCTTCGGCTCTTAAGAGCCTTGTGAGAGCGGTCCATATTTTATCATTTATAAAATTTTTCATGTAAAATTGCGTATTTTTTCAGCAATTTAAATAATCGAATGTAACTTAAAAACATAAGTCGATTGAGAAGAATCATTTGGCAAGTATTTCTAATGTTTTTTTCCCTTTCCAAAATATAAAAAATGAAAACTATTAGAAATTTTGTGTTTGAGTTTTATAAATTCCCTGTAATTTGTAAAACAAATTAAATCATTCTGGTTATGTCTTTGTTTTATACATAGAGTTCTTTTAACTTAGTAAAGCACATTTTTGAACTAGATTTCGCTTGGAGAGTAATATTACGATTAAAAAATGAAAACACCAAAAAGGCAAAACAAACCGCATGATATTGAGATGCTTACTTTTAACCATTTTCATCTCCTTTCAAATATTCCTTTGATGTTTCTCTGCATTGCTATGTTTCTTCATTCAAAACATTTCCCACTCCCCAGCATGAGAGCTGCTCACTATAAGCCAGTCTTCATTAAAGAATTCTTACAGTAAAGCTGTAGAAACGAACAGAATTAAAGCGAGATGGAGTTTACTATCATGGAGTAGTTCGATCTCTGGTTGTCTCGTTTTTATAGCCATATAAATTGCCGACATAAAATTTCTTTCAATCGCAACTTTTTTGTCGGTTTTTCAAAGCGGTGGCTCAACCACACAAGTTTCTGCGTTCATACACGCTGGAGGCAGCCATTGTGATCGTGATGAGGGGAGGGGGTATTGTATATCCTCATCAAGTATTTAAGGAGAATGTTTTTAAGAAAACTAAAACTTACGAGCGATATTTCTATTTTGAGTTATAAATGATCAAAGCGGATGAAAATAAAAGATCCACTTCTAATGCCATCATTTTTGGAAATGGAAAATATATCTTCCTGGGACCATTTAAAATTTCAGTATTTGAAGTGGATATGAAATGCCTTTGAAATTACACATTTCAGTTTATTAATAAAGTAAACATTTTGACTGTTTTTCGAAAATTTGTTTTTCTAATATGTAAATTGTTTAGTAATGGACGCTTCACCTTCTTAAATTTATATGGGATGGCTTAGATATGGTTCAAGTAGATTAAGAGACCTAATCTTTACTTTATTTGAAACAATTCAGTTTTATCATATATCATACAAGTAAATTAAATGTGCTGCATACCGGGTTTTGCAAAAGTTCTGTTACACTTGCGGATGCGTCGATATCGGGGAGGTGGAAGCATCCACGGAGGTGCTATTGAAGACGTGGCCAATACCATAATGTAAACGTATATAGGTGGAATGAATGCGATTCGAATGCAAGGATATTGCGATGGAACGTAAAAGAATCGAGATCTCTGCGCTCCTTCGCGCGGGCCGCAACAAGTCTGACATCGCTAAGCAGCTCAACGTCAGCCGGATGACTGTCCACAGAGTCGCAGAGAGGCTGAAGAAAGGGGAAGACCTCAAAGATCGTCCACGTGCAGGCAGACCTCGCGTTATCAATCATGTGGGTGTCAGAAAAGCCTTCGAACGTGACCCGACTCTCAAAATGACACAGTTCGCAAAGAAAAAGATTTCTGTGGCCACGGTGCCCAGAGCCATCAAGGAAGACGGTGGAAAGAGTTTGAGGCGCGTGGCAAAACCTTTGCTGACGAATGGCATGCGAGATAAACGTCGGGAGCGCTGTCGTCGCCTTCTCAACGACTTGAAGAGCCATGGCAATCGCATTGTCATCTTTTCTGATGAAAAAAACCTTCACAAGCGACCCGGTCGTCAACAAGCAGAACGACCGCGTGGTCAGCTTCGGTCAGGACATCTCTGAGGTCCGCTAGTGACTACACCAAGCATCCGGCCTCAGTGATGATGCTCGGCGTCGTGGCGTCGAATGGCATGAAAATGCCGCCAATCTGGTTCCCGCGGCCGACTACAAGGACATCTTGACCAAGAACGTTCTGCCCTGGGTGAAAAAGGCGACGAGGAATGCGGACTACTTCTTTCAACAGGACGGTGCCCCAGCCCACAGTGCCAAGACCATTCAAGAGTAGTTGGGGTCGAACATGAACTTCTGGTCTAAGGACTTTTGGCCTCCTCAGTCGCCCGACCTCAACCCTCTTGACTACAGCGTGTGGTCGCATATCGAGAGCAAGGCCTGCAAGATCCGTCACAGCAACGTCGACCAGCTGAAAGCATCTGTGAACCGCGTGTGAACCGCCATGAAGAAAGACTACATCCGTAACGTTTGTCGGCCCTTTAGACCTCGCCTAGAGCGTGTGCTTGCCGCCGATGGCGGTTACATCGATTAATATGTATTGTGTGTACACCAAAATCAATTCTGACAATAAAAACGGTGTCTAACTGCATCACACACCTAGTTATGTCATTTTTGCGGAGGTTCTCACATATGTAACAGAACTTCTGCAAAACCCGGTACATTCGGAGATTTGCCAAGGTCATATATGAGTGCTTGAACAAGTCCATCAAATGGCGACCAGAATTCTTCGCCATCATTTTTGCTTCTTTATAATCACATACAGCCCGTTTCATTGTGTTGGTATATCATAAGTTAAATGCATTCTAAGCACATGTAAAAGAATTCACACAATAACTTGACAAAAATAACTAATGAGATTTTTTTCAACTTCATAATAGTTCTCTCCTCATAAAATATCAAAATGTAATATACGCTGCATTCAGTGAAATAAAATTTTGAAATTATTCATATGATAATAATTGTTTCAAAAGTTCGGGATAATTGATTTTTACCCCTTTATAAAGTCACCTTTTGCTTTAATAAAGAGACTCATTTCTTCGGGCTTGCTATTAGCAGGGTCAGAGCAAAATTCCTGTAAAAAATTTCTTCAAACATTTTTGATGCATTCAATGATATCAGTTTTGTTTCTTGGGTAGGGGAGACTGGGGCTATCTGTTGCATGGGGCAAGTTGTTATTTTGGTTCTAAAATTCTTCAATTCGCGGTTGCACTTTCAGCACTTCAGAGTAGATGTCGGGACACGTGATCTATCTACTTCCGTATCGCCGAGACGATTAAAGCAGCGGTTCGCAGGTAAATCAAATTTTTGGGTTTTGAAGGTTCTGGAGAAATTCTGAAGTTCTCATTCTCAACGAATATCACTGATAAATGAAAATAGATTTAATTTAACTTATATACAAACTGAAAGGGTACGTGAATTGTGAATAAAACGAGCCATAAACCACTAATATCCGCCTCGTGGTTAGGAAATTGTTGTTTGTAGAACATAAAAATGGCGTGTGGGGTTAGTTGTTACCATTTTGATGGGGCCTCTTGTTACAGCTTTGTGATGCTTGGATGAGAAACAAACCTGGAAAGCCACTCAGCATCTGCAACATTCCAGGCATTAAAAAATGCTGCCTCTATGGCAACTATACCGGATACACCAACAAAAGCTGCGTTGGAAGAAGAGGCAAATGAAAAAGAAAACAAAAAAACAAAGAAAATCAACTTTAGAAGCAAAACGCAAGATCAAATAAAGCACCTAAACGGAATAAAAATTGCAACACTGTAATAACCATAAAATGCTACTACTATTATAAACAGCTATCTTTTGGGATGTAACAACCTGCCCCTGGCGTATAACAACTTCCCCCAGTACTGTTGTCACAAAATACATATGGTTTGTTTTTAATTTTTTAGCCTTTTTATTGAGCAATTAGAAATGATAAAAGCTATACTTAAGTAAATGAAGAGTTGCTTTATTCAACCTGATTTTTCATGCTGTTAACTATGTAAATAAAGTATCAAAAAAATCCAGTCTAAATTTTGTAACAGATAGCCCCAGTCTCCCCTACTGTTTCTGGATTCTCTTCCTCATGATTGCCCCAGTCTGGATTCTATTCTTCATGACTGCCCCTACTACCATAGATTTTTGAGTGAATTCAGGCCAGGCGAATTTCCTGCCCATTCCAGGCCATATTAATCAAAATTTCATCAAGATCGGAATAAAACTATATATTTGTAAAAGAAACAAACAAACCCACAAAGCCACAAACATTCTTCTTTGTCATTAATTTTTTGGATGTATGATGAGCTGGTGTACAGTCCTGTTGGAGGATAACATCATCAGATGAACTGGGCTTCTCAAAGATTGGAATGAGAACAAATTCCATCATTTCAATATAAACTTCCGTATTGACGCGGCTCTTTAGAAAACACAGTTCACCAACACCTTGAACATTAAAATATCCCCATACCATCAGCTTTAAACGGGAGTTTTATTTATCGGTTGACAGTTGAGAGCAGAGCAACATCTTTCATATTTCTCCACACACGATTTCTTTTTTGAAATTCAGACAAAACATGGACTCACCACATTCTGGGTGCCCAATTCTCAAATTTTTTGGCCTAATAAAAAAAAAATTTTTCTTTTGAATGGGTGTAAGCTGTACTGCATGAAATCGTTTTAAAATTTAAAAAATTTTAAAATTCATTTCTCCCTAATTGTTTTGCCATTTCAGGTTGTGTCAAGTTTTTTTTTGCACTTATTTCAGTGATTAAAAGTCGATCTCTTTCCGATATTTGGAGTTACCCATTTTTATAACTTGCTTTTGATTTTCTATAACGATCAGGTCTGTATGACTGTTCATTTAATTATTGAACCTCTCATTTATAAAAAATGCACTATTCCATCATAGGATAATTAAATCGTGCTCGAAAATTTGCATATTTGGAGTTTAATTAGTAAATTTTATATTATCCCAAAACTTTGAAACAAGTGTTTTCATAAGAATAATTTAAAAATTTATTTCTATATTACATTTTGATATTTTATGAAAACAAAAACCATTATGATGTTTGAATAAATTTCATGAGTTATTTTATTGTACAAGTAGTGAATTTTTTAAATTTCTTAGAATGCATTTGACCTCTACTATGAAACGGATTTTTAAGTCAAACGATAATTACGGTAATCCAAACTACCTCAAGCTTATTACCTAAATCAAAACACACATAACTTTCTTTAATATTCTTAGTAAATAAAATCACTATGTCCACGAAAACTTTCTTTTCTAAAAGAGACAAGATACGTTTACGAGATGGTTCTGGTTTACCTTCCGTTATAGAAAATAAACATTAGAGTCTGAACATGATGAAAATACGATAACTGAATTTGAAATTTCCAGAGTATGACCTGGAACTATAAAATGTAATTAAACACTACACTTTGACAGGGATATCTTCAGGATGCCAAGTACGCGGTAATTGAGACCGATGGCGTCTCCGGGCATCCAATCTGGCGTGAAAAAAAAATAGCTGCGAGAATGATTAACTTACTTTATGCGAAGCTACAAATGTAAACGTCAATATTTTGTATGCGTTTTTTTTCTTTTGATGCGTTTAGTATGAATTATATACAGTATATCGAATTTACGTAAATCAAGAACTGTCTGTACTAATAACAACGTTCAAAGCAGTGAGAAACCGAACTCTTAACTTTATATAAAAAATTTATACAAACTTTACCAGATGCTATCTATGGACATGAGCGTTTTACCTACCGTACAATACTTGGAGTTATAGAAATTAATTTTTTTTCAAACTGCTACACTAGACGTGCGAGCTTATCTGGATGATACTGGAAAGCACGAAGAGTTCTTCGCACATTCACCTGTAGACTTAACCTAATAGATATCGTGTATATAGGATGTTTCATAATTGGTGTCCGTCTTTAGGTCCAAATAACGACTCAAGAGGAACAGATTGGGAGAAAATGAATA
Organism: Rhysida immarginata; assembly: GCA_023313115.1. NCBI lineage: Eukaryota > Metazoa > Arthropoda > Chilopoda > Scolopendromorpha > Scolopendridae > Rhysida > Rhysida immarginata. The sequence goes on along the minus strand of JAHWFO010009635.1, from coordinate 841,168 downwards.
TTGATTATTTGGTTTTAACGTCCAATAATTCAGAATAAAAACATTTCGCGTCCCTGGGGGTGAAGGGGGAAATTTTGAAAATTTAAATTTTGTAGGGGTAGGGGTTAGACCCCATGTGTTATTTAGAAAGTTGTAAAATGTGGGTTTAACAAAAAACCCGGTGAAAAAATCTCATGCCCTGCCCCCTTTATCGAGTGGATAAAGTGAAAGGTTTCTAATGAGTTTTTCTGTTTTTGTCTACATTAGCTAGCCATACCTTTCACCTACCCCTACAAAATTACAATTTTCAAAATTTACCCCTTCACCCCCAGGGACGCGGAATGTTTTTATTCTGAATTAGAGGACATTAAAACCAAATAATCAATATTCATTTTCCCCCAATCTGTTCCCCTTGAGTCGTTATTTGGACCTAAAGACGGGACACCAATTATGAAACACCCTGTATAAAAAAAATCCGCCAAAAATGCCGGCCCTTCGGAAAGAATATGAAACGGCATGTGATTGCAATATCAATGTAGAATTTGGCTAACATTCTCCGAGCCGTAACTCGCTGTACTAAGAAGTGTCTGGAAGCTATATAGCGATTACTTTGAGCATCTCTTGTAATTGTATAGGTCAAAGATAACTTACGAGGGCGTTTTGAAGAGTAATGCCTCCATGGCTGTGACTTTTTTATTTGTTAACCGATTTTCAAAATTCTTTTTGTATCTTATACTCACATTTGCCCTCTATGTAATGCACTATTCACTTTTCGACATAATCCCCACCCCTTTCCACGCATTGCGCCAACGCGTGACTAGTTGGGTGAACACGTCGGAGAGGAATTCCGGAGTTGTTGTCGACACCAGGATTGAATGGCAGCGTTTACCTCGCCGTCAGAACCAACTCATGTCCCTTAAGGGGCTCTTTCTTCTTTGGGAAGTGGTGAAAGTCGCAATGTGCAAAGTCTTTCATTTTTGAACTGCAATTTTCGATCTTTGAACGGTAGGCGCTGCAACGCCTTTGGTGTGTGGTGACTCGTGTGCGGGCGGACGTTATCGTACTCCAGAAGAGGGTCCAAAGCTGCTTTTCAATCCTGGTGTCGACAACAACTCCGGAATTCCTCTCCGACGGGTTCACCCAACTAGTCACGCGTTAGCGCAATGCGTGGAAAGGGATGGGGACTATGTCGAAAAGTGAATAATGCATTACATAGAGGACATATGTGAGTATAAGATACAAAAAGAATTTTGAAAATCGGTTAACAAATAAAAAAGTTACAGCCATGGAGACCTTATTTATCAATCGCCCCTCGTATATTTGTAGAATCGTTCAACGATGTTGAAAAGGAAACTTTTAATTTTGTTCATAAGTTTTAATTATAATTATGATAAAATCTTGTGAAATTAATTTAGATGAAATGATCACAAATAAAAAAAATCAATTTTTAAGAATTCTTTTGATACCGTATATATTGTTTTTTGTCTTTTTTTTTGTTGGTGTTTTTTTTTATTATTTTTTGTTCATTTTGTCTATTTTCAAGTTCAGCTTTCTGTTGAGGTTAATAAATTCTTATTACATAATATTATCATAAAATTCCTTAACGTTATTCTTTCATTTACCGAAAATTATCCAGTATAATCCAGACTAGAAAAATCAGGGAAAATAATGGAAAAAACATGGCGTGGAAAACTATCTTCTAAGCCCCCGCCCCCCATCTTATACTGCTTTTGTTTATATTGGGTAACCTCAAAATTGATTGAATCACCGCCCTCGCCTCATAAGACACATGTAAAGGTTCTATCTATTTTTGTCCCCAAATTAAGCGATGAAAAACAATAGTTTAAGAAATTTAAAAAATGACTAATTGAATGTAAGGCAATTAAATTTGGGAACGGAAATTTAAATTTATGTATATCTTAGGCTTTGAATTCTAAAAATTTCATTAAAACTTACATCACTTTACGTTATTAATACGGCTTTTGAAAGTTTCATGATTATAAAAATTCGAGAAAGAAATTTAATATTAGCAAAACTTTTTTATTCTATTTTCATTTTTAATCATTTATCTCAATTTTTCTTGCAATTGAAGATTTCTCCTGTTTTTCTATTTTTGTTTCTATATGGAAACAGAATTGGCGACCATATTATTAATTCAATAAGTAGATATAAAACTTTTGAAAGTGTTTATATTTAAGTATTCTTATTTTTTCTTGAAGAAATTCTCGATAGCGAGAGTTCATTTTAATAGCAACCAAACACAACACACTTTATTAGTAACCAACACAGCAAGTATTCCTTTGTTTGTTGATGTAATAACTAAAGTAATTTCCAAGGAATATTTTATCAAACATTCTAAAAAAATGCCTGCGACAATTCTTCTCTTGTCTATTAGATAAACGTGGCAAATTCACTCGAAAAATGAAAAAGCATGAGGGTGGGAGGGAAAGAGGGAACTATTTGTAGGCGTTAATATTCTGCGAGAACAACCGAGCATGAAAGGGTTCTGGAATATCAATGGTTAAATCCATGTCGGTTTTCGTGTGGAGAATTCCAACCCAAAAGCATTGGCTCGCTCTGTGTATTCAATTTTTAATTCATATCACGCAATCAAAGTTTTATAACCATTAAAATGTAGAAATTACGTTTAAACTCTGAAAGTTTTAATTAATATTATTAATGTAACGAAATAAGCCCAAGGGATAACGGAAAATACATCCAATAACTGACTGAAAAGTGTTTCGTGATAGAGGTGCTTGATATAGTAAATTATTAAAATGATTTAATCCAATAACTAAATTTTCATATAATTTCAACCATTCTATACCACACAGTAGTACAAATTATAATCATCATACTAAGAAACAATTTCTCATAAAAGAAATATCTAATTTCTTTAAGGCTATTACCAGATTAAAATTAACCAATTTTTTTAAATTTATACGAAAGGAAAAACAGAAAAGAATGTTTCTAAGTCACTTACATTTGTGCCTAGTGAAGTATTAACATATTTTCAAAAATACGCTCTGAAATTATTTTTCTACACAGGAATCGTTCATAGATTTACATACGCTTGAGGTACGATGAACGCAGTGTTACAGTGATGATAAGCTTTGGATTTTACGTAAAGATTCTTTTGAGTTTTATTCGGCACTATATTTTTCAACTAGCAGTAAAAATCATGTAGCAAGAGTCTCCTCCTTGAGCCTGAGTTACATGATTTTATGTTTTCAAAAATTTTAATTATAGAATCATTGTTAGGATAACTCACAGTCTATGCGTTTTTTTATAAATTTATTATAACTATTATTATAATTTATGATGTCCGGATATTTTTGTTTCAAAAGACCAAAACAATTATTATATATGGATCATCCTTCAGATTGAACATTTAGGATACTGTGAAACGTGTAAAAAAAATCTTTTTAGCGCTTAGGCACAAATACGAGGTACTATCCAAAATATCCGAGAATTTGAATATTCCACCCAAACAGTACGACATTATGCCCCTAGATGCCTCTTGGTGCACATTTCAGCTGCTGCTCTGCCAACTTTCGTAATCGTATGCGCATTTCTTTGTGAGTTATTGCTGTTTTTGTTGCTGCATGTTCTTCTGCTTCTGCGAATTTCCAAATTATTCGACCTGACCAGACTGTCAACAGGAAGTTATGCTGCGAGGTTTTGAGGGAAAATACTAAGGGAAAATTTCGCGCAAACGGCTTGAGTTGTGAAAGAACAAAGACTGGTTGCTTCACATGACAATGCCCCCGCATACACCTAGCTCGTTGTGAAAGAATTCCTGGCAAAAAAACAACATGGCAACGGTCCCCCACCCTCCCTACTCTCCTGATCTAGCCCCCTGCGACTCGTACTCTTCCCTAAAATGAAAGTGCGACGTTTTGACTATATTGAAGCTATCCAAGTGGAATGGTAACTGTCTTGGAACCTGGGTGCACCATTTTGAGCCCGAAACAAAACAACAATCGATGGAATGGCGTCATCCGCACTCTCTACAGAAGAAAAAAATCAAAGCAACTGCTTCTGCTGGTAAGTTCATGATTACTGTGTTTTGGCACTGTGATGGTGTCATACTCATTGATGTGATGCTGAGAGGCAGCACCATTAATTCTGAGGCAAATGTGAACACATTAACCAAAATCAAGAAGCGCTTCCAGCGACTTGGACGCCATAACAACCCAGCTGATTTTCTCCTTCAACACGATAACGCTCGCCCTCACACCAGTTTAAGGACGTTGGAACACATTTCTAAACAAGGATGCACAATGTTACCCCATCCACCAGAGGCGTAGCTAGCTTTTTAGCGCCCCTTCAATTTAGCTTTTTAGCGTCCCTTATTCGTTGTGCCCGTAGCTACGCCTTGGCCGCCCGTAGCTACGCCTCTGCCATCCATCTGCCTTGACCTATCGCCCTCAGAATTTCGCTTGTTTGGGCCATTGAAGAATGCCATTCGTGGAAGACATTTTGAGGATGACGAAGAGGGGTTTCGCAAAGTGAAGACATGGCTGCGTGAACAGAACAAGGACTGGTACCGACAGGACATACACGCCCATTGTGTCGCACTGGAGGAAGGCCATAGAACGGGACAGAGATTATGTGTAAAAATAGAGAGTGTAGAAGAAACATCGATTCTTTCGTGTGTATAAGTTTCATTGTGTTCAATAAATAATTGTTGAAGAAAAAAATCGTGGTGCATTACTTTCTGGGCTACCCTCGTAAATTGGCTTCTCAATGTATTTGTCTTAAATATTTTTACAGTCGATCATGTGACATTGACGTCCAGAAGCCAATGCATTCGTTAAATCTCTTGCTAATGGTGGAAAAGAATCATCAAGGTACATAAAGGTTTTTAACCTAACCTAAACTTCATTTCTGAAGGTAAATTACTAAAGTTCAAATGTCGAAATACCGAACACCAGTTTAAATTCCCTCCAAATAAACTAGAAAATACGAGACTCGTAGAGGCTACGCGGTATCTCTCAGCTCATGGCTAATATGAAAATATCCGTGCACTCGTAATGCACGCAGGAAAAACATCGCGTGTTTGTGCATATTCTATAGAAAAAGGAATGTCTACAAAAGGAGTTCATCGTGAAATGGCGAGAACTGTATGTCACGGAACGCATTGTTGCAGCACGGAAGGAGAGGACTTCATGACAGGGATCCTAACATGGTACGAGTCATGGCTTCACCACTTTCAATATGAATCGAAGCGATCGTCCATAGAATGGAAGTATGCCCTCTTCTCACCTACCGAAAGGTTCAAGGTAATCCTATTAATTATAAGATTGCTAGACTATGTCATGCCGCTGGAATTTCAACCTCATCGTCAGACTGCCTATTCTTACTGTACCACTCTGCAGGAACTGCGATGACCCATTCAGTACAAACGACCAGTTAGCAGGCTTGATGTTCCTAGATGAAAATGTCCGCCCCTAATATGGCCAGACAAGCGCAGCTGCGATTGCAAACCTTCCACTGAGAACGCTTGGAACTTTCATGTTATGATGTTCATCTGTAGGATTCTTGGCAATCGCCGTTTCGAATTAGATCTCTCCGTAATCCAAGAGATTAGCTAAGCGACGGTATAAGTGTCCGAATGCATAGGTCGATTACGTTGAAATAAAAAAACTTCCCGCAGTTATTCTATGTATTGTTTTCTCTATCCAATTTTGAGATTTATTTATTAACTGACGTCATACTCCTTGTAGCATTTTAAGCGAATATCAAAGTGGTTACTTTTGCAATTTTAATTATAATCGTCCATTAATATTGGTTTTACCAATGATTGTGGTTTTTGAGAAAATTTATGTGCAATACATAATATACAGTATGTTATCTTTGTGTATACGTGTAAAATCACACTTTTAGTGTTGAGCTAAGTTGCTATATCTTGTAATAATATGCAATTCTAAAATGGTTGAAAAGTTGTGCTTTTTTTCTTCCCTGTGGTTACAATAAGCTGCATGAATGAAAAAAGTACATCAAGAGTTCATCCAAGTCAAAGTGCAAAGTGTGATTTTGTTTCTTGACAACAGGGACTTAAGTCGTACTACAATCTGATCAGCATGTCCATAAGATAGACTGAACAGCCTTATATAGAAAGAACTCTTGTTAGGAAATATTAAAAATTATCAAATCCGATGTTTTCTTAAACTTTATTTCCACTGGCAACTAGTACATGGCCAAACGCGTTTGGATAATTAGACTAACGACCCAGCAATTCTAAAGAAACTAGTATTGCAAAAAAACCCAGTTATTATATTAGTGTGATCAAACCTAAAACACAAGACCTTAATTACAATGAATAAGCCGTACCTTTTTATAGGCATCCGAAAAAGGACTCCCTGATTTTAAGAGTAAATATCTCGGAAACGGAGATCGATAGAAGAATAAAACAAGTGGTAAGTTTATTTCGAAGCCCGTAAAAATCTGATACGGATCTTTTTAAATCAGTTACAAATATTGCCGACAGGTGGTGCTGTACGTAGCGTACTTAAAGATATGGATGAAATCATGTATTCCGTGGAGCAAGGTGTTTTTCTGGTACTGGAGTATCAAGGGTTAAATCGCAGTTTTCACTCCCGATTTAAAGTTGCAAGAGGTCCTAATGCGAAAACAATCCGCCAGCTTTTCGAAATATTTCAACGGACAGACAGCGTGGCTGTTGAGTTAGTGGGAAATGTTGGCTCCAATCTGTAGTTACTCCTAAAAATCTCGCGACGGTTTATGCAATTATTCAGCGTAATCCATAGAAATGCATCCAAAAAGTTGCAACGGAATCCGGATTAAAGCGATCCAGCACGCACAGAACACTGAGGATCACCCTACACATGTTTCGGTTCAAAATCCAAATTCATCAAGCTAGCTGTGCGACAAAGAGAAGATTTCGCGAATAATATGCTCACCATGATTGATGGTTATGGATTCGATGTTGGCTGCATATGGTTCACAGATGAGGCCCATTATCACCTGGATGGTTTCGTGAACAGAAAAAAAACTGGCGATTTTGGAGTACCGAAAACCCGCATTTGTGTCAAGCACGACCACTACATTCCCCAAAAGATACCGTTTGGGCTGCAGTATCCAGCAAATGCATCATCGGCCCATTTTTCTTGAGAGAAACGATCACTACTGTACGGTACGATGTGGTTTTGGAACAATCTGTTGACACATTACAAACGTAGGAGGGCCGGCCGGGCACTTCGTGGTTCATGCAAGACGGTACTCAGCTATTTTTGCCTTTCTTGACACGCTCCAGAAAGTGGCTGGAAGTTTCATTCTTCGTTTGCGCCATTTCGGTGCTGCGAAAGCTGCACGTTTTGAATCGATTATGATGTGATTGTAATAGCTGCTTGCAAAGGACAGTTTATAGCCTATTTCTCGGATTCCATACTGCGACTACAGCGTGCAGCGCCACCTGTCGGCAACATTTGTAACTAATTTTGAAACTTTTGTATCAGATTTTTATAACTTTCGAAATAAACATACCATTTGTTTCATTCTTCTATCGATCTCCGTTTCCGAGATATTTATTCTTAAAATCAGGAGTTCCTTTGTGGGGGACACCTTGCATAAATACCCTTTATAATGGCGAGCAGTATTGAATATACAGCATCTGCGTCATTTTGTATATTTTGAAACGTGACGATAAAGGATGTCGAATATCGAAAAAATTTATATATTTTTCATGTGAATGGTTTTGACAATTTCTAACACAGAATTTCTTGAATTATTATAAAAACAAAATGTCTTATGTATATATTTCTCTCTAGAAATCCTTCAAATAAAATTAGATATTTGCAATTTCTCTTCAGTCAATAATTTTGTCGTTCAAATTCTTCAATTCTGAGATTTCAAAATTTTAAAACTCAATATTTTCTTTCAATTTCTGCCTTAATTATTACCTGAACTGAAATGAGCACGTGCCTCCTTAAGGCTCTTAATTTTTATTTGCCTCAGGCCTGAAGAAGAACGTTTTACGATCATCTTTCCCTCTAAAGTAAATATAAAAAGTGCCGTAAAATTTACACAACGCGAACATTAAAGAGACTGAGCCGAAGCTAACAGAAATGTTTTGAACCCATTTTCTCTTCAGTTGGGGTTAAAGTTTTATTTAATTGATTAAAATAAATATTTTTTCCATTTATTTGTATGAAGATAGAGTATTAATTTATTCTCTCATTTTAGCAGAATCCAAACAAAGTACCTTTGAATATACTGAATCTCTATTATTGATATAAAATATTTGTCGATTAAAGTACATGTATATTACGAGATAGACTTAACATTACTTGATTTTTAATATACAGTAAACATAAAAAGCTTAAATACTTAACGTTTGCAAACCAAGAATCGGAAAACATAACAGAACACTTCTTGTAATTTCCGTTTGATGGTAATAACGCTATCCCGCCGGCGACAATGATAAGAGTGGCTTCGATCGTGGAGTTTTACGATTTGTTTCCTTTTAAAGTAAAATTGTCTTCCAGTCTAACTCTTTATTACCTTATTATACCCCCACGTTATTAGGGGTATCGAAAGTGAAGACGGCATAAACTATAAAAATTAAAACATCTGCTAGTTGAATGGGAATGGAAGCTGAATGACAGACAGGCATTACAGAAGATTGTTACATCTGAGAAGAAGACAAGTGCTACGAAAATGATTGCAACACGAAAAAAGAAATGGCGTAATTCGTACAAATTCTTGTACACATAAATTAGCGTGTTTATGAATCAATATATCGTCTGAAGCGACAAGTCGTTCTTTACTCTGTTTGATATCATTCTTTGTGAATCAGATGATGCACTGACCAGACTCTGATTAGCGTGTCTGTATGAGATAGAGACTTTTCAGTGCAATTATTACTGTTCCAATCTGAAGATGTAAAACTAGAAGCCAGTGGAGAGCATGCGTTATCAATCACCCATCATGAATCTTCTAAGATGCTATTGAAATGCAATGTGACAATTTCTTTCACAGCTCCGTGATACAAGGCGGAATCGACGATAGTTGCCAGATTATACGATTTCGACTTCGGCGGAAGAGCTTTGCACAAGTTTCAATCGACGGGAGCCGTAACTGTGGGGGAAGAGAGGATGGGGTGAGAGATGACTATAGATAATTGATATATTAATTTGATTAATGAAGAATGGTCAAAAATCAATTATAGTTTACTTTAAAAGCCAAAATAATAATATTTTATTGAATTATGGATTGGAATATTTTTTTTCATGTATATTACATAGAGCTGAATATGGTCGCAGCCCTTGGCGATTAGATTTTATCAATTAGATTCCCGCTATTTTTATGACATCTAATTGATAAAAAACTTCTAATATACATATACTCGCTTACTTACTTACTTACTTTTCAAACCCGCTTATCCGTTAGGGTCGCGGAGGCAGCAGCCCTATGGAGGATTTCCAGCGAACGCGATCTTCCGCCATCAGGTGCATGTCCAACCTGGTAATACCCAAACGACTCGAACCCAGATTCTCCATGTAGTCTAGCCACCTGGTTCTAGGCCGACCCCTTGGTCTCTTACCCACCGGCTTGGAAAATAACAACTGCCTAGGAAAGGCCATATACATATACTCGTTATATGAAATTTAAAGTTAATATTCCATGAAATTAGACATGCCGAAGTCAAACGTGGGGGTGACTGATTCCTGGATACACGACGAAAATCATATGTCAAAAGGCCAAACTTATTATAATTATTTTTAGAAACCGAATCAAAACTCTGAACATTATCAATGCCTCTATTTTCAAAACCGGATGTCAGAATTTATATCAACAACCATTTACGCACTACATTTATCGTTTATGACGTTAATTCTTAAAAATTAATGGAGAATTTATTGTTTCTGATTTGTTGGCATTCATAATTTTGGATTTTATATATTTAGAGAATAATTTGAAAAAAAATATACTTATTTTAAGTGCTTGCTAAAGTTCTTTTGGCCGTAAAATTGACCTTTAATAAACTAAATCTTATGCATGACCTTTAATAACAAATCAGAAATGAGGCGGATTAAATTTATAGAACAATGCAGAATATATCATGAGATTGACAGAGATAACAGAGGGTTGTTAGGGATCTATGGTAACAATTACCATATTTAAATGTGGCGCGCGCGTTCATTTCACGTAGCTATAACGTGGAGTACTATTAGGACAGGTATTAAAATAGTTAGTATTCGAACAATGAGTTACCCCACCGAAAATTGACAGATATTGGGAGGACTATATAACAGCCCTTTCCGACGTCAAATTCCGAAATTATGAAAGTATGCGAGAAGCGAGGCTTCGTAGTTTTCAAGAAAAGAGGGTATCAAGTGCATTTAATAATATTGGCAAAACCAGAAGCGTCGCCATTTCTGAGGTAAAAAGCAAGCCAATCCGAGACTATCCAATAGCCGTACTCCTGATGTCGTCCGGAAAGTTCGGGCTCTGGTAACCGGATATAACCTACCAACACAAAGGGCCATTTCACAGAAGGTGGGGACATCTGTGTACACGGAAAATAATCAACTGTGATTTACAACTGGAGAAGCGACACAAGAGTCACTTTCTTAAGTTGTTGCCGCCCCATGTTCAAGAGCAACGGACTAACTGCCGTAAACTATATGAACGATACCCAGCGGATGAAAAGTGGAAATACGTGGTCACACTAGATGAGACATATGTTTATTTAAGCGACTACAACAAGAGCCGAGCCATTTTTTACCACCCAATGGGTTCTAAGGACTTCAGAAAAAGATGCCGTGAATGCAAGGAAACATTTTTAAAAGGTTTCATGATCGTGGGGAAATATAGCTACAACAGCAAGTTAACTTTACACGGAGTTGAATCAAATGCCTTGTACTACCAGACTAACGTTCTAATACCCATATTTACCCGTGATTTCCCCGGTTTGTACGGTAGAGAGATAAATAAGGCACAGTCAACAAGACATTGACTTCATATAGGCATATTGACTTCAGCGTAAGGAGAAGTTGACACTGGTGTCCGGACCAAAGATAAAAAATTGGAAAAAAACCCCTTATCGTTTTGTTTATTTTCGAGAGCAACTGAAATTCAACTCTTACTGTCGGCGTTATCTTTCTGAATTTTCACGATATGTACTTGGCCTTTTTATAAGAGTAGCTCTTTACATTTGGTTACATGTATAAGTTATGTAAAATACAGTTTGGTAACGCTTGCGCATGCGCAGTTAAACATTATTTAGTAAAAATACTCATATTTCATCAAATATTTAATATTTTATATTCTGATTGCAGTGTTTTGTCTGTACTGTAGTTTGTCAAGTTTCCTGACAATAGCATTGCATTGGGTTGAAAACCCTGCATGTTAAAAACAAAAAACTTACGAAAAAATTTCGTTTTTTTTTTAAAGAAACCTTTATATCTCCATTAATATACGTGCTATTCTCATACAAATGAACACATATAAGTTAAAAAAGCCTCATAATCATATGCTACAGCTACAATTCATTTCAAGCATTTTTATTTACAGGTTATTCCAAACATTATTTTTTTTGTTCACTTATTTTGTTGCTGGTTCCCTATTTGCCTTCGGACAAAACCTTCGCTGAAACGTTTTGAGTTGTAACATGGTATTCACATCCCTGAAGTTTCAGGATAATTCGTCAAGTATTTTTATAGAAATTTGACAAAAGCTCTAAAATCAGTGGTGTTCATATTATTTTGTCCAACCCCTGTATATTAAATACACGCTACTTTCGTTTGAAGCGCCCCGCCCCCAACATCGTGCTTGCAGTCTGAAATTTCTTATTCGTGTATATTGCGACCCTCCCAAATTTACGTGCTTTTTATGTCAAAATTTTCGCATTATACATGAATAAAAACGGTACCCAATTTAAGGTAACAGCCATTTAGATTATAGTAAGGCAAGAAGTGAAGAAGGACAGCTAGATTACCCCATCCCACAAACATTTTGACAGGAACAATAAACGAGTCGTGTTCAAATGAAACCCGTTTGAGTCAAGTAGGTGTTGTAAGTAGAAGACAGGGAACAGGAAACACAGCAAATAGAAAAGTAGTAGTTATCAAACAGTAATATACACACATTTCTCAAAAGAAATCATTCATTTCTTGCTTGTGGATGACCACTTGGGTCCAGTAGGATTCTTAACCTCCTGGTATTCTGAAAGGTAGAGTGAGTTTTGTGGAGTCGAAATTCCATCCGAACAAATGTACATTTCACTTTTCGATTGTCAATTGTAGACTGCGTTATAATTTTGCTTAATGATGACCACAGTATACTCGAAATATATATCCAATATGTTCATGGATAATAAACATCAAGCATTCTATATGTCAATGTGATACCTTTGCATATGCGCGGTATATTATCCTGGGGATATTCCGCTTTTTCTTTGAGGGGTTTAAAATAATGTGTCTGGATACGGTGTAATGATAACTACTAATAATAATTACGAAAAACCTTAGCTTAAAAATTAAACGAATAAAAGTAAAAATTTATTAACAATAAAATTTTAATCAGTATTTACTATAAAGTTTTGAAATGTTAAAAGAAAGAGAAAAATCTCTAAACTACAGAATAAAAATAAGATACGAAATGCCGCATACGTACTGAACTTCTCAACAACGAAATTAAAATTAAAACTATAAAATTAAAATTTTAAAATCTTACATTCTATTCTTCCTTTCCACAATGAGAGAATAATCTCCAGTTGAAAGTTTTTTTGCTTTTTCTTATTCTTTTCCTGTTATGCTTTCTTTTTCGGGCTCTTGTGATACTTTCCCTAGGCTCATACATGTGATACTTTCGAACCATGTTTCTCCTCCCGCTCTTAAATTATATTTTCTCTAATTTTAGGTTTATTCTCAGTCTCAATTTCACTGTTATGAATGAAAACACAAACTTCGAAACTCGTATCCGGAATTTTATCATTTTCCTTATTTATGGTTTAGAGTTTTTTCCCCCTTCTTTTCTTATTTCTCCATTCCACGGTTCTTTATTTTATTAATACATAATAGAGATCAATTAAAAATGGAAACTGATGAAACAAATAGTATGAGATTGCAAAGACAAAACCCTAAAAAGGTGACTCTTAGCGGTGTTAAAAATCTTTAGCTATCCAGTGATAGAGACATATTTTGCATTAAATAATATATTTATAATTTTATTATAAACTAGATGTTGCCCTCGCTTCGCTCGTGTAATGAGGGGAAGTCAATAATGACGGACAGAATAATGTTTTTATTTTATTGTAAATATTGATTACATTTTTATTGTGAAGTTTTTACGTTGACGGTATCAGTTTTATTCTTCAGCTTTAGCTTATTATTATCACTAATTGTGTTATCATTAAGTTTCCGACGGATGGTAAACACAAATTACATTATATTACCTCATTCTGTAATCAGTTTCGAGAAGTTCATTAGCGACTCATTCATACCTTAATCACGGATCAGCGCTCTTCGTCCATGTGCTATTTCTTTGTTTTATTTTTATTTTAGAAATTTTTGGGTTTTATTTTTATCTTTTAGATCAAACTCTTAAAAGAAAACCTACCGTGTTCATCCGCCTGTCTCTTGGCCATGAAACGATTAGCGATGGAGAAAAAGGCAAAACTTTTTATGAAATGTGAAAGAGGAAAGATAGGCAAGCGGATGGTCCTACAATTAAGTGCTTAATTACTTTAATTAATATAATTAATTTAGGCCCTATAATTAATTTATTCAAAACAAGGGTTTTATCTTATACAAAGCAAGAAAGATATTTTTAAAAGCTTTTTTTTTTTACCGGTGCAGACATTATAAAATTTCCTCTTTACAATATCTCTAACATAAATGCTAAGTAGAGACTCCGTGCACATGTAATTGACAAGAATTGCGCAGTATTTATAGGCTACTGTTGTACTGACCCTAAGCAATTGGTATGAAATATTATGCCAGAAAATAAATGTAAAATAAATTATTGTGTTGTACATTATCACAATAAATAGAAAATTGCAGAAAATGTAAATTTTATAATAAATTGCAAGGAAAAACGTTTATTCCTTTCCTAAAAATCAATGGGAACAAAAGAGAGAGAAGAAAAGAATGGATTCAATCTCTCAGATGTTAATTTTAAATATAATAATATTTAATAATTTTAAGCTTCTTTTTTATTTTTTAAATTGGATATCAATTCAAAACTCAAGAATTTGCAGTGAGCTTTTGGTAATAATGTAAAAACATTGAAGTCGAAGTTTCTATCCTACAATTTTCCCCAGCATTTAAAATTAAAAATCTATACAATCAGAACTTGCTACAACCAGATACTGCCGGTAAACACACTCATTCATTTAATTCATGCCTGTTTCTTATTTATTCATATTTTAATGTTCATATGTTAATGACGGATGTAGAAGAAAAGAAGGACGAGACACAAGAACCCTAGGATAAAATAAAAAATGAAAATTGAACATTGTGTGCTAAGACCCTGAAAAAAGCTGAGGTTTCGGATAGAGGCTATCCTTATATTTTAATGTAATAATACAATACTTTGTCCATTTCTCAATCACAAAATATGTAGATGTTTGAACAGGAACGAAGAAAGGGAAAGAAAAGACGGAACGGATAACTCTGAAGAAAGTGAAGAAAATGACATTAATGATATTTTGACGGCTTGTAATTCTGAGTTTTCTTAAAGAATGCGAAAATGTATCTTTCTTTTGTTTCAGTATCTGTAAACAGATTTTTTTTCCATTTCACTGCATGTTTTTACATTATAATTATGTTATTTAACCTGGAGTTCATTTGTGAGTTGTTCAAAGAAGTAGTCTAAACAGTTTTTCGCTTTTTCACTCGAGAAAAAACATAGTCTTTCAATTTTCATGTTTATCCGACGTATTCAGATGCTGAACAGATTAACAACTAACCTAAAGAAAGTGCACAATTTTTGCCACCAGGTGACAAATTCACTGGCGCTTTACAACGGCTGAGCGGAGCCTTTAGACTTTAACGTTCTAATGTAGACTTCTATTTGATTTTATTTCATTTCAAACCTTCGAGCATAAAAATAGAAGGTTCAAACATGAAACTGGTTTGTTTGGGAAATTTATTTTTAATCCTCTGTCTTTAAATACTTAAAACTTTAAGCTGAAGAACTGCTGTTACCCCCCTTCCAGAAGTAAAAATGATAAAAAGTAAAAACGACAAAGAAAAGAATAGTTAGAAAGAGTGAAAAAAGATCTAAGCTGCCTGTTATATATAGTTTAATAAATTTAAAACAGGAAAACACAGAATTTAAAATCAATCCCAATCATGTCTTTTCCATGTAAAGAAATATATAATTGGACGCATGTAATCAAGTTCTTACTTTAATACTGATTTATATTATTACAATATAGGCATCACGTAAACTGAAGTTCATAAAAAAATGATATTAAATATTACAAGATTTTTAAACTTCTCTTACTTTTATCCTTATTTTACATTATTTGGTTGCCTTGTACATTGACTAGAAATATTTATGTATTCAACTTTTTAAAAAAGGATCACTACTAGTTTTATGAATGCCATAATTTTTTCCATATGAAAAAAGAAAATAAAAGAAATTTAAGGGCAAAGGCTTTTTGAAATAACAATGTTTTCCCCGCATTTCAACTACTATTCTCTTTATTTTTTCAATATAGGTTTTTATCTCTTCAGCACGTAACAAATGATGGGCACTCTAGATGTAGGCATCCTCTTGGCCAGTCGTGCACTGGACGGATGGAATGAAAATATTCTCCACTCTTGAGGTGAAATCTACTGAGAATGCTCGAGAGCCGTTGATTCCCCTAGACCGCATCGAACAGCCTCCCAAAATAGCTCCGGGGAAGGTTCCCGAAAAGAATGTCTTTCCGTTCGTCCGGTTAGTGTCATCCGGTCAACTGGATTCTTGCTTCGGGCCATCGTTTGGAGGACTTCTATTTACTTTAAATTGTTTTTTTCTTCAAGATGTCGTCGCCATTTTTTCAGGCAAACGGGGCATTAAAGTGAAGGCTCCAAAAAGGCAATCCTTTTGGGAATATATGACCTTTTTATTTTTCCTTAAAGAATTGATTTTTCTCTCTATAATGTTTAATATTAAGTATATCATTTAAGTTTTATCTATAAAATTGAAAGTAACAGAAAGATCACTAATAAAGCAAAACTCAGAAACTGTACGTTCCAATCATAAAATGATCTTTCACAGTTCAAGAAGAAAGCGATGACCTTAACGGATTTTTGAAATGTCAGTCGGTGCAACAATGGAGTTAAGGTAAGTAAATTGATTAATCTTGGATAAGTAAATTGATTAATTAGCGTGATAATTAAATTGAAAACCTTCAAAAACGTATTCAAACCATATCTGCTTGAATTCATCAGTTGATCTCTTTTCCCTCAGTCTTGGAATAAAATCCTAATAGGCCTAGGTGATTTCATTAAGGGTAAAGGGAGTTATTTTCGTGATACTTTTTCAATACGATATAATAGAGACTTTTTGCAACATCAAACGATATGCGAAATACGAAAGGCGAAATGCGAAAGGTGACATTTCGTCTTCATCCTTTCGTATTTCGTTTTGAGAGTTTTTGCACCCGCGAAATAAGAAATGCGAAAAGAGAAATTCCAGATTTTCGAAACTGCCAACATCAGATTTTACTTCTACACGGCTCAGCTCACTCTGATATCTGATTCTCAGCATCGTGGCAGCAAGGAGAAGTAAGTACTATTAAAGTTTAAAGCTATTATAGTCTATAATACAGTATATCTAAATATAACTGCGAAGCAGTTGCCTCGTCGGACGCCATGTTGGTTAACACGAGGAACTTGCTGTCAGAGCGTGGAGGTTGCGCGCAGCACGCATGCGCGACGGCAAATTTGGTTACCAAAGGTGACAACGAAATTTTTTAGAATTTTCGTATTTCGTTCGACAAAACCCGGCATGACCAAACGGTACATGGCAGTCACATGACCAAAATGCCACCTATCGCATTTCGCCTTTCGTATTTCGCATATCGTTTGAGGTTGCAAAAAGTCTCTAATAAAAAGAATCTATCGGCAAAATACGTTGTAACGGTACCGGCAGTTTACGTATTCGTCGGTAAATGTCACTGACTATCGAAAACGCTATTTTTCCATAACGGACGAAGCCGTGAACTAAAGGTTTGTCCGGATAGGAGATTTTTCAGCCATCAAGCTTTTGTCACATACAGTCGTTAGCAGGAATAGAAAGAAGATTTTTAAGTTAAATGGTATGCTTTTTTTTTATCAATTTTTAGCTAAAACTCTACTTTAATTATTCATATTAGTTATAGAAACCGATCTACAGTATATAGGAACCGAAATCGCTACATTCTAGCACTGACCTAGAATATCCTCAATATTTTTGGGCATAACTTTTGAACTATAAATTTTTTTAATTACTTTACTTAAACGAATTTGTTCCTAATGTTATTTACTATCAGGTATTTATTATTTATTTATAAGCTATCACGAAATTACCTACCTAAACAATTTTAATTGTTCTTTCATGTCATATACGTTTAGGGATGGATCAAAATAATAGCGACAATTGGACCTATTTAAACCGATTTAATTATACGGTAATCTGACATCCTGTAACATATTTCTTTGTAAAATAACCTATAGAAATACTGTGATTTTCATTCTCCACGAACTTACAT
The DNA here is from genome assembly GCA_023313115.1 of Rhysida immarginata. NCBI lineage: Eukaryota > Metazoa > Arthropoda > Chilopoda > Scolopendromorpha > Scolopendridae > Rhysida > Rhysida immarginata. Next base: position 823,476 of record JAHWFO010009635.1, on the reverse strand, counting down.
ACCAGTGTCACGAAATTTTATTACCTACCAAACAAGGCCTTTCACAAAATTACCTACCAAACAAGGCCTTAATTTACCATTAACGTAACTAGCTAACTACATAGATAATCGTGAATTACATCACAGAATACGGAAAAAATGGATAATCTCGGATAACCGAAATCTAATGAACAATATAATGTATCATGAATATATGCTTTTTACACTAAAACTCGATTATATATTGTTGTCGGGTCTTTAATTTTAAATTATTAATTTATAAATTTTTGTTTCTGTATAATTATTTTATTAAAATCATTTCTTGAAATTTGGGCTAAATAAATAAATAAATTTTAGAAATATCATAAATTGATTTACGTTTTTATTATCTAACAAGATTTTATCCGCGCGCAGTTTGCGCGGTAATTATTTTCAAATTCAATTAGTATTGTTGCAAAGCTCGCACATTTAAAATTCAATTCATATTGTTGCAAAGGTCACACATTTTCTACTTTATTAGGAGCTTTAGCAAAAAGCTACTCATAAGAATGCGCCTTGGTCTGTTCGTTTATCCGGTCGTCCGCCTTTTGTACGATAACTTGAAAACGGATTAACTTTTTCAAATTCTGTTTTCAGAAATATGACCATCAAAGTCTTAGCTCGGCCATAGCAACTTTTCAGAATTTTTCGTGGTCCCCTTCAAGTCAAATTCACGTGCTAAAACAGTGACTGTAAAGAATACCAAGATAAGGGCATGTTATATAACAATCGATTTGTCAAGACAATACCAATATTTGTCATGTATATTGTTACTTTCTGTTCATCTTTTAAGCATTATTGACATCGGCACGCGCACGTGAAATCGCCACTAAATAAATCTCTTTGTCAACGCACGATTGCTCAAGTGCTCATAAATTATATCATTAACTAGCGAAAGAATGGAGCTAGTTATTGGTTTTATTTTGTCCGCCCGTCCCCTTTATAATTTCTACGTTTTTTTTAAGTAGAAGGTTGAAATTCGGAACGTACCTTACTGTGGGCATGTCTCCCTTCACTATTTATTTTGGTTTTGATTGGTACACTGGGCTCGGAATTACAAGGGTAGGATTCAGAGAGGACAAGAGATCTATGCGCTAATTAGGTACGTTAAGAAGTGAAATTTAGTATACAGATTCCTCTAGGCAAGATCTACATTACTATGAAGTTTAGGCCCAATTGTTCCAGTAAGGTCGGAATTGCGGGGGGTGGCAGTCACTTGGTCGTTAGAACTAAGGCAACATATAGCATGTGATATGTCATTCCATCGGAAATGATGAGAAAGGAAAAAAGATGCGAGCTTTTTTATATTTTCTATTCACTACGAACGAGAAAATCAATTTTTTGATTAAAAAACTTGGGGGGAGGTAAAAGGTACAGATAAAGGGGTAAAAATAGATGACCGCAGGGTCTGGTACTTGACTTACCCTTACTTCTGAATAATTTCTTGTTAATAAATGTACAAATGTATTTCTGCTTCACTGCTAAAGCTCCTCCTTGGAATGTTTACAACATTTTATTTATAGTTTGATACAAATTGTTGCTCAGACAACAATGGTCAGGTGACTTTTCAATTCCGACACGTGCTTCAAGCCAGCGCCAACAATGCTTAAACGTGCAACAACAATGTAAAACTGTTTCCGTGACGAACCAACACCACCTAAAGATAAGGCTTGGGCGCTGAAACGTCATGACATTGTTACATCACCTCTGTAGGAAAAATTCAGGTCTTGTTATTGGTGGAAATACGAATAACAATTCCTTACTGAGTTGATGTAACAATGTCATGACGTTTCAGCGCCCAGACCTTGTCTTTAGGTGGTGTTGGACGAACTCACGTTCTCCTTTATTTATCACAGTCGAAGTGTCCACCCTCGTCAAGACCGAAAAAATATTAACAAGCGCGGACAAATTCAAGATTACGATGACTTTCTTTGATTATCTTGGCATTTTTCATCATGAATTCGTGCCAGACGGAAAAGCATTTATTAAAATTCCTACAAGGATGTTCTACGTCACCTTTAAGATGCAGTTCGTCGCAAGGGACTGAAACTGGCAACTTCATCCTGATCACCACCCGAGTTCATTAGTTGCATTTGACCCAGAGTTTTCTGACGAATAATAAAATTACGGTCGCTAAGTTAGTTACTCTCCAGACACTGCTTTCTCTGTCTTCTGGTTTTACCAAGGGTGAAAATGGCTTTTACGTTCTGCCACACGAGAGGACATCATGAACGCGACGGCACAGGGTCATTATCCGTAGCCCTTTCCAGTGAAATAGTTTCACTCTGAAACCACTATGGAGTTTTTGTTTGCCTCACTTACACGGTAGTTCTTGTATGAAACCACCTCGTTTATTGTTAAAACTATTGCCAATACCTTGAAACAACATGTACCAAAAGAACTACGAATGGATCATTCAAAACATATTCCCTTTCATGAAAACTCAAGACGTTGAGCTCTCTGTAGCGCGGCAGAAGAACCGCATAGAACAAAATGGCAGGGGTGTGTTTGCAACATAAAACTTGCTTAACTCCTCCAATAAATTGTTTCATTCTGTAACATTCATGCACGAGGAATTTTGTTATTGTTTCATTCCAATAACATTCATTATTTAAAACACACACTGTTTCATTGTTTTAAATTTTGTCCATTTATTCAGGTGTTAAATATAAGTATAGGGGAGAGTGGGGCAAAATGGATATAGTGGGGCAAAGTGGATAATTTGCACATATTTGTAAAAAGATTAATATTAAAAAAATGCTATAGTACAAAAGATTGCTTGAGATTATGGTTCCCATTGCTTTGAGGTATTGAATGTGTGTGAATCTGAGAAAACTAACTCAAATTGTGTAGGTATAATCTTCACCTAGAATTAAGTGATCCACTATGCCCTACTCTCCCCTAGTAATAAAAAGCATTTACCAAATTCTTTGTATTTTCTGTTGTTTTAGTGCGTGCATAAAAGGGTTAACCTTATTATATAGGCATAATTTATAATTATTTCCTCATGAATTAGGCCAAATTGTTCCGTGGGGTCGAAGTTGCTGGGGTGGCAGTCAATTGGTCTTTAGAACTATGGTAACATATAGCATGTGATATGTCTTTCAATTGGAAACGATGAGAAAGGAAAGAAGATTACTCTTTTACATTTTCTAATACTAAGTTCGAAAAAAACAATTTTTTGATTAAAAAATTTGAGAGGGGGGAGTGCAGATAAAAGGGTAAAAATAGATGACCGCAAGGTCCGCTACTTGCCTATACCCTACTCAGGGGATTAATTTCTTATTAATAAATGTATTAATAAATTTTTCGACATGGAGATGTAGGATAGGATCCTTTTATGTGGATTTACATTTACGTCGTGTGCTTCTTGTTTCACTGAGAGCCACTAAAATAAATTTATTTTTACTCATTATGAAAGGTGTCTTGAACAGTTGAAAATCCTAATAACATACTCAAGTTTTATTAAAAGTGAGCCTACTTAATCATCCACTAAGAATATATAAACTCAAATAAATAATTGGAACGAAGCTTCACTGTGGATTAAAGTGCGTTTCCATGTACATAATTACTGAGCTCATCGCTTTACGGATCTCGAGCACAATTTGGCCTCAAGATAACTGTTGATGGAAAAGATTCAAACTCTTTTCAGTCAGTCGTGGAGTTGAAAATAATCACCGAAAGAAAATCCGAACATTTCCCGTATTAAAATTAAAAATGTACCCGTTGTTGTTACTGGCTTGGAGCTCGGTCGTGCAGACAGCAAGAATCCCTTCATACTGAAGAAAACCTTCAGTTTCTTGCTTATTGAAAACCTTACTTAGTTAATTTTTAGTCCTGTTTCATTCGGATACTGTTTACATTAATAAAGTTATAGCCAACTGGGATGTTTGTGAAAACCCAATCAAAATCGGTCTAACACTTTCTTGAATGATGCAGTAACATATAGAAGTTAGAGTTTTATAATTTAGCATACCAATGTGCTATCTTTTGTTACTCTATTCATCATAACAACCATTATAAGTTTTATTTCCGTCAACTTTTTAAACTACTTTTTGGAACTTTTCATCGTAATTCCAAATTCCTTAAGAGGACCTAATATTTCAAGAATTCGTTAACCTTTCTTCAATTTTGAAAGCGCATCTTTACAATACTTTTACGTTTAGAACTCTCAGTTCTTCGTTTTTTTTATTTTAGTGAATCTACGCAAACTTTATGCTTTTTACTCGACTTAAAAATTTCACAGAGAATTTATAAGCTGAGCCTTAAAATTTGTCAAAGGAGGAAGAACATTAACGACAAATCGAAATCCTTAACTAATCTTTAAGTATTTCACCCAGTATCCTTATTCCTTTCTATTAATATTCGACCGCTTAAAATATGATACATGTAGTTTGTTTTCCCAAATTGAAGAAACATGTTATTTACACATCCATGCAAACATTTTATGCCATCATTCGTATTTTTATAAGCTCAACTACATCTACAGTATTTTATTAATGTTTTTTAGTAATTTTTCTTCACTTTTAATTCCTGCTTATTTAAAACTCAAACATAAGAAAACATTTCATAATGTTAGCTCCACTTTCACCACAACGACATGCAAGTGTATGAAATCAATTTTCAAAATATTTAAAATTTTTCTCTCATGCAAAAACATCTTTCTCGTTACATAAATGAGAAACTGCGTTGGTCAGGTGTTGTGAGATAACTGAATAATACTCTGATAATCTATTCATGAATGGAGTTTCCTATCTATTTATATTTTATTTGGTTCTTTTCAATTTTATTTTCCTCTATTCATTCCATTTTAAAGAGTTTTTCAAGAGCAAGAGTTTCGAGAGATGTCTTGAGACCCATTTGGAGCGATGAAGCCTTTAGCGCTACCTCACAATGGTCGCTCGTCCTAATCGTCTACGTAGGCATTTTGGCGTTGAAAATCGCCAGATGGTGTTTCCCAGTGTGCACTCAAAAAAAAAAAAAAAAGAATTCACTGCGAACTTTTCATCCACACCATACAATGTTTGGTAAAGAGAATTCGAACTGGTTTCTTCAACTGGAGAATTAGTACTAACCCAGTAATGAATTCACCAATAAAGGAATTGTTTCAATGGGGTGTTCGAATTTGTATTTTCGAATGGAATTAAAAATGAAAATAAACAGGGGCAATCAGATTATTTTAGGAAATCTTAATTTGGTTCTCTAAGGAATAAAATTTTATTCAAAAAAACCATTTTACAATATTTTTAAAATAAACCTTGAAATTCTCCCAACTATGACTACAGTCCTCGAGCGCAAATGTTTCAAAATACATTCAGCGCTACTCCATACAAAAAGTTTGCAACTTTGGTTTGAGTACAGAGTGCTGTTCAATGCACACGCCAAGAGTTTAAATAAAGGTTTAAAGGTGAAGGCATTGTATTATTAAGAATAATCATAAATTACCATACATTTTTTTCCTTTGTGTAAGTTTGATTCTCTAAATATTTTAGAGCAGTCTGCACTTTGAAATCCACAAGCTATTTGTTAGCTTGAACACATTTCTTCTATTTACTCTAAAATCAAGAATTAATCAAATTAACACATTTAACAAGAACTTTTAGCAATGAAATAAAATTTGAAATCTCTATAAGTAGACCTATGTCAATTTTTTAAACACTTTTTCTTCATTCAAAAAAAAAAAACAAACAGAAAAAACAAAAAAATAAAAATAAAAATAAAAAATAAAATAACCACTCGTATGTTTAACTTTTGCTTTAAACAGTCGTCTGGTACAATTCCAACTATTAATGTCGAATTTTGACACAAGAGTGCTAATTTTACTGGTGCTTCCACCTTTGCGCTCAAACTCTATACTCTGTCTAATGAAAGTTCGACTGGATTTGGCCAATAAAATTTCTAATTTCAATTGTTAGACATAGTTAATATTTCTCTGCAGCAATGTCTAACGATTGAAATTAGTAGTTTAACTGGAAATGCCAGGTCTACTATCGTTGGATAATTATAGATTATCTAAACAAGAAGATTTTCTAGATCTTATTTCATATAATTTGCGTTCATTAATTGTCAGCTAGGATTTTTTAATATACAGACAAAAAACTTGCAAACTACAATATCAGTTGAGGTAAACTACACTGCTCAAAACAATTAAAGGAACACTTGTAGAATCCCCTACAGAGGGCGTATATCTTACTTTTTAGCAATTTCGTCTTCTGCAACATGAAACCTACTATCTCCCTCATAGGAAATGGTTGAAGACAACACATTTTGCTGCTAGATGTTCTGAGAAATTTGCATAGCAATATAACCACCCGGAAAACAAAGTGGTTATATGCCAGTACACTCTTTGCTTGGAGATAACGGTTGAACATTAGAAGGTGCAGGCATTCCTGGAACGTTGTTGTTAGTGCTCTGACATGCCACGAAGGCATCTTTAATCAGTAGAAGCTGCGAGAGCCGTAACATTGCTCCAAACGGGTCAATCATTTCGGACTGTGGCAAATGCCCTCAATGTGTCCTCTTCCGTCATTTTCCGACTGTGGACACGATTCCAGGCGACTGGCCAGTACGCACGAAGAGCTGGGCAAGGCCGCCGACGCTCAACAATCGCCAATCAAGATCGTTATGTGCGGACTTGTCCCCTGCGCCGAAGAACCTCAACGGCCAGAGACCTGAGAAATGACCTGCAGATGTCAACTGGGGTAGCTGTTTCAGATCAAACAATCCGGAACAGATTACGTGAAGTTGGCTTGAGAGCCAGACGACCAAATCGAGTGCCTAGGCTAACCCGCCAGCACATACAGGCGCGACTAGAGTTTGCACATCAACATGTCACCTGACAGCTTCGCCACTGGCGTTCTGTTCTCTTCACAGACGAGTCAAGATTCCGCCTGATCCGCCGTGATGGCCGTCTACGTGTCTGGAGACGACGTGGTGAGCGAAACACCGACGCAACAGTCTGTGAGACTGACCGAATGGGATGTTGTTCCATTATGGTTTGGGCTGGCATCTCAATAGACCATCGAACGGATCTTGTGGTCGTCCGAGGGCGAATGACCGCTGACGTTTACATACGTGACATTCTGGAAGAACATGGATTGTTGCTGCACATGGCATGGGGCCTGGATTCCTTCTGAAGCAGGATAATGCTCGTCCACACACTGCAGCTTTCACTCAAGACTTCCTACGGATGCATGGCATTCAGACCATGAGGTGGCCGGCAATGAGTCCAGACCTAAATCCCCTTGAACATCTTTGGGACATGCTTGACAAACGAATTCGACACTGTCCTTCAGCTCCAGAAACACTGCAACAGCTCATCCAGGCACTTATTGAGGAATGGGACCGGCTTCCCCAAGATCACATCCGTCGACTAATACGGAGCATGCCTCGAAGGTGCATGGAGGTTACTGCAGCCCATGGTAGGCATACACATTACTGAGTGGTGCAAAAACTGATCCCTGGAAGAAACAGGGCATTATCCTCACAACGTCCAAAGGACATTTCACTTTGTTTTAGGCAGGGGTCCTGCAGTTTCCTGTTTTTTCTTTATGTTTCTTTATCAGTTGTTTCAATAATGCATTCTATTGTTAAATAAACCGTCTTTTAATGATCAATACAACCATTTTGTCCATATCATTCGTAGTTGCTTCTGCACGCTGCTTAATAGAAGTGTTCCTTTAAATGTTTTGAGCAGTGTATATACTTCCGCGTGAAAATCAGATTAAGATATTTAGAAACATGTTGCATATTTGAGTTACTGTGAAGTGATATTCCAAGATAAATCTTTTAAATTTAAGTCCCTATATCTTTTATACAATCCCAATTTACCAGCTGATCCCAAAGAAACAGAAAATATGAAAATGCAATAAAATCACAAAGTAGATACAATAATTTGATAAGATTTTAGACATAAATGACCAGAAAAAAAGTTGCTTTTTATGCTCATAATGAAGAAATATAAGACCGTATTATTTGCATTTAGTACAGTCAGATGGCGTCGTAGGACTCCGAGAGCAACAGAACCCCTGACTGACAACAGAGTCCTTGGATATAACACTCACTTACCGCTGATATTCCACTGATTCCGACTGGCAAGCCCTAAGGCGCCATCTAAAAGTCTGAAATGTAGTTATTCTTGTCTTAAATTTCTTCATTATGAACAGTATCCCCATCTTTTTCTGTTCATTTTTGTGCAAACTGCAGATAACTGTGGGTAAGAATTCCTGAAGTGGGCTCCTCAAAAACAATATGGAGCTTCCCTGTATAGAAAGAATCATAGCAGTTGCTTTACAGTCGAAGCCCGCGCGGTCTTAACAGCTTCGTTACAGCCCAGTGGTACGATTGGTACAAAAATTGATGGCATTCGCGTAAAAACAGAGATCACCAATTTTTTTTTCAAATTCTAAATCGCTAATAAATACAGATTCAATGTGTTTTTTCAAAATTGTTGAAATCGATTGAGAACATTAAAAAATATTCATTTATTTAATAAACATTTATATTTTAAAGACATAATTTTGTTTTCTCATTCTTTTATATTTTTTTCTGAAATATATATGTTTTACTTGTTATCTTTAAAATTTCAAAGAGATTTGATAAAATTAGTTTGAGATATGACTTTTTAAATAAAAAGTACCAAAAACATGTATTTGCTTATAACGTTTTAACAAATGCAAATTTTTCAAAAATATTTTGTGAATTTTAATACTCCATTAGGTACTATCAAATTATAACAAAAGTTTTAAATTTCACGACATGTATGTTTTTGTGGGGCCTACTTCAGGAATTCTTACCCCTGTATTTAGCACATAACTTTGCGATTTATTGCATTTTCAAATTCTGTTTCGTTTAAAGATCACCCGGTATATAGACTAGTAATGAATAGTAATGAGTAAGAAACAAAATTAAGAATTAGCCAATTTTTATTAGTGTCAATTCTTAGAGCAGCGTAAACCGTCTTTATATGGGTGTTTATTGAACATACAGCTAAAATTCAAGAGGTGATTTTTGGGTTCTTTTAAGAATCTTTTGTCTTTTGATGGTTTTTGGAATGCTGGTTTGTTTCGAAGATACAAGGCGATAAAGGTTTTTCGATATCTTTTAACAACATTCTGATTACTAAAAACGGCCGTTTTTGCACTCAAACAAGGTTAGTGCAGATATTGAAAACACAATCTGGATTTCATAGTGATTGTTGAATACGTCTCGTGACTTGTCATTTTTTTGCTTTGAAAGTTGATTACGTCTTTATTTTGTGTCTTTGATAGTTAAAGTTGTGTCAGTGAAGTTCTCTATCATGAATAATTACACGTATACGAACGCCGAGATGATTGACATGCATTTCAAGTATGGACTAGCCAATGGGAATTCGTTACGGGCTAGCGGTTGTACAGTGAATGATTTCCCAACCGTCACGTTCCTGATAGATAAACCTTCCAAAGTGTTATTATTATTTTTTATTTAGAACATTTGCATCCCAACAGGGGATATGTAAAGCAGACAAGCTAAGGTGGTTAAGGCAAATCCAAAGCCTGCAATAAAATATTATAGGCATGTTCCTTATGGTTGAAACAGCGGTCTAAAGTACAATTAATCACCTGATTCCTAGTGCTATAATTAAGTTCATTCCAAACAGAAATAACATTATAAGGGAAAAAGGCTTCACGGAACTTAGAAACTACCTTGGTAGGCGTGATTTTATATTTCTGCGTCTTCCTGGTTTTCGCAGCGTCATCTAACCAAGCTCTAACAAAATGCATGGGATGATCGTTTTTAGTTAGAGCATTATATAATTCTTTAAGATTGGCACAAGCAATTATTTTACTCAATGTTGGAATCCCGTAAACATGACAGGTCTCTGTAATAGAATAAACTTTGGGAAGACCCAGCGCCGCTCTTAAGACATCGTTATACGCAGTCTGAACACGAGTTATTTGCTGTTTAGGGGCTGATGACCAAACGACAATACCATAATCGACTTTGGGAATTAGTATTGTCCTAAATGTTTTGATGATTTCATCTTTCGTTAAAAATTTGCGTAATCTGGCAAATAAGAACTTTAACCTATTTAGATCAATCAATAAAGAATCAATATTTTCAGAGAATGACAATCTACTATCAAATACAATGCCATTGGAGCATGGTGTGCCTTTGTTTATCTATTATCAGGATGTTTGTTTTTGCATGATTGAACAGCAGACTCTGGGACGTGTACCAGGCACTTAAAGTATCAAGGTCATCTTGAATCTGCTGCTGGGCATTAGATAGCTCGGTGCTAGAGAAAGCCTTAAAAAGAAAATTGTCATCCACATATGACAACATGTTGCAGTTAAGAGGCAAAGTAAATATTTGGGCAGTAGCCGCAGCATAAAAGACCGTGGCGGTCGGGGATCCCTGGAGTAAACCTCTCGTAGACGACCACTCAGTAAGATGATGAGAGATGTCAGTATAATTAATACGGCATTCAAAGTAATCGTGGACGAGGTCCCGAGTAGACTGATCAACTCCCCAATAATCAAGTTGTTTCATGAGAGAGTATCTGTTAACCGTATTAAATGCCTTGGAAATATCGGTATTTACAAGATAACAGGTAAGACCATTGTCAATGGCGTTAATGATGTAGTTCAAGATGGTATAAACAGCATATAGAATTGGGATTTTAGGTCGTCCTCCAATTTGATTCGTAGGTAAAACTGACCAAAGAAATTTCGTTACATCAGCAAACAATAATTTCTCAGAAATTTTAGATATCGCAGAAAGAATACATATTGGTCGGTAATTAACAAAATCTTGAGTTGAACCTTTTTTAAATATTGGCACAATAAGTGTTCTCTTGAAATCAAGAAGAAACCATTTTCGTATCTCTGATATTATAGAGTAAATGTTGAAATAAGCGGTTTCCAAACCGACCCCAGTTTTTAAGAACCGAAATGGTCAATATGCCATCACGGGAGGAAGTTTTGTTGTTAGACCGTTTAATTATCATATATATGGCATTTAGTGAATATTCAGCATTCAAAGTTTGGCCACAGAGTTCATAATTACTATCATCAGGAAACTGGACCATATTTTGGTCATTAGGATTGTCAACCCATTCTAAATAACGCTGACATTGATCAGAAGGAAAGGTCTGTCTATTTCGTTTAACACAGCGAATGCACTTCCACAGATCAAACATACGCGTTTTCGGATTAAGAATATTGGCTCTCTTGGCCCTCCTTATTTCATGTTTAAAATCATGATTAATTTTATGTAACCATGTCTTATTCCATGAGGAGGGATCGCTTTTGAAGGTCGCAAAACAGCGCTTTTTATGCTTCCATAGGGCAAGAATCTTGTTTGACCACCAGGGTTGTTTACATTTAGTGGTTTTGACAGCTCTGGTGACGAGCCCAGTCTGAATGAGTGCTTGATACATATTATTTTCTAATATATTGAACATAGTATTCGAGCAACTGGTAACCCAAAACAAGGACCAGTCCAGTGTTGGAAGTAGATTTCTGAACTTACACCAGTCAACGTTCCTAAAATCGTTCCAAATCCGATTTGTCTTATCAATAGTATTGTTACAATTTTTAAAATCATAGATTGAACAAGTTAAAGCATTATGATCACACTTAGGTATAAGAGTCGACGTAACGGAAAAGTTGGTCCAGAATATAGATATAAAAGCTTGATCAATCGTAGAACTGGTAGAGGGTGTAATCCGAGTAGGAATACTAACAATGGGACGGAGACCAAAGGTATCACACAGTTGAAGAATTTGTTTACTATTAAAGGATGAATGAGCAAAGTTAATATTAAAATCTCCAATAATTATATTAATCTTATAACGCTGGTATAGCCGTTGAAATAAAGTTAGTAACTGAGTGATGGAAACATAACAAGGACGATAAAACGCTACGAGGTAGAGAGTAATTTTGCCAATTTGACACGAGATGCAGACAAATTCAAGACCATCAAGGGATTCTTTTTCTAATAGTTTATAAGACCATCGATCATGAACAAGCACGGCAACTCCACCACCCCTAGTTCGCCTATCTTGCCTAATGAAGCGATAGTTATCTAATTGAAGCACATTAAAATCATGACTAGCAGATAGCCAAGTCTCAGTTATTATGCAGAGATCCGGACGATGATCATGTATCCAAAGGGTAATATCATCAATCTTATTGATAATAGACCTGGCGTTAATATAGTTAATAACCAGAGGTGATGTATTGTGAGTGGAGGCATTTCTATTTAGATTGTAAGGGTTTAGTAGGCCTCGCATTTTTTATGATAGGCGTCAGGTAACAACTCGGGATTTCTACCATTATATAGTCTGACACTCAAGCCTTTTGGCCAAGGGAAGGAAGCAATAGGATCCTTTTCTTGATCGCCAGCCACACGGACGAAAAATAAGCTTGATCTCACACCAGTTTTCGTCGTCCAATTTCCACATTGAAGCACATCGAGGCCATTCATAATTAATGATTCAGCAAGTAACTGCGATGAAACTGAGTCGTCAAGGTTTCCTATGCAAAACCTTGTAGTAGAAAACTTGCGCAGCGGTAAATCCCACGCTGTATTCTTCTTAGAGGAAGGAGCTGAATTAATATCACTTATCAACCGCTTTCTACTTGAGTTAGAGGTCTCATCACTTAAAGGACTAGACCGCATCACAGGCGTTTTATCTTTTGTATCAATGATATGTACATGATTGGAATTATCAGTAGTCATATCACAGTACTTTTATTCGTAGGCACCATATTATCTTGAGGTTGATCCATAAGTAGTGCAGTATCTTGATCGACGCCATTACCCGAAGAGGTATTGTCAGGGATTTGGTATGGCGTGTGGAGAGATGGCAGCATCGTAGAGATTAGCTATCGAGTCTCTTTTATAAGATGATCAATTTGCGTTTTAAAATTATCCACTAGTTCTTTAATAAGAGAATTCAAAGAGTCCATAATTCCTTTCAGGATCGCATTTGATATAGTATCATTCAAATCTTGAAATTTTCCCTCCAACTTAACAGTGACAGATTGCTGTCGAACATCATAAAAGTCTTGCAGTTTTAAAAGAAGTTGATTATGAATTGATGAAATAGAATCAGCATACTTATCCATAACATTCATCTGGAGAGATTGAATTCCTTCTTGATTAATATTAATATCCATTTCATTCACAGCCGCATCAGACACGCCAATTTTATGAGGAATGGACTGGTCCAGCCGACAATGAAGTTGAATCCATTCCTTCAGGTTAAGCATGAAATTGTCGATATTGCTTCTCTGTTCTGACAACGTATTCATGAAACAGGCACATTTAAACGTAATGGAGGACCAGGAATACCATTGACAGTAAGAACGGTAGAAGTGGAAGAAAATATGCTGAACATAGTAGAAGAAGACCCAAGTATTTCTACTAGAAAAACTACAAACGATTTGAATATAATTAATGGGACTATGTGAAAAACTTTGAAATAATAGTTGTTGTACCTATACCACATTCAACTAGTTCAGGCACTTATTCTTGCTGATTTTCCTCCACGTAATGCAGTTTTCCACTGGCTTCTGCAAACATTAGTTCAGACCCCTCCAGTACTGGCAATGATTTTTTTTAGCCGATGAGGCAAATTTCTCAATATATTCAATAAAGAATTTTCACAATTAGCAAGTGTGAGCTGAACAAAATCCACATGAAGTACGTGAAGACCGTTTTCAACATCAATATCAGAATTCGCTAAACGTTTGGATTAGAATTCTGAGTGACTGGCTAATTGGACCGGTTTTTCTACCAGGAATACTTACCGGTGAGGTGTATCAAAATTTTTTGGAACACTTGCTACCTGTCTTTCTAGAAGATATAACATGGCAATGAGAAATTTAATGTGGTTTATGCATGATGCTGCACCAGCGCATTTTAGTGCATTTTATATGCAACATATAAAGACCGCTGGATTGGTGGAGGTAGACCTGCTCGATACCCAGACTTAAATCCTTGGATTATTTTCTATGGGGTCACCTGAAGTTGTTAGTTTACACTACTCCAGTGAAAAATGTAGAAGATATGAGAAATCGGATAGTTCATGGGTGTAATGCAATAAGAAACAACCCTGGTGTTTTTGAAAGAGTTCGACAACGAGAAAATTAGATTCATGCATTCTAGCAGGTGGTAGTCATTTTCAAATGTTATTGTACATTAAGAAGTTTTACATGTAATATTAGGTAATAAAAGATAGCTTTCGTAGAAAAACCTTTATCGCCCTGTATCTTCGAAACAAAGCGGAATATCGATAAATCACAAAAGGACAAAAGATTCTTAAAATAACTTAAAGAATTACCCTTTGAATTTTTGCCGTGTATACACAAAAATTTAAAACAATTCAACATGTCTTTCATTGTACACTATTCATTAGATATTCCGTTCCCCGCCACGTTTTCTCTGTATTTCGGGCGTAATCGTTCCAATGATTCTGTAATTCGTTCAATAATGTCACTCCTTTTTTTGCGTAAAAACTTAGTCTTTCACAGACTCCTAAATAACGAAAATTAACGGCCATATTCACTATCTGGGGTTAATCTGAGAGTTAGGGTTAGAGTTAGGACGAGAAATAGTATTCATCAGCACCTAACCATAGGATTAACCCTTAAATTTAACCCGAGAACTTAACCCCAGGAAGTCTGCGAGTTTATCTTCAATTTAAGATAACTCGCTCTTCCGCTCTACAAAGCCGCCAATTTTTTGCTCGCTTCAAATCGTATGAACTACGAACTCTCCCGCATTTGTACTTCCCGGACGACTCCGATCAGGATTTCTACGACGACATAGACAACATGTCCATGTTGGAAGAAATCGAGCTAATGGAACGACATTCATTAATGTTGAGGTATCGCTTGTTCATAGCCTACAACAATAAAAGAAGGCTTGTTTAAGCCACGGAATAAGCAGAGCGCTTACGGCATCTCACGCGCGTCGCCTCTTGGCAGCCATCTTATGGTGGGACGATATCGCGTTTTACGCTGCAGAATACATATTCATAATAGGGAATAATCCGCTTTTTCCATGGTATACGTTGGTTTTCATGCAAAAATTACTATATTTTCCCAAAACTTTGTTTCATTGACGCACAAAAAAGTGATTTTTAGGTAACATTCATCAATTTCATAGGAAATAAAAATTAATGTTCAACTGCTACATGGCCTTACATTTTCTCAATTACAATTTAACTTTAAAAATAGCTTTTTTAACTCCAAAACCACTCACCAAACATAGATTATGTAATACAAAAACCTTACGAATATACAAACACTAAGTTAGGCAATACACTTTTTAAAATTACAGACTGAAGCAACTTTACCAAAATTAACATTATCAGAAGTAAACAATTACAACAGTTTTTGAAAATGTTTTATTGGAGAAAGCACTCCTCATCAAAATTTTATGTTGTGAAATAGAAACGCATGTACATTCACAAGTAGCTAAAAATGACAATTCTGTTCATCACTTGACAGCAAGTATCCACTTTTTTCTGAGATCTGGATATTTAGGGAACCTAAAATGATCGGTTTAATTTCGTTTAAAAAATTACGAGGGCCATTTTTAAAGTAAGAACCGTTTTGTAATAAAAACAAAACTACTATATATATTTTCAAAACTTTTTCTTTATTATTACAAAAATTAAACACATGGAAAGTATAGGGAATTTGCGACCTGACTTCCACCAGAAGATGGCCGCACGTGATCTTCCGGTGGCGACGAAGCTGACTAACACAACTAATGGTGCATGCTCGTTCTGTTTACTCTGTGGTTTAAGCCATAGCCTACAACAATATCGCTTATTCTTCCATTTATGGAAAAAGGCTATGGCTTTTTCTGTTCCTTCATAGATGGCGCCAAAATTTAAAGTTTGTGCCTACAAGGTTCAATCACAGATGTCCTCACAAAAGAAGTGTGAGTTAGCATTCGAATTGCCCAACTCCAGGCTAAAGGACGATGGTGAATATGGCTTCAATTTTAATGAACTCTGGGTTGCTCAACTCACGCTTTTAACCCGAGATGGTGAATACGGCCGTAAGTTTATTATGCCAGGAAATCGAACTGGCCAGAAAAGTGGTCTTCCGATGCTAATCCAGCTGTTAGGAAATTGGGTATCGAGGTAATTCTGAATACTCCCAGATCGGCAGGGCACTATTCAAAAGAGTAAACGTAGCAGCTCAATTAAGTATAACTACTTAGTACGTTTATTTATCATATAAGGCACTCAGTAATTTATGACCAATCTGTATTTATTTAGGGTTTTTCCCCTTCATAATATCTAATGTTTTTACATCTACATAGAAATTAAAATAACATAATGCATTATTAAAATCCATTTTCGGAAATCATTTAAGCTGTACGTTATGAAAAATTAAAGCTGCTGTTTTGTTTTTTCTTAATCCCCATCGATTATTTCCTCTAATACTTATTAAAAATTAAACTTTAAAATGCTGTCATGCTGTTAAGTTCATGGGTTTTTGGTAATAAGTTTCACTGATCCTCGGTGTATTTCATAAGTAATAAAAATGCTTAGGCTCATTAGAAAATTGATATACTTAAAGTATTTTAAATAAAAAATAAAGCCTACAAACGTTTCTAAGCAAACCTCGTTTACGTTGTAAGTTAACCCCCATTTCGCAGGGCATGAATTGACACTGTTTTTATGATTAATTAGTAACCAATCTATCATTTTTCTGTTGTAACTATCGATAATTGACGCAGCTCTTAAAAAGTGAAATGGTGCACAAACTTAATTTCTTTCAAGATAAAATTTCACAATGCTTCTGCGAATCAATTTGTCGATATCGGAATTTTTAGTGGCTTTAAGGCTTGGTCATCACTTACAGACGAAGCAAGACTGTTCTTCGAGTATTAGGCAGTCCATTAACCGGTTTCCCTGAGGTGGCGTCGATTAATTTCACCCTCCTTTCTCTTCTGAGCTGACGAGGTCCGTGCATTCCGCTTCTGTTTTCTCGGCGGACCCACGAAAATCAATAAAAATGAAATATGCATTTTCTTTCCAACATTTCAATCCTGAATAGTTTCTTAATTTCTTACTATTGTGAGCTCTGAAATTAAAAAATATACTATAATCTATCTCTTTCAGGAATGCTGGACGTTGACCAATCTAATCAAAATTAGAAGCTGAATCAATCATTTAAAATTTTCCTTCATTCGCAAATGAGCCCGTAATTTTATTTTAGAAGAAGAAAAAGGAATTGCTGAATGTAAAGAAGAGGCAACAGACAACTTTCATTTTCATATAGGATTTGGGTTTGTAATGTAATGAACCCAGCACCAAATAAATGAAGAGGAAAAGAAATGAGTATGAATTCACTACCGTACAGCAGATAATTAATTTCGTTCCTTTAAAGATTAATGTTGATTCAATTTTTAGGATTCTGTTAAATGCATGAGCTGGATAATTTATTCAAAAGAAAAGTCAACGGAAAATTATTAAGTTAGAATAACTTAATGCAAAACTTATTCCAGTTTTCGAAGAATGAAAACTGTTATTTATATATAGAAAAAGGTGTATAATGAAAGTATAGAACTCTTTCTTTAAATTCACTTTCTTCAAGCATGTTTTGAATAAACATTTAAGTTTTAAACGCATTATACGTATAGAAGAATATAAGTGATGTATAACAGTTAAGATAGAGAATAATAAGAGAAACATTATACGTATACTTTTTTGTATGATAAAATTTCAACAATATTTTGCAACTGTTCCGAAACGCAAACTTAATCTGGCCCAATATTGCAGTCAGTGTAAAATTTAACTTGCATAAAGCTGAAAACGCCATATTCGTATGAATTTGTTTAAAATTAATTCACAGTAATCGATTGATTTATTGAGTCATTTACCAAAACTCTACTTAGTCTTCATTCGACTCTAATGTCAGCATTTTCTCACAAATTCTATACACAATAAATCCCGTTTGAACAACTCAAAGGATATGATAACATCCTATTTATAAGCTTTGTTGTCATTTGTTTAAGGAAAAGTCTTTACTGCCAGTCAGATAACATAGACATGATTTTTGGATTAGAGTCACGAGATATTATCAGTTGATAATTTATAAATTTTCTAAAAATCTTTCCTAATCTACAGAATATAATAATGAAAACAAATCATTGCTTGATCACTATCGAAATATAAAATTCGCTGCAGTCATTGTAACATACTTTAGCCTAATCTTTAGAAAAATAAAAATTATGGAATTAGTTGCTCAGACTCCCAGAATCCAGAATGTTGCAAAACAGCAACATTAATAATGGAGGCATTCTTTATTTTTATTCTTTTCACTCTCTTTTATCAAAAAGTTTTCGATCTCGCGCTTTTACGCGGGAAGGAAAGCAGTGTAGGGTTCAGTTGCTGGATGGCGCTACATGGCGTTAAGAGATGCCATGATATCAAGAAACTTCAGCGT